>WEDG01001145.1:0-183200 GCA_017591395.1 Schistocephalus solidus | reverse complement strand
ACTCGCAGGCAGTCGAAAAAGCGACATAGCATATGTTGATAATGTGGAACCGACAAACGCAGCGCGATAACGGAATGGCAATTTCTTTGATTTTTAGCCGTCATCAGCCAGTCATACCAAGTTTTGAACACCTGGAGATTCGCACCCTGACCTTTTGAATTTGAGTCACGCTCAACCATTGAGCCACGGCTCGTTGCTTTGGTTTGGATGCGATCACAAAGTGTATGGCTCACCGATCTGCTTTAAGGAACATTTATGTTCCGTTGTGCCCTGAACTCAAGACTACAGTACTTCACAGGCAGTCGCACAGCGACGTGTAGCATATGTTGATAATGTGGAACCGACAAAGACGAGGGAGACTCGGAATGGCTCATTTCTGGCTTTTTAAGCCGTCATCAGCCGCAGTCATACCCAATCCTGCAAGCGTGTTATAACTGAGATTCGATGCCGCGACACTTAATATTTGAGTCGAACGCTCTCACCATTGAGCCACGGGCTTGTTGCTTTGTCGGTTACGATCGCGAATATGATGATAGTGTGGGGCTCACCGATCTGCTTTAAGGAACATTTATGTTCCGTTGTGCCCTGGAACTCAGACTGCAGTATCTGCAGGCAGTCAGCATAGCGACGTGTAGCATATGTTCATATATGTGGAAACCGACAAAGACAAGGGAGACCGGAATGGCCATTTCTGGCTTATTAGCCGTCATCTAGCCAGTCATACCCAATCCCAAGTGTGGCACTACCTGGATTCGAAACCTGCGACCTTTGGTATTTGAGTCGAAACGTTCTACCATTGAGCCATGGGCTTTGCTGTTGGCTTTGTCGGTTGTGATCGGGAATATGATGATAGTGTGGGGCTCACCGATCTGCTTAAGGAACATTTATGTTCCGTTGTGCCCTGGAACGAAGACTCGAGTACTCTCACAGCAGTCGCATAGCGACGTGTAGCATTATGCGTTGATAATGTGGAACCGACAAAGACAAGGAGACTGAATGGGGCCATTTCTGGCTTTATAAGCCGTCATCAGCCAGTCATACCCAATCCCAAGTGTGGCACACCTGGGATTCAGAACCCGCGACCTTTTAGTATTTGAGTCGAACGCTCTACCATTGAGCCACGGGCTAGTTGTTTTGTCGGTTGTGATCGGGGAATATGATGATAGTATGGGGCTCACCGATCTGCTTAAGGAACATTTATGTTCCGTTGTGCCCTGGAACTCAGACTAGAGTACCCTCGCAGGAAGTCGCATAGCGATGTGTAGCATATGTTGATAATGTGAAACCGACAAAGACAAGGGAGACCGGAATGGTCATTTCTGGCTTTTATTAGCCGTCATCAGCCAGTCATACCCAATCCCAAGTGTGGCGACACCTGGGATTCGAACCCGCGACCATTGGAATTTGAGTCGAACGCTCTACCATTGAGCCACGGGCTCGTTGTTTTGTCGGTTGCGATCGGGAATATTATGAAAGTGTATGAATCACCAATCTGCTTAAGGAACATTTATGTTCCGTTGTTCGCTGGAACTCAGACTAAGTACTCGCAGGCAGTCTCAAAGCGACGTGTAGCATATGTTGATAATGTGGAACCGTCAAAGGCAAGGGCTACCGGAATGGCCATTTCTGGCTTATTAGCCGTCATCAGCCAGTCATACCCAATCCCAAGCATGTTATAGCATGAGATTCGAATCTGCGACCCTTAATATTTGAGTCGAGACGCTCTACCATTGAGCCACGGGCTCGTTAGCTGTCGGTTGCGATCGGGAATATGATGATAGTGTGGAACCGACAAAGACAAGGGAGACCGGAATGGCCATTTCTGGCTTATTAGCCGTCAACAGCCAGTCATACCCAATCGCAAGTGAGAAACACCTGGGATTCAAACCGGCGACCTTTAAGTATTTGAGTCGAACGCTCTACCATTGAGCCACGGGCTCGTTGCTTTGTCTGTTGTGATTGGGAATATGATGATAGTGTGGGACTCACCGATCTGCTTAAGGAACTTTTATGTTCCGTTGTGCCCTGGAACTCAGACTAGAGTACTCAAAGGAAGTCGCATAGCGACGTGTAGCAAATGTTAATAATGTGGAACCGACAAAGACAAGGGAGACCGGAATGTCAATTTTCTGGCTTTTATTAGCCGTTATCAGTCAGTCATACCCAATCCCAAGTTTGGAACACCTGGGATTCGAACCTGCGACGTTTGGTAATTGTGTCGAACGCTCAAACATTGAGCCACGGGCTCGTTGTTTTTGTCGGTTTGATCGGGAATATGATGATAGTGTATGGTTCACCGATTCGTTTAAGGAACATTTATGTTCCGTTGTGCCCTTGGAACTCAGACTAAAAGTAATCACAGGCGGTCGCATAGCGACGTGCAGCATATGTTGATAATCTGGTGGAACCGACAAAGACAAGGGGAGACTGGAATGGCCATTTCTGGCTTATTAGCCGTCATCAGCCAGTCATACCCAATCCCAAGTTTGAAACATGTGGATTTAAACCCGCGACCTTTAATAATTGAGTCGAACGCTCTACCATTGAGCCATGGGCTCGCTGAATTTGTCGGTTGTGAACGGGAATATGATGATAGTTTGTGGCTCACCGATCTGTTTAAGGAACATTTATGTTCCGTTGTGCCCTGGAACTCAGACTCGAGTTCGAACAGGCAGTCGCATATCGACGTGTAGCATATGTTGATAAGGTGAAACCGACAAAGACAAGGGAGACCGGAATGGTAATTTCTGGCTTTTTAGCTGTCATCAGCAGTCTTACCTAATCCCAAGTGTGGAACATCTGTGATTCGAACCCGCGACCTTTGGTATTTGAGTCGAACGCTCTACCATTGAGCCATGGGAATCATTGCTTTGTCGCATGCGATCGGGAATATGATGATAGTGTGGGGCTCACCGATCTGCTAAAGGAACTTTTTATGTTCCGTTTTGCGCTGGAAATGAGACTCGAGTACTCACAGGCGGTCGCATATCGACGTGTAGCATATGTATATAATGTGGTTCCGACAAAGACAAGGGAGACCGGAATGTCCATTTCTGGCTTATTAGCCATCATCAGCCAGTCATACCTAATCCCATGTGTGGAACATCTGGGATTCGAACCCGCGACCTTTGGTATTTGAGTAAAACGTTCTACCATTCAGCCACGGGCTCCTTGCTTTGTCGGTTGTGATTGGGAATATGAAGATAGTGGCTCACCGATCGCTTAAGGAAAATGTATGTTCCGTTGTGCCCTGGAACTATAACAGAGAACTCACAGGCAGTCGCCTATCGACGTGTAGCATATGTTGATAATGTGGAACCGACAAACGCAAAGGGATAACGGAATGCCAATTTCTTGCTTTTTAGCCGTCATCAGCCAGTCATACCCAATCCCAAGTTTTGAACACCTGGGATTCGCACCCGTGACCTTTGGAATTTAAGTCGTTCACTCAACCATTGAGCCACGGCTCGTTACTTTGTCGGATGCGATCGGGAATATGATGATAGTGTATGGCTCACCGATCTGCATAAGGGAATATTTATGTTCCGTTGTGCCCTGGAACTAAGACTAAGTACTCACAGGCAGTCGCAAAGCGACGTGTAGCATATGTTGATAATGTGGAACCGACAAAGGCAAGGGATACCGGAATGGCAATTTCTGGCTTATTAGCCGTCATCAGCCAGTCATACACAATCCCAAGTGTATAACACCTAGGATTCAAACCGGCGACCTTAAATAATTGAGTCGAACCTTCTACCATTGCGCCACGGGCTCGTTGCTTTTGTCTGTTTTGATTGGGAATATGATGATAGTGTGAGGCTCACCGATCTGCTTAAGGAACATGTATGTTCCGTTGTGCCCTGAACGCCCTCACAGGAGCCGCACTGAACATGATAGACGACGTTCGCCGTTTCGCCGCGTGACAGGGGGGCCTTGGGTCTCATGACCAGACGTCTTATTGTCGCCTCATGTTTGTGGGCGACGCCGATCCCCAATGGTTGTAAGAGACGCGCAACAGCTTCAGATACGTTCTTCATATATGGCATTGCCCGCCACACTTTCGGTAGTTCTATCACTGGTCTTATGACTTGCCTCGGTTGTCTGCTGCGTTCTATGAAACTACGAGGATAACCGTTGGAGGTGAACATTCGTTGAAGATAGTGGAGCTCGGCTGCTTTGTCGCCTTTCTGGCTACAATGAGTTTCCGCCCTTTTGTAAAGCGTCCGTACGCAGCTACGTTTGTGGCACAATGTGTGGTTACTTTGGTAACTGAGGACTTGACGTGTGTTGGTGGCCTTTCTATATACTGTTGTCCTTAGACTGCCGTCGGTCTTACGGTGGACTAGGATGTCTAAGAACGTCATTTGACTGTTGGCCTCAGCCTCCATTGTGAACTGAATGTCCGGATAGATGGAGTTCAGGAGTGCGTGAAATTCGGCGACCATTTCGCGTTTGAGAACGACGAAAGTATCGTCCACATACCGCACCCAAAATATTGGTCTGTGGTTCGTGAACACACGTGTCTCTAACTTTTGAAGGACCGCCTCAGCAATGAAACCTCCGGCCAGACATGAACGTGGACGCAGGTGAACATAGTTTGCGTACGAACACCGATGATGGGCGTCTCCAATCCGATAGGAACGGAGACACCGGCAACGACTCAGCAACCACCGATGAGACGTGCACGGACAGATGCAAACGAGGCACGAGAAACAGACATGCGGGTCCGGGACAACAAACGCGGGCAATGCAGACGAGGTCAATGACACTTGCCCTCCCGACACAGCCACCAGGCGAGGCGAGGGAAAAAATCAATGATCAGCAGGACAGCAATTAACTCACCCACCCCCCTGGAGTGCATCCTGCACGAATAGCTATAGAGCCAGCATGTTCAGAACCCATAAATACTGTGAGGCGCCGTAATGAAGCTACCTCCGATGATGGAATCTTGTTTGATTTTGAAACGTCAGGACATTAAACCTATTGTTCTCGTGATCGCCTCTTATTCTGATTTATGCCCGGGGACGCGCATTTTCGATTCATTTTGCAATATATAGCAAACGGAATGCAGGTGAGCAATATGGTATCGTTTATCGGATTAACGGCCCAAATTACACCGGTCAGACAGCAAGGTGACTCTTGAATAAATTAGCCCAAATGGACCGCGAGAGGGTAGATTCGCCATCGCTCCTCACTAGCCCTGCCCTGGGCTATGAATTCAGCTTCATCACTAGAAACATAAGGTTGTTGCTGACAATAGGACGAGACTGTAACTGCAGCTGCATGAGCCGACCCACTGGTAATCCTCTTGCCCATCACACACTGCGTTCGCGCAAGCAGACGGCACGACCCAATTTCTGACCAAGGGCGCAAACGGCCAGTGTGAGACCACGGTCGGTCAGACAACGCGACTCCAGCCTCAACGAAGCAAACAACTATGACTCCTCCTGACTTACCCAAAATTTGCTTTCAGTGGGCAAGTATGAGTTGCGCTCCAATGTTTGTAAACGCGCTTCCGATTGTACCATTTGTTATTTTTAAGTACACACTTGAAAATTAGACGAGTGTTTGTACTCTGTCGACCCTGAGGAATGTTTAATTTGCTAAGTGGTCATTAACGAGTAAAGGCCCCGACCATCAGTGTGCAAGTACTGAGCATTTTCGCGGAAGTCGGAATGCGAAAACCGGAAGCTACTGAGCGTCCGAAGTTCAAACCGAAATTAAGCTTACGTAGTTAGCTTAAGTAGTCTTGTTCCAAATTTATTGGGAAACAATTTATTTTTGAAGCAGAATTTTAATTCTAACTCTCATTTCTACATGTGCGTACCTACAAAGGTCTTAGTTAATTACTTGCTCATTTCGATATTTTGAACTGACGCGCAAGATAAAGTTAATTTTCCTTAACCGTGAAAGCATCCGGTCCCTCAGAAGGAGACTTGGAGCAACGGCTACCAGATCGAGTAGCAACTAATTTCTCTGAGGACAAATTGTTATCTAGTAACGACAATCCGCCAAAAGTACGTATTATAATTCATTAAGTACGCCTAACCTAATGGAAATCATGTATTAATAAGAAACCTGTCCAAAATGCATCCACTGTTATTTTTTTCAGACAACCCACTCATACGACACACGCATCAGTGGGCGTAGTAGCGCATAACTGACTTCCCCTCTCATTTGACCACCGGTAAGGTTGACTTGTTTAGCCGCTTCAACGGGACACTGCAATAAGAATGTCCCACCAACTTAAAATTAGTGACTTTACGGTTAATTTCTGGTGTTGTAAATAGTCTCGTGTTAATCCTAAGAATAACTCTGACATAAAGTAAATTATAACCGTAAACTTAGCCCTACCGTAAACCTAAATCCATCAGTCAAGGGTACCCAAACCTTGACAACGCAGGACCTCTAGCAGGTCATGTTTACACAAGGTGTGCTTCATTGTTTATAGTAAAGACGAAAATCGTAAGACTAGTGTGATACTTGTCTCCCCACCACCGATCTCCCTCTCGGCTCTCCGCTCTCTCAGGCTTGGCAGCCTCCTCGAAGTGTCCTGTCTACCGTTTGAGACACACCTGGTTAGTGTATCTTTAATTCTGATTCAGTAACATGACCTGTAAATTTCCTATTGAAAAAGATTGTTTTTTCTGACATTTTATAGAAATCTGCACTTGAACTATCACACATCGATGGGAAGTTGTCCTTAACAGGCATCGTCTTTTATAGTTTTTGGAAGTGCTATTAATGAAAATAAATCATACTGATTTGGGCCGAACGTGGCAAACCTTTAAGGAGGAATCGCTTTCTTGTGGTAATACAACTGTCTTCACGCTGAATTTACTAATGCATCATTAACTTTTACACAAGGGTTGAATGTGTAAGTTCATGGAGAAAATAGAGCGCAGATAATCCTGAAAAACGTTAAAGATTAAAATATTAGTTTTAAAAGGGTGGCAGATGAGCGGAAAATTAATGGAGACCTCAGGAGGCATTATAGATACTCGTATTTCTGGTATGTGTTTGTTTTATTAGTCCAATGAGGTGTTGAAACGGATGCTCAGTGAATTAGGGGCGTGTAAACGAACGGAAAACAGGAATCCAAGATTATGAGTTAAAGAAGGTTGGTTTGGGTAACACAGCTTTCGAAAGGCCGACCTTATCCTAACCCTTTCCCTATCTCTAATCTTTAACCACGTAATTCGGCTGGTTACAGTGTTATGTGTATTCAAACATTGTCCTTGCTGTGGTGGCTGTGAACCCCACAGAAACCACCAAGTTTTCAGCCGGAAATATTACCCAATGTTATGTGACTACCAAATTAATATAAGTAGGCATACCAAAGTTAGGTAAACTGCTTTTTTGCACGTTGCCACTTGGTAGATTAGTAGGTGTGTTTAGGATCTTCTTGACACCGTAGGATTTCATGCAATAAGGTTAAAGTGTTTCGATAGGGCTTTGGTTTTAGACTATTTTGCCCTTCTACCTTCTCAGGAAGATTTAATTATAAAGATTATATTTGCCATGTTTGTTCATAATCCTTTTGAAATGTCCCTATCAGGGGAATACTTTTTGAATAAAATGAACTTAAATCGTTGCGAAATACAATTTCTGTGAAGACATATAAAGAAAGTAAAGGCGTACTTTTGGCGTTAAGTATTCCTTTACCAGTGATTGCTATCAAAGACAGACCGATAAGAAGAAGTGCGTATCTTCACGGCTGTTTTTCTCTCTCAGTCGCTTGTTGCCTGAGTGAAATCATACCTTGTAAGCCTTTGCTTTAATTTACCCATAATGGAAGTTGTTCATACCAATAGCCAGCTGACTGGACAGAAATCGAGGCGCTGTACTGCACTCAAAATGTTATTATGTCCTTCGCTCCGCTCGCGTACCTCTTCGATCGCCGCCTCTTTTCTTTTCCCCACTCAACATCTTCGTCGTTCAGCCTTTGTACGTACTAACGGCTGCTACGGGGTCTGTTTGTGTTAAGCACAGAATCAGGTTTTCGTTAAATCTGACCACCTATATCTTTGATCGGCAGGAACGTTTTAATAAATATATCCAAACTGTTGCTGCGTGTGTTTGGGTCCCCTTGCTTTTAGCTTGCGATCAAATACCTCCTCCTCTTTTTTACCCCTAAAGAGCACTAACCTTGTTGTCTTGACGGCCGGTTGAGGAGTTGGTGGAACAAGGACATGCATTCCCTAAGTCTAAGGTATTGACTGACATTTACGACTTCTTCCTTGCGTTGTTCCACACGATAGACGTTTCCCTGACTGCTCTGGGGCTAATTGAGACAGAAAATTATAATCAAAAGTTCGCCTGACTTTTCACGTTTCTACGATAGGCTTTTGCGTTATTGTCATGGTTCAGTAATGTGTCGGTCATTTGGGAATTTTCATGAGAACATGCGACACATGACCCCGAAAAGGAGGTTAACCCGTAAGCTTGGCTGTGGCTGATAGTGGAAAGACGTTTACTCACGTGGTACTCAAAGTCTTACAACGATCAGGCCTCATCGACACAACGTGAATATCTGATGGGGTATTTCAGACCCTTGTCCTCTGTAAACCATGCTCCCCGGGGTCACCTCCTACTTAACCTCTCCCGGTACTTCACGTGACTCCTCTGATAATTACAGTGTGGCGAGAACCCTTTTGCAACAGACCAACCATGCAAAGCGTGTGAGAGAACCAGTCAAGGGCCGACCAGTTTGTGTACTATGCACTGTACTTTACTGTACCCCTATCATGTCCGTTTACGCGCCCTTAGCAGCGTGGTGAAGAAAACTACTCGCAATTACAAACGCTACGTTCATTTTCAGACGCTTAAAGAGCGCCTGCATCTGTCGGATGACTTTACAAAACCGTTTCACGAACATATTTTCACCCACAACCTATCAGGATTGTGGTGCATTCTTGAACCCCATTGTCGCTACCCGAAACCGACAGTCGCCTGTTTGGTTTGTCGTCGCTGCACTGTCCGTTTTTTCATTGTTAGATCTAGTGAAGGAAAATTGGTCCAAGCAGTATGCTTGAAAAGGAAAATTTTCGTGACAAAGGCCCACTATTGAGCAAGCTCTCATCCCCAAAAATTGCCCGAATCTTCGATATTCGGTCTGGCTTTTTGCGATGTTGCAGTTTGGGCCCTATCTTCTTTACCTACGTCATTAACTGCACCCTCAAAAGGACTACGCCATTTGGAAGGACTCGAACTTTCACCCGAACTCCGGATGACAGACCTCGACTGCGTCAATGTTGGGCAGTGAGGATACAATCGAGGCGCTAAATCACACAGTTTATTCACAAAAACTGGAAAGATCAGTGTTTTTGACCTGTAAATTTTACCGGGAAAAGACACCCCCGGAGTTGTTGGCTGTCAACTTTAAGAATGTGATAGGTTTATGCTTTCAGTGTTTTCACGATAATTAATGTCGATGGATTTGACTTGGTGTCTTCAACTCCAGGAAGATCCGCGTATATCGCACATTCGCCTGGTTAGTTTTCCTATTCGGTTGTGAATGCTAGGCTGTGCGATCAGATGAGCAAAGCCTACAAGTGGTTGTCCACCGTGGCTTGACAACCATCTCCGCTACTTCATTCGGGTAAGATAGTTAGTGCTCGCTGACCAAACTTCGCAATGCTATTTTAGACGGTCCAAAAAGATGATTTGGCTACGTCCTTCGTTTGGTTGAATAGCCGTACTCAGTCGGCCATACCCAACACAAGGTGGTGCACCGTCCGAGGCTCAGATCCGCGACCACTCGATTAGAAGTGCATCGGTATGCTGCTGGCGGGGCTCGAGGGTGAGCCCCAAGGCAGAACGGGACGAGTGCGTCTCTTCAGTGACCGGTGAGCATTAATCAACAAACGTTCTTCTTCGCCTGAAGTACGATTTCAATGTCGATGTGTTTGATTCAGCACTGCTGCTCATTTAAGTGCGTCGATTCAAGGGTAAGGTTAACACCTAGCCAAAGCCGCCAGTCAATAAAGGCACGGAGATGGCTCATATAACTTAAATTTCCATTGCTAGACGAGCGTGGATGGAGCGCTCCAAACCCACCGTCGAAGATTATTCTGCGTGTTGAAAATGTGGTACCCTGGCGGCCGGCTTGATCGTCCATCAGCATGCACGTATCAAGTTTGCATTAAGCCCGGCACTCGAGCCGCTTATATTGCTTAGCATCTTTGGGGACGTCTAAAGTGTGTTTTTGTTGCTCACCGAAAAGGAGCTATATTGCTGCACGTTGCCCCTTTTGAGTTCCCTGCTGATCCCCATCAAGAGAACTAGTTCGTTCCTCTTGTTCTAACCAACTTCCTGATCATTTTTTTTCCAGTCCTATCTCCCTTACATTCCAGATACTTCTGCCCTTTTAACGGCACCGGGTACCGCTTTCTTAATAGGTATCCTGCCGTGTGGTTGTCCATGTCTTTGAATCTGAAACTGTGGTGTTTATTAGCCACCATGGAGCATCTAGATGGTTACTTTTATTGCTACCGTTCAAGGCTGCCTATCCCGAGGGTCATTTGCGATTGCTGCTGACGGCGGGCGCATGACCTCATGTGCGGAGGTTTCGTTAACCCTGTTCCCTTCAGATTTACTTCTTTTCGTTTTAGTTGGTTCCATGGTAGTCTGTCGCGCTTGGAGGCTGAGGTGCTTCTTCGATCTTCCCTACCTGGAACTTTTCTTGTGCGCACGAGTGAGACGAGCAGGGCTGCCTACTCACTTTCAATCCGGTAAGACGACACCCTCGGCTTCAGGGTTCATCCTGCAAGAAGACCATTTTTTCTCTTTTTAGACTGCACACTTTGTACAAATTCAACCATAGCACAGTTTGTCATTTTGTGTGAAGCTGCGCGTAATGGCTAGTTACTTTACTTGAAAGGTGATCTAGTTAACAATTTTCTATGTATTTGCTGCACTATGTTGCCTGCATTGGGCCAAAGTACGCTCGGGGAGGGTAATTGGGGATTGCAAACACGACAGCACGTTATCAAAATAACTTTGTCCGGCGTCACGTGCTATAGCCTTATGGTGGGATGGAATTGTCCTCATGTTTGCCTTGTACTTTCTGCTCGGGGCCTTTGCGAGCAATCAGCATTAACTGAGCGTTTTGTAACAACAGGTAATATTTAGCAACGGCATGGTGTGAGCCTGGAGAGATGGATATTTATGCCGTGCAAAAAGTCCAGTCATCTTTCTATTGGAATTGCTCACACTTTTGCTGCTAACTCTAGAAAATTCTATCTTGTGCGGTCCTTTTGGGGGATATCGTATTGCGAATATTGCCCCGTCTTACATCACTAAGGTGAATCAATTTTCCCATTCATTGCTGTAGCTTTGAAGGTCGCCGCTTCTTAACTGAACGCTGTTTTAGTGATTATCTGTTTTCAAGCCAAAAATATTTATTCACTGTCGACTGCCCCCTTTTTTGTGTATTGGGTTAGGCCTTTGGTAAACTATCTTTCGAAAGTCACCTTTTACTAGCAAATAAGGATCGGACATAAAGAAGCCACTGGTTTACTTTCCCAAATTGACGCACTTTCACAGCTTTTACCATCGACTTCAACAAAAATTTAAACAAAAGGTTAAAAAAGCAAAACCAGTGGATTGCAGGACATTTCAACGCTCTTCTCTAATTTATTACATCATGGGCGAATATCCGTCTAATAATTCAGCCTTTTGCTGGATTAGGATTGATCGTAATTCCTGACTCTAATTCGCTTCTTATGGATTTTCATATCAAGGAAGAGTTGAAAGTATAATTTTTATAAAATCTAACTAAAACAGAAGCGTCGACAAGAGATTTTAAAAAAGCCTTTGCATTATAAATCGACAGTTTGAACGTCGTAGTCCGACGATGTCCACCGTATGCTCCACACCATGGTGGTGCAGGGACGGGGAAATTGGGTGTGGATTAGTTTTAAGTGATAGAAGCCTTGCGCTGCAGCTACCGCACTCTCTCCTTCTCCCCAACCGAAGCCTGGTGTTATGACAGAGTCAAAAAGACCGGAGGTGGGAGAAGACGCAGGCGGCTGGCGCTGCCGGAGCCGCCCCTGGGCGTACCACAACACTTGGCTCGGATCCCACGGAGTGTAAGTGCCATAAAGACCACATTAAGAAGGAGCCATGGCAGCCTGACTCTCAGTCCACCAGTCAGACAATCCACAAAAAACATACACTAGGCTGACAACGTGGTCCAAGTTATCCCGTAAGTTGGCAAGCTTCCAAGCCACGGCTTTTAGAGCACCGTTATAGTTTCAATTGCGTCAGATTGTTTATAGTGAGGAAACTTCGCTGAGCCTTCGACCTCACTATCTTCCCAACCCCCAAAATCAAACCACCGTCCGAGCCGGTCAGTTATCTGATGCGGAGGAGGGCGCAGCTGCTGGTGACCTCGTCTACGTGTACTACGTACACGACCTGGCCCAAAAACAAGCACCAGTATTTCACAGAGCAGGGTGTTGAAAGGCTCACATCTCACATGTTTGAGATAGCCAAAGGTCACGTTAAGAAGGAGCCATCGCAGCCTGACTTTCAAACTACCAGTCAGCTACTCAACACAACATACATGGACTGCCTGCATGGTCTGAGTGTAATTGTCAGTTGGCAGCCTATTAACCCACGGCGCTTATCGCTCCATGATATTCTCAACCTCGGATTACCCATGCAACAGAGTAGCCACACGAAGAAGGAGTCGAGGATCATACTTGCCTCTTAATCAGCTATTCAAACAGCGAGCATGTTTTTAGTGGTGTTGCGTGTGATCATGTGAGGTGCAGAGGCTGATGAGGAGAAATGAAGTGTTGTGGTATAGCCAGCGGTGTTTTACCACAGGTTTTCATGGAGACGACTGTGACCTAATAGGCGCATGCGGTTTGTGAATGTGCGTGGGCAGTGCTAACAGATGAGTCGGGTGTGGCGGGTGTATGTTGATGATCCTGGTCCTAGTTCGCCAGTCTCTGTACGATGGATTCGCAAGTGACCGAACAGGCCGATGTGTGATGTGCATGTGCGGTGACAATGAGGACAAGGTAGGTTGGGAGGTGCTGAATCTGGGGGATCTGCTGCTGGTACTGGTATTTGAGCTCATTGCAGGACTATGGGAAGGGTTGATGGGTGCGCAAGATGTGCTGGCATCGGGGTGAATTCCGCTTTCGTAGATGCACATGTGACCGAGCAGGCTCATGTGATGAGTGAATGCGCGTGGGCAGTGAGGGCGTTGGAGGCGGCAGTCTCTGCTGTGTGTTGGTGTTCTAGGCGCTAGTTCACCAGTCTCGGCGCGATGGATTCGCAAGTGACCGGCCAGGCCGATGTGTGAGGTGAATGTGTGATCGCAATGAAGACAGGTTCTTAATGAGTCCCCATCGCTGCTAGTGGGGGCAGAGGTGGTGTTAGAGATAGCGGGTAGTCAGAGTTGGACACTAAGATGGTAGGAGTGGGGTAAGTGGTTTTCGTCGCCGGAATCGGCGCAGCGAGTGCAGGAGGAAGGATGGTGTCAGTGATCGTGGGCGGCAGGGCGCCGATGAAGTTGTTATCAGTGGTTGGGGTGGTCGTCGTGGGATCTGAGGCGGGTGCGGCAGAGGTTGGTGTTGTGGTATTGTTCTTGCATTGAGTTTAAAGATGTTTGACCAGTCCGATTCGTGCGCGGGATGTGCGTGTTGGTACGTTGGCAGGGCTTGGGCATTGGCGGTGTTGATCTGCGGTGCTTGTGAATTGCCAGCTGCACGTTTGGCCTTAGCAGCGGTGGTCCGGTTGGCCTCATAGGTTTCTGCACCAGTCTTCACGGATTTTCTCCATGCCGGTCTAACACGGGTAAGGTCCTCCCAGGTCGCCTGGTTGATTTGCAGTTGCTTCAGATATTTCTTCAAAGTTTCATTGATGCATCATTTTTGACCGCCGGCGCGCACCCGTAGCGACATCTCCGTAGAAAATTCTTTTGGCTAGTCGCTTATCATCCATTCTCACCAGGTGACCGCTCCATCGCAGTTACACTTTCCTCAGCATGGCGTGGATGCTGAGGAATCCAGTCCTTTCCAGGACTT
The DNA here is from genome assembly GCA_017591395.1 of Schistocephalus solidus. Lineage (NCBI taxonomy): Eukaryota > Metazoa > Platyhelminthes > Cestoda > Diphyllobothriidea > Diphyllobothriidae > Schistocephalus > Schistocephalus solidus. Next base: position 169,158 of record WEDG01001145.1, on the reverse strand, counting down.
CCTTGTCCGGGATCTTGTCTTGCCATCTCAGCTTCAGTATTCTGCGTAGGCAGCTAAGACGGAAGTAATTTGGCTTCCTGGCTTCGTTCGAGTAGACGGTTCATGTCTCCGCTCCGTAAAGGAGCGCCGTAAAGACTACGGCCTTGTTCATCTTCAGTTTGGTGTTCAGATGAATAATGTAGCGATTCCACATGGAGGCCTGACTGGCATTAGAGATCCGTTGAGCAACCTCGTCGTCGATTCTCGTGTTGCCTGACAGCCTGCTTCCCAGGTAAGTAAAGGTTTCCCCATTGTTGAGTTGAGCGCCGTTGACGTTTATTCGGGGAGGGTTGTTTTCCGTGCTGGGCGGCGATTGGCACATGACAACCATTTTGGCTGTACTGTTTGTTAATCCAAAATTGATGCAGCCAGCGTCGAAGAGGTTCATGCTCCTTTGCATGTCCTCCTCCCTCACGTTATTAAGGGCGCAGTCGTCCGCGAATAGCAAGTCATGGACTGTAGTCGTAAACACGCGCGTTGGGGCCTGCATATGCCGACTGTTGAGAAGGTGCCCGTCAGTTCTGTATGTGATGCGGATCCCAGGATGCTCATCACGGTAGGCGTCCATCAGCGTAGCAGATAACATGAGACTGAAGTTGGTGGGGGCCAGTACGCAGCCCTGCTTCATACCGTTTTTCACTGAGAATGCTTCGGATGCCGTCCCGTTGTGCTCGACCCAGCGCTTCAGAATTGGGAATTTTTCAGTCATAAGTAATGTGCCGTCAGAGCTGAGCAGCGGTGCGTTTCATTTCCTTGCGGTCCGCATACCCCTGGGTGTCCTCAGTTTTTCGGACCGTCCAGACCTCCGGCATCTCCCGCAGCCGTTGCTGTACAAGGCAGCGGCAGCTGAAGCAGGCTGCTTCGGTTGCGTCAGTCCGAAGGTCCATATAGGTTTGTGTAGTCGATTATTCTCCATGAGTAGGTTGCTGATGGTGGCGTCCTTATCGTCAAACCAGTCCTGGTGTTGAGGAAATGCGCGTCCGAGGACTTCAAGGGTGATGGACTGGATGGCATTTTGCAGTTGACACCATCGTGTCTCCATGGTGGCGTTATTATCTGGAGCATGCAGGTCCTCCAGTTTCTGGGTTATCTGGTTTCTGAAATTAAAACTGTGAGCAGGCAAATTTAACACAAGAGTTTTTAACTTACCTGGTGGTCGCTTACCTAGGGGGCTTCGTCGGTGTTAAATGTGGGGCTTTATCTTGGAGATAACGTGGCGGGGATCCGTCCAACCATTGGCATTTCAGATCGCCTTGGTGACCAGCCCGTCCTTCCGATCTCGCCTCCGGACGAGAATATAGTCCAGCAGCTGCCATCGCCAGAGATGGCGGTCTGGATAGGTTCGCAAAAGAAGGAGGCCGTTATCGTTACAGCCACCGAGACCGTGGGGACCAAGCACTACCTGCCAGGCAGCGTGATCTTTCCCGATGCGGGAGTTAAAGTCACCAAAATCAATTAGCTTGTCTACCTTCGGCACAGTCGCCAGGTGGGCATGCAGGTTCTCATCGAATTTGACATTCGCCGCATTATAGCTCATCATTGGAGGGAGCGTAGGCACTGATGATGGTGGCGAATTCATCTTTTCGGAGAGGCTTGTGGAAGCTCATCAGGTGCTCATTTATACCTTGCGGCGTAAAGGGCAGACGTCCCACGATGTCGTTCCGGCTGGCAAATGCGACACCAGCGTCGCGTCGTTCTGCCCTTGGTCGGCTGCTCCAGAAGAAGCTGTAGCCGGCACCCACCTCCTTTAGACCCTTTTCAGAGAATCAGGTCTCGCTGAGAGCATCACTAGTTCCCTAGCGAGTCGCCCCCTCCTCCATTTCGGCCGGTTGCTCCTCGGTTTGTCTATAAGGGAACGAATATCCCAGACTGCTAGTGTGAGCAGACTCATCGGAGCAGCCCGGAGAGTATGGCGTGGGGAATTCGGACGGAAGGTATGGTTGTTTTTCTAGTTTTGCGACCGCGTATTTTGTGATCTGGGAGCCGTGGCCAGCTGCAGAAGACGTGATAGCCAGATTTTGTTTCGGGCACCTTTTGTAGCCTTTTCCTTCGCAGAGAGGCAATCAGTATTGTCTCTAAATAGGGCTGCTTGGACATCCCAGACGGCTACCGATCTCCACTATTGGTCACGGTTTCGTTTTTGTCGGACAGCAACCCGACTTGGTCTAGGCCGCCTACGGGGTTGTTGTCACGCCCACCATATAACTTTTTGAGAGGGGGAGGTTGGAATTTCGTAAATCAGACATACCGAGTGTAGAGGCACGCACAGCACCGGAGACCCTCACCTGGTTTAGCCCGCCGGTCGTGACAGTTGCCCGGGGTGTGGCCGCTGGGAAGAACCCAACTTTGAGGAGCCACAGGTGAGAGTTGGGTACCAGTTAGAGGCGGCCACAGGAGCACTCACCACCTGTACGAAACAAATGCAGCGACAAAGGCTGGCTGTGTGATGCTACCCCTAAATATTCCTCCCTACACCCCGCGTTAGAAATAAGAGGCATGTAACTCTTCATTTTGGTTTATTATAAATAGACTTTACATGTCCCTCGTTTTGTATAGCAAATATTTCAGGCAATTAAATAATATGACGTCTGTACTGCTTAGCTAGCAATCTTAGACAGGAAGTCCTTTATGTTAAACAGCTCTATTAACAAGGAAAACGTTTTATGTTGAATCGACCTCCCCTACAAACTCGATGGGATTCGAACCCACGTCATACTACTCCAATAGTATGCCTTCCACATGCGAGATCAAATTGCATTTTTGTCAGCTTTCACACAAAGTTTACTCGCACACTCGTATACTATCTGTAATAACCCAGGTTGAGACTCCTTGGTAAGCGGCGTAGAATCTAATGAAATTAAAAAATATCTGTCAAAAGAATGGCAACTTTTTGAGGACAATTTTTAAAACTATCGCTTTTATATCCAAATGGAATTTTATAGTACTGCGGAACTTGTTGGTATAAATTTCGGATAGTTTTCAAGCCGGCTAAAGCATTTCGGCTATTCAACCGTGTTTAGCTTATCACCCGGAACACTATATGTAGTTTCCGCCCTATGCAACACAGCTAGCACATCATGTTCATTGTATGCTGAACGGGAATTCACTTTGGCCACAGCGTCATTTTTTAAAGCATTGGAGGCCTAACTCAGTAATTTGTCGATCATTGTTCTCCTTTCTATAAAATTTTCCTAGAGCGATTGCCATAGACTATTGTGCAGCTGGCCTGTCAGTGTGGTTGGCAAGTTTATTCGTATCTACAGAGTCTGGAAAAACCAAAGACTGGTAGAATTTAGTTATTTGCATTAACCGACGGACAAAAATGTCTTTTAATTTAAGTTTTTTATCCATGATCGGAACTCTTCATGACGCATGTTTGGATTCAGCAGTAGGTAATTTTCCCTGTAACGGATCTATTTATCTGCGTTGTATGCTGATCAGTGCATTGTCCGCCTTGATTAGCTGGGTTGGAAATAGCATAACATATTTTATAAAGACAGCTGAATGTGCCTTCAAAAGTTAACATTTTAAGAAACCTGGCTTTGCTCTCATTGGTAGCAAAGCAAACCAGATATTTACCATATAACCTTATCCAGACGATACTGTTTGCTCGTCGTTTCACTGCTCGGCTGTTACGTTTTTCTCGGTGGATCCTAAATGATAGTAATGCGGATCGAGATGTCAACCAGCTTATTTTCGGAGTCTATTTACAGTTGAGAAGGGGAAAAGAACATATATCATAACTTCTCTAACTTGGTGATTGCTTTTTGTCTGCACGCGTTGACTGGAGTGTCCGTGCAGTTTCTTCTCTCCCGGCTTCCATCAAAGCAATATGAGTTGAAGCTAACAAAAGTTAAATATCCAGGAGGAACTATGGAGATGGATCAATGAAGAAAGTATACTGGCCCGACGTTGCTTGCAGCTTGAACTCTCTGGTTCGAAGTGGAAAGTACAAAGAAAACCATCGTTCTTCATTAGACAGTTGATAGGGCCTATCGCATGCGCCAACGGAGACTGGTGCACTCTATTCTCTGGTGATTTTGCCAGAGCGAAAGCTCACTCAGACTGCAACTTCTTTTCTATATTAGTCTCTTTTTTGAGTAAGCCGCGTATTTTGTGATTTCCAGACCTGAATTGAGTTTACACTGCCCTTTCCGCACTCGCCTCAGTTCTTTCAAGGTGAACAACCAAAGTGCAGCCTATTGTTTGCCCTCGAACTGTGACCAAATCTGAAAGTCACGTGGAATCTGTTCATTTGGCGTCGAATCAGCCAACCAAGCCGGCAATACGGTGGTGGCTTTGGATGATAGCTGGCACTTCAGTCTCTTCCCCACTAACTATTCTCTCTCTGTATTGGATAGTAGATATAGCTTCTGCCTCCCAAATGTTTCAAATAACCCGTGCACAATTTATACTTTTCTGGAGACTACCGCGTTTTACCTGCACTCATGTGCCAGTACCGAACATCCGCCTTGTCCTGATTCTCACTTAAAGCCGCTATGTACGATCAGTTTTTATGGGAACTTTACGTTGTTAGTCTATTTTAGTAATAATAGGCTGCCCATTTTTGTTCTTGTTCGCGGCCCACTAATTTGGAAAGTTAACATGTGCTTAAGTTTTATTTAGAAGGACACGATGAGGCGATCGCTGGAACATGGCGTTCCGTGTTCCAGCGATCACATCTTCTTCTTTTGATCTGCTTCCTGGGACTCGCTTGTTAACTTCTATCAGCAGAATTTGCTTTTTTAAAACACCTGGCAGCTAATTTGCAACCACCTGTGCATCTATCGTACTTGGGGTTGGCATCATTCTCTAAGTAAATACATCCACCGTCCATTCCTTATTAGGAAAATGTCCACATCAGTAGTATTAGTTTTTCGACATCATATTTTTTGCGAAAATATAAATAAGACTAAACGTTAACCTCTTTTTTATTCTTCTCCAATAAACAAGGCGCGATCGTGACTTTCTGCATATGAAGATTTCTTACGACCCCAAGTCGGAATCCTTCATACTGGGTGAGTACAGTCAGCCGTATCCCAGTGTGCCTGTCATGGTGTATCACTATACTCGGAATCTGCTTCCTGTTCGTGGGACCAAACCCATCCTTCTTCAGTTTCCCCTCTGTCGCTCGAATGAAAAGTCTGCTCTTCTGACACCCTGAGCACGAATCAGCCTCTTCTGTCTACCTCTGAGTTCATCCTACCACCCCAGCCCCCCGAACGGTCTCCCGTGTATTATCTCAGCTTCAGATACTCCTGTAGAGTCTCTAACATTGGCGCCATAATGCCGGAGAGCAATTCTCGTATACGCCCAGGCATTGTGTTTTCGGTGTCTTTAGTCATTAAACTCACCTCACCTGTGAAGACTGCATCATACATGCATGAGAGAGTCAGAGCCGCCTTTTTCCTTTATTTTCCACCATAAATTTGACATGCTAATTATTATGTTCAACAACAAAGCAGCGGTTTTACAGTGGGCCGGCTGAGGGATAGCATTTACCGCCTCATGGCTTCTATATACGCGCCGTTTCCATCTGTGCCCACCAGTCCTAACCACTGCGCTTACCTCAACTGTACAGCGCGATTCGCCAGACTGACCGGTTTCCCTCATTAACCGCTTCGGGGTTTTATTTTAGTCTGCCTTCTACCACCACCACCACCCCCCCGCACACCCGCTCCCACCACCATCAGCGCAAGCTGCATCGCGCCGGAGGAGTAACTTGGCAGCTGACTGGTTTTACTGTAGGCACTTTTTGAAAACTTCTTACCACTGTCGCCGCGCCTGCCAAGAAAATCTCATCAGCTTTACGCACATCTAGTCATTCCCACATCTTCGTCCGCACATCTTCATCCCCAGTTTCCTGCCAAACTTGCACCACCCATATGGCTGCGCGCCCCCTACCAGTGAACTAAATTACTTTGCATCTTCCTATTGTTGGTACTGTATTTGCACCTGTCTGTTGCGAGTCTATGACTGGCACAGAGACCTTATTTCTTTCCCTTAGAGTCCGCATTTGGCTTCGGCCGATGCAAAAGTGCGTTTATCACGTCTACTTTTGTATTAAATGGCGACTTACATTCTTTTAGCGAGGAGTTCATATTTGCTATCAACGGATGTGGAGGAGAGCTGTGATCGCGGTTAGGGCACATGGTAAAAAGGATTAACGGTGTTTTTTGATCAGTTGTTTCGGTTTTCTGATCAATTTTCCACGGTTTGCATGGCAAAATTCAACGGACGCTTAGATTCTGATTAATCAAGAATGTGGCTGCATACGTATGCAGCCCCGGTGTTTGCATTGAGGTAAAGTAGCTTTGAGTGAGCTTTCGTCTCGCCGTGATCGACTTCCTTCTCGATGGTTTGTCCATTTAGGCCAGTTCTCCAGGAAAGATAGATTTAGTTGTCATTACACATTGATTTTAACCTCACTCCTAAATGCCTGTCTTGCCTAGGTGAAACGCGTGACTTTTGTTAATTTTCACTTAACATATTAGTGCCCCGTGTTCTTCCTCTACCGTCTATGGACGCTGTCAACCGTCAGGGTAGGCCCAACTGGGCATACACCTTACTCAGCTCCCGCCTACCATTGTGCTTATTCCTTCTGAACCTGTAGAAATATTTTCCCCGTTGACTACCAACACCACTGCGATGTGGCTGTTCCCGAGATGCTGTGGGATGTTTTGGGATGATTTCGATGATATACGTTGGTAAATTACTTGGGAGGGAACGTTGAAGTCTTTTGGCCCACTTAAGCTTACCATTCCTTCGTAGAACGATCTTGGTGGAAGTAATTGAATGCGGAGAAAATTAAAAAAACCAGCAGTTTCTAAAGTGGAGTACCTACCAGAACCACAGGCGGAACGCTGGAGGATTCACTGATGAGCTGAACCCCGCACAGCTTTGTCACGAAGTGGCAGAATAGCTGCGAAACGCATGGCTGGGTTTAAGCTATTACCTATGATGTTAGTACAGTCAATCGTATAACCTATGACAGAAACAAAGTCCGAATATACTGTTGTCGCGGCGTTTTCTCTCTTAAAAAAGGATTCTTCTCTTTAAGTGCTTGCACACATACTTATGTGGCCGTATGATTATGTGGATGTACCTGGGGAAATTTGTAACCGGATGTGTGTTTGTCAAGATTGGCAAAACAATATCTGAACTCTCAACTCCTCCTTGGGAAATTAACTGGAGTAGGAAATTGGGATTGCAATATTTAATGTCACGGAGATTATTCTAATTTAATCGAACCAGAAATGTGGGCCAAATTTTAAGGTAAAATTTTCACAGCCACTTATTTTAGTGTAATTGTGACCGTGGCTACTCAAATGATACTTATTTTCTTTTTTAAAATAGGCTCTAACATTCGAGTGATTTCGAAGAAATTTTGAGCAGTAAGCAGCGTAACGCGAATGCTGACGGGTGAGTAACACTCAGCTATTTCCAGCTTACAGATAGCAGTTTTACAAAACGCTTTCTCACACTCCGGTATGTTTGAGTCCTACTTATAATGAGAGGCAAGAACGCAAATAATAAAAGAACAACAACGAATATTTACTGTTAAATGTAGAATTTTGGCATTGACTACTTATAAGTAAAGTATTTGTTGCAGAATTTGGAGAGTCGTACGCAACTCATTTCTAAAAGGCTATTGTAAAATATGTGAACACTCGGTATCTTGTTCTTGGCATTTTTAATGTCCTTCTTAGCAAAGTTTGTGTGGCCGAGGCGTTTGGCACGTTTCGTGACCATTTAAATATCTCGAATGGGAGTTATGCCTTGACACAGGAAGTAACTACCAGCATACTACCTCTGAATAAATGTATGCAACTGAATTTTTTCACTTTAATTAGCCGTCATTTGGACATTCAATTACCCTTAATACCCATACGTGATGTTGTCGTTACGCCTTCATTCAATGAGAAATTTGTGTGACCTACTAAAATATAGTTTGTCTGCCTTAAACAGCGCCCATTCTTCGTCATCATGCCATATACCGCTGGGCTTCTCTCCACCGTAGGTCGAACATATCCTTTTATCGCCGTTTGACATAATTCACAAGTAACCTGGATGTTTGTAGATGCGAAAAAAGATGGCGATTGGAGGTCATTCATGTTAAAGGGAAGAGTTTTCCTTTGCTCATTTGTTAGGACAGTGTGACTGCGTCTCATCATACGAAAAAAGGCGGCAACGATATGTTGTTGTACATAGGCAAACAGCCCAAATCTCCGATGTGTGAAATCCAGCGGCAAATTCGACTGCAAAGATTAAACGGCAGTCTGTCAAACCGGTGTAAACTCTAAGCCACAAACGACAATTGAGCCATCGCAGCTGTCCCACGATATGGGTACAAGTGGGATTTGCGTATGTCTGTTAATAGTGAGATGAAGTGTGCAACCTCGACCTCATTTCCGCCGTCATCACCTACCTTCCTTCAGTGTCATGACGAAGTCAAAATGAACGGAGGGGTGGGGTTTGCGACTGACAAAGTTAAGCCCCTGTCTCAATGCCTTTCCCCCATCAACCAGGCTACAATACCGGTGATTCGGTGCTCACACATATTATAAGGTCATGACGGTTCGACCATCGATTTCAACGATGCCCGTCGTATGCTCCACGGAATGGGTGGTGCAGGGACGGTTACTTGTGCGTGAATTAGTTTTAAGTGATAGTAGCCTTGCGCTACAGCTAAAGCACTCTCTCCTCCTCCCAACCTGAGCCCGGGGTCAAGAGTCAAGAAGAATGGACATGGGAGAGGGCGCAGGTGGCTAGCGCGGCCGGAGCTACCCCTAGGTGTTCCACCACACCTGACTCGGATCCCACGGAGTGGGAGTGCCATAAAGGCCACATTAAGAAGGAGCCATTGCAGCCTGACTCTCAGTCCGCCATTCAGCCACTCCACACAAAACACACATTGGGCTAACCACGTGGTTCGAGTTATCTCGTCAGTTGGCAACCTTCCAAGCCACGGCTTTTAGCGCACCGTGATAGTTTCAAGCGCGTCAGATTGGTTATAGTGAGGAAAATGCGCTAAGCTGTTGACCTCACTCTCTCCCCCACCACAACAATCAGACCACCATCCGTGCCAGTTAGTTGGCTAATGTGGGAGTGGGCGCAATAGCTGACGGGTCAGCGTACCCGTCTTCGCGCGCCACAGCACGACCTGGCATCCATAACGCACACACCAGGATTTACTAACTCAGGGGATATGGAGGAGCCATCGCCGTCTGACTTCCAGTCCACTGGTCAGCCCCTCGACACCCGACAGCACATACACTAGACCGACGCCGTGGTCTGGTGTAAGCGTCAGATTGGCAGCCTTCCAAGACACGGTATCTAGGACACCGTGGTTTTATCAGGTACATTATGATGATTGGGAGGGTGTTGTCTGTGCATTAGTGTAGATGGTGTGCGCTGGTGTGCCTTAACCCCCTGGTGGTTTACCGCAGGTTTTCGTGGAGGCGCATGTTTCCTAATAGGCCCATGCGGTGTGTAAATGTGTGGGAGCAGTGGAGGTGGGCGCGGCGGCTGTATGTCAGAGCCCCAGGCACTGGTTTACCAGCCTCTTTGCGATGGATTCACAGGTGACCGACCAGGCCGATGCTTGGGGTGAAGTTGCTTGTGCATTATTGGCAGGAGAAATCGGTTGAGGCTGCGGGGAGGTCATTCATGGTAGGGGGGTGGCAGTGGCGGTAAGAATGACAGGAGCGGAGGGTGTGCATGCTGTATCGGTGTTGTCAGCATTGCGGTGAATTCCGCTGTCATGGATGCGCATGTGACCGAATAGGCCCATGCGATGAGTGAATGCGCGAGGACAGTGAAGACAATGCAGGCGACGATCTCTGATGTGTGTTGGTGCTCCAGGCACTGGTTCACCAGTCTCTGTACGATGGATTCGCAAGTGACCAACCAGACCGATGCGTGAGGTGAATGTGTGGTCACATTGAGGACAATTTAGGAGAGCGTCTCCATCGCTGATGGTGGTAGTGGTGGTGGCATTGAAGGCGAAGTCGGTGGCGGTTGCGGTGGTGGGGGTAACAGGTGAGGATTAGAGGGATGTGGTCTCTATGATGGTGGAAGTAATGGAATTGATGCCAAGAGTGAGGGTGGGGGAGTCTGAAGGAGAGTTGGCAGAATTTGACGTAAAAGTTGAAATTAACGGATTGTTGGTGCATTGCGTCCGAAAATGTCCGACCAGGCCGATTCGCGCGCGGAAGATGCGTTGACAGCGCGGGCATGTTGGCAGGGCCTGGGAATCGACGATGTTGGTCCGGGGTGCTGGTGACTTTCGTGCCGCTCTTTTGGCCTTGGCGGCGGCGATCCGGTTGTCCTCATAAATTGCTGAGCCAGTCTTCACGGATCTTTTCCATGCCGGTCTATCCTGGACGAGGTCCTCCCAGGTCGCCGGGTTGATTTGCAGTTGCTTCAGCGATTTTTTCAAAGTGTCCTTGTAGCGTTGTTTTTGACCTCACTGTCGGCGAGCTCCCGTAGCGGCATCTCCGTAGAAATCGTTTGGGTAGTCGCTCGTCATACATTCTTAACAGGTGGCGGCTCCATCAGAGTTGCACTTGCGTCAGCATGGCGTGGATTCTGAGGATTCCGGTCCGCTCCAGGACTTCCGTGTCCGGGATCCTGTCTTGCCATCTCAGTTTCAGTATTCTGCGGAGGCAGCTGAGATAAAAGTGATTCAGCTTCCTGGCTTTGTTCGAGTAAACGGTCCAGGTCTCCGCTCCGTCAAGATGTGTTGTCAAGACGACGGCCTTGTTTATCTTCAGTTTGGTGTTCAAGGGAATACCGTGGCGATTCTACACGGAGGCCCGCAGCCGGCCGAAGGCCTGACTAGCTTTGGAGATCCGTTGGGAAACCTCGTCATCGATTCTCGTGTTGCGTGATAGCTTGCTTCCTAGATAAGCGAAGGTTCCCACGTTTTTGAGTAAAGAACCGTTGACCTTGATTTGGGGAGCATTGTTTTACGCGGGGGTGGCAGCTGGTGCATGACAACCGTTTTGGCTGTACTGATTGTTAATCCAAAATTGGCGCATCCTGTGGTGAAGAGGTCCATACTCCTTTGCATGTCCTCCTCCGTCACGCTGTTAAGGGCGCAGTCGTCCGCGAATAGCAAGTCATGGACTGTAGACCTAGACACACGCGTTGAAGCCTGCATGCACCGACTGTTGAGAAGGTGTCCGTCAGTTCTGTAGGCGATGCGGATCCCAGGCTGCTCATCACGGTAGGCGTCCATCAGCACAGCAGAGAACGTGAGACTGAAGAGTATGGGGGCCATTAAGGAGCCCTGCTTCACTCCGTTGGTTACTGCGAATGTTTCGGATACCGTCCCGTTGTCAGTGACGCGTGCCGTCATTTTGTCATGAAGCTGACGCACCAAGTGCGTGAACCGATCAGGACAGCTGAATTTCTGCATGATATGGCACAGTCCGTCGCGATACACCTCGTCAAAGGTTTTCGTTAGATCCAAGAAGATAGTGTATAGGTGATTTTGCATCTCCTGGCACTTATCTTGTAGCTGGCGGGTGGTAAAGATCATATCGGTTGTTCCGCGGTGTCAGCGGAAGCAACATTCGCTTTCCGGGCGCAGGCCCTGCTCTAGGTAACCGTTCAGACGATTGGAAGGATACGGGCGAAGATCTTCCCAGCGATGTTGAGGAACGAGATGGTTGCGTCTTTGAACTCCTTAGGAACTTGACCTTGGTGCCACATCTCCTGGAAGAGTGTTGTGAGTTCTGCCATCAGCCAGGGCACACCATGCTTGTAAACTTCCGGTGGGATTGCGTGGGATCCCGGTGCTTTACCGCTGGAAATCTGCGGCAAGGCCCGGATGGTTTCTGGTGGGGAAGGCGGCAGATCCAGGTCATTTTTCGTGTCCACTTGAGGGAGCCGGTCAATGGCAGCATCGGAGATGGCTGATGAGCAATTAAGGAAAATTTCTGAAGTGCTCGGCCCATCGCTTCAAAATTTGCGATTTCTCTGTCAGCAGTGTTGTGCTGTCAGAGCTGAGCAGCGGTGCGGACCCCTTGATACACGGGCCGTAGATGGCCTTGATGGCTTTGAAAAAAGTATTTTATTTCATTGCAGTCCGCATACCCCTGGATTTCCACAGCCTTTCGGATCATCCAGGCACGTTGCATCTCCCGCAGCCGTTGCTGTACAAGGCGCCGGTATCTGTCCGAAGGTCCATGTAGGCTTTGTGTAGTCCATTCTTCTCCGTGAGTAAGTTGCTGATGTCGGCGTCATTGTCGTCAAACCAGTCCTGGTGTTGATGGTGTGCGCGTCCGAGGACTTTGCGGGCGGTGGACTGGATGACATTATGCAGTTGACACAATCGTGTCTCCACGGTAGCATTATCATCTGGAGCATGAATGCCCTCCAGTTTCTCGGTTATTTGGTTGCTGAAATCAAAAAATTGAGCAGGCAAATTTAATAAAAGAGTATTTAACTTATCTGGTGGCCTCTTACCTTGGGGTCCTTCGCCGGAATGCAGCCGGAGCCTCATCTGGGAGATGATGAGTTAGCCTTGGCCGCCTATGGGGTGGCTGTCGCCCCCACCGTAGGACTTTTTGAGAAGGGGGGGGGTGGGAAGTTCAGTAGTCAGACATACCGGGTGTGGAGGCACACACAACACCGGAGACCCTCACCTGGTTTAGCCCACCGGTCGTGACGTTTGCCCGGGGTGTGGCCGCTGGGAAGAACCCAACTTAGAGGAAGCCACAGGTGAGAGTTGGGTACCAGTTAGAGGCGGCCACAGGAGCATTCACCACCTGTACGATACAAATGGAGCGATCAATGCCATCTGTGTGGTGCTACTCCAAACTAGTACCCCTACTGGTACCCTCATCCCTACCCCTGACAAGGTTATAACGCCGAAGTTAAGCCGGCGTCATTATAGTCTGACCAGGAGTCGTAAATAGGACCGACTTATCCCGTCAGTTGACAGCCTTCCAAGCCGCGACTGATAGCACATCAAGATACATTTCTGCGTGTAAGATTTATTATACTAGGGGATGCACTGATTTTCTCTGTGAATGGGGTCGTCCGTGTCGGCCGTACATAATTCGAACGTTCGAACCGATCAATTAGCTCGTAGTGGGATTGGACGCTGTGGCTAACAAGGCTAAAGAGACTGGTTGCACTGGCCACACACGCGGCTTGGTCTCACCTCATGTACCAGCGTCTATCAAATGACGTGCTTCCCACTTACGTAGGCGGTGCATGTACTGACATGCAACATTTCGTCCACCATGTCGGCTTTGGCAATGTGGATAACATGCTTGGTGCAGAAGAGTGGTTTAGTGCATGGGGGTAGGGGAGTGGAATGTATGCGCGCGTTGTGGAGTTGATTGACGGGTAGGATAAGGAGGTATGCTTGCAGATAGAAAGAGGCTTGGTAATTGGGACTGAGGTGTTTTAATTTATTTATGATTTTCGTCGATGCGCCTATTGCAGACCGGATCCATACGATGACTGAATGTCCTGGACCAGTGTGTGCATGCGTTCCCATAACAAATGCCGAACGTGGGGGGGGGATGTGGTGGCAAGCCTAGGGGCGACTAGGGTCTAAGGGTTCCGGCAGCGAAAGCCACTTGCGCCCTCTCGCATCTCCGGTCTTCTTGACTGTGAAATGGCACCGGGCTCAGGTGGGGAGGAGGAGAGAGTGCGGTAGATGCAGTGCAAGCCTACGACCAATTTAAACTAAATCAACGCGTAAGTCGCAGTACCTACACCCCCCTGCTGTGGAGCGTACGGTGGATCTCGTTGAAATCGACGCTTTTCATGCTTTCCGTCTTTAACCTACTGTTCTATTGATTATCACACAATGGATTGTATTGTCTCTTCCCTCCAGCTTCTTTTTCCTAAACTTATCGTATTTTGTTGAAGCCTGGCAAAGTTTAAGAGGACAGTGCCAGTGCGCACAGAGGTCATAAAAAACGCCCATGTCTACCACCGTTATTGGTAGTTCAGGTATGGTGGCAAGCCCAGGGGCGGCTTCGGTCGCGACAGCCGCCTGCGCCCTCTCCCACCTCTGGTCTTCTTGACTCTGTCTGGACACCGGGCTCAGGTGGGGGAGGAAGAGAGAGTGCGGTAGTTGCAGTGCAAGGCTACTATCACTAAAAACAAATCCAGGTGCAAATTCACCGTCACTGCACCACCTGGTGTGGACATCGTTGGACTGCGACGGTCGAACTGTAGAGTGGGGTATAGGGTGGAGGGGTACTAGTTATGGGTCGCAACAACACAGATAGAATTTGGTCGCTCTATTTGTCTCTATTAGGTGGTGAATGCTCCTGTGGCCACCTCAAAATGGTATCCGACTCTCACCTGTGGCTCCTCGTAGCTGGGCTCTTCCCAGTGGCTACAACCCGGGCAACCGTCACTACCGGCGGGCTAAACCAGGTGAGGATCTCTGATGTTGTGTGTGCCTCCACACTCGGTATGTCTGACTAACGATATCCCAACCTCCCACTCTCAAAAAGTTATATGGTGGGTGCAACAGCAACCCCGTAGGCGACACAGACCAACTCGGATCGCTCTCCGACAAAACCGAAACCGTGACCAAAAGTGGAAATCGGCAGCCATCTGGGATGTCCAATCAGCTCTATTTAGAGAAAACACGGATTGCCTCTCTGCGGAGGAAAAAGGCTACAAAAGGTGCCCTAAACAAACTCTGGCTCTCACGTCTTCTGCAGCCGGCTGCGGCTCCCAGATCACAAAATACACGGTCATAAAACTCAAAAACCCACCATACCTTCCGTCCCCATTCCCCACGCCATACCCTCCGGGCTGCTCAGATGAGTCCGCTCACACTAGCAGTCTGGAATGTTCGTTCCCTTTTGGACAAGCCGAGGAGCAACCAGCCGAAACGTAGGACTGAACGAGTCGCTCGGGAACTGGTGCGCTACAAGGTGGAAATTGCTGCTCTCAGCCAGACCCAATTCTCTGAACAGGGTCAGCGGGATGAGGGCGATGCCGGCTACACCTTCTTCTGGAGCGGCCGGCCAAGGGCAGAGCGACGCGACGCTGGTATCACATTTGCCAGCCAGAACGACATCGTGGGACGTCTGCCCCGTCTACCGCAGTGTATAAATGATCACCTAATGAACCTTCGCCTGCCTCTACGGTGAGATAAGTTCGCCACCATCATCATTGCCTACGCTCCCCCCAATGACGAGTTCTAATGCGGCAAAGGGCGAATTCTACGAGAACCTGCACGCCCTCCTGGCCGAAGGCTTATAAGTTAATTAACCTTGGTGAATTCAACACCCGTGTCAGGACAGACCACACTGTCTGGCAGGTAGTGCTGGGTCTCCACGGTCTCGGTAGCTGTAACGCTAACGGCCTCCTTCTTCTGCGAACCTGTGCGGAACACCATCTCCTGCTGACCGACGCCTTCTTCCACCTTTCGACGCGGGAGAAGTCCACGTGGATGAACCCTCGGTCGCGGCGCTGGCAGCTGCTAAACTATGTTCTCGTCCGGAGGCGAGATCGACAGGACGTGCTGATCACCAATGCAATCTGTGATGCCGATGTTTGGACGGATCCCCGCCACGTTATCTCCAAGATAAAGCCCCGAATTAAACACTGACGAAGCCGCCTAGGTAACCGACCACCAGGTAAGTTAAAAACTCTTGTGTTAAATTCGCCTGCTCACAGTTTTGATTTCAGAAACCAGATAACCCAGAAACTTGAGAAAATGCATGCTCCAGATATAAAGGCCACCGTGGAGACACGTTAATGTCAACTGCAAAATGTCATCCAATCCATTTTCCTTGAAGTCCTCTGATGCGCACTTCGTCAACACCAGGACTGGTGTGACGACAATCAAGCCGCCATCAGCAACCTACTCATGGAGAAGAATGAACTACACAAAGCCTTCATGGATATTCGGACGGACGCAACCGAAGCAGACTGCTTCAGATGCCACCGCCTTGTACAGCAACAGCTGCGGGAGATGCCGGACGTCTGGATGGTCCGAAAGGCTGAGGACACCCAGGGGTATGCGGACCGCAAGGAAATGAAACGCACCGCGGCTCAGCTCTGACGGCACAACACTTATGACTGAAATTCCCAATTCTAAAGCGCTGGGTCGAGCACAACTGGACGGCATCCGAAGCATTCTCAGTGACCAACGGTGTGAAGCAGGGCTGCGTACTGGCCCCCCACCCACTTCAGTCTCATGTTATCTGCTACGCTGATGGACGCCTACCGTGATGAGCATCCTGGGATCCGCATCACATACAGAACTGACGGGCACCTTCTCAACAGTCGGCATATGCAGGCCCCAACGCGCGTGTTTACGACTACGGTCCTTGACTTGCTCTTCGTGGACGACCGCACCCTTAATAACGTGACGGAGCAGGACATGCAAAGGAGCATGAACCTCTTCGACGATGGTTGCATTAATTTTGGTTTAACAATCAGTACAGCCAAAATAGTTGTCATGTCCCAATCGCCGCCCAGCACGGAAAACAACCCTCCCCGAATAAACGTCAACGGCGCTCAACTCAACAATGGGGAAACCTTTACATACCTGGGAAGCAGGCTGTCAGTCAAAACGAGCGAAATACGCCTGAATCAAATGATTGATATACAAGTGCTTGACGGAGGTCCTCAGGGTGTTTTTCTAACGAAGCTTTTGCTCACGTTGTCCTTGATCTTCGAATGGAACGTTACTGTGGAATTTGCGGTTTTCCAGACTATTAGAATCAATTCTCAAGGCGTAGCTGCTCCAACGCACTTGTCTATTTGCCTCAGCATGGTATGAAATCTGAAAAAAAAGAATTTTCACGACATCCCTTTCTGGGATATTTTCGTACCACCTCAGACTTGGCATTCCTTTAAGGCACCTTAGCTGAAAATGATTGAGTTTCTTTGACCGACTTTCGAAAATTATCCAGGTCTCTTAGCTATTCAGGAGCGATGTGAGAGCAAGGGCCCCTCACATTTTTAATTTATTGTTAAGGAAGATACCAAGAGGGTAACCGACTAAGTGATGTACGCTGTTGAACTCTTGACAGGCTTTGGAGGTTCGTTAGATAATTTGATCACCAATGTTAATGCCTTTTGAAATCAACCTCTCCATTTACGCAAAACGAGTTGTATGCTCTTCGATCCTAGGACGAGCCTAACTCGTTATATAGTTGGTAGACGATTTTGGTAGATTTGAATAATTCATTCGACCCACCTATTAAAAACTCGGTGGCCTCAGTATCCCACCGTACCTGGTGATTAGGGTTAATAATAGGGACCTGCGAGGGCGGCGCGAGGAAATATGGATCACGGTGGAAGACTACGCCAAGTGTTCGTAAAGGGATTTCTCAGGGGGGACGGCTAAAATACTATGCCCTTTATACAGTAAAATTCACCTTTACTCCACTGATCTCTAAAATTTAGCCCACCTAAGGCTATACGTATGAGGCTCATCTGCGTCGACAAAGATTAAGTGCGTGGAATAATGGAACGTAGCTATTACAAGCCCATTATCTGTAAATGGTCGGAATAACGTTCATCGCAACTTTTACGCAACCGACTTCATATATAATATTTTCGTGGTTCAACTTATTTGATAAAATAATGTCGATTTCTGGCTTCGCATCGACCATTCGCTATGCCTTGTGCTCAATTTTATCGAAAAAATATGAACCGGGAACAGAGTCAATTATGCAGGTTCATTGTAAACGGGACGTAAAACCTACCACTCATTAACGACTGTATACTTTCTGCTCATGAAAACTAGGCCATTTGATGGGGCCTTTGGCCAGTAAAGGGCATTGACAGGTTATTTTACGTTTGTAGTCTACTGTTGTCTGCGGTCACGCAATTAAAATTATTCAATCGCATAGCCTTTTATCAATGTTTTTGTTGGCATTATAAAAAGGGCCAAAATCGGACGTGGCATTTTCTTCCCTGATGCACTTTACACACGGACCATACAATTTTCCTTTGTATGTCACTTTTTATCCGTTTAGGGGCATCCATCTCAACACTTGACTCCATCTGCAGTGTATGACTAGGCGAGGCCAGGCGCGGCCATGGCTGTGCCTGTTTTTAAGAATTTCTGGACGCATTTTCGTTGTTTATGTGACCAATTTTACATAAGAATGTACTAACTTCGCCTAGAAAATACCTGGCCGCCTCATATAAATTAGGATCTTATAATATCGCTGGATGAATTGGGTAGAATGCTTTCTTTAAGTGGGTGACATGGACGTTAGTCATCTTTTGCTTTGTCTGGAATTATTGTTGCATTGTTATTTTCATGTGAACGCTTTTGGTACCGTGGTGCTTCATCTTGCTTCCATTTCAGGTGTCTTATATATTTGTGCTCTCATTTATGTTAAACTGCGATGGAAGAAACTCTCGGTCTCCTAACATCGTCACTGGTCAATACATCATAAGAATAGGAAATCCTGACCTAAGCCAGGAAATGTCTACGGTAGGATTCTTATGAGTTCTAGTTACTAGAAGGTATAGAATCTCCAGAACTTTATGAGAGTGCGGACACAGTGGGAGGCAGGTGCTTGACAGCGGAGTGGCAGGAAGTCTACTCGTAGTCCAAATTTCCATTGCAAAAACGAACAAATTGTTTCGGCTGCTGCAGCATTTCCATCCAGAGCTGCCAAAGGACCCAAGGACGCGAATGCAAACACCTCAAACTGTCATTAGCAAGCCCCTGAGCGGAGGCAGGCTATGTCCGTTTGGACCTTGAAAGCTGTCTGCTCGATAAACGGCTCAGTGACACAGCAATAAAAAAATAAATTGTTGAGGAAGCGAACATTCTTACAGCCTGTGGCCTATCCTCGCTATTGTTAGCCATTCCATTGTAGAGCACTCTTCCGTTGTTGGTGAGATGGCAGTTTTGGCAAGTCGAATACGTTGGAAGTAGCCGCGGGCGATTGGGTTGGTGAAGTGCAATACATTCTGGTTCGTAGACATCGCGATCCATGTACAGATCACGTCATAAAGTTAAAGTTAGCCAATTCTATCTGCGACACCCCTGCTGGTCTGTTTTTCATATATTTAATTCTAACCACTACAAGTTTTTTCATAGGGGAAAGCCTGTTGTTAACCGCATTATATTTCCACTGTACGATAAAGTTCAGCACAACGACTGGTCACTTATTTTGCGAATCAAAGGGCAGCTCTCCGTTCATCGATGTACCCATCAAAATTGTTGCCTCATTTATAATCGACTATGTGACATTGTTTGTCTGGTTATCACACAGACATTACTGTATACTTGGCGGCTGGGATCCAGCAGATTCTTTGTTATTGAATACATAAATTACAGTATTCAGCCAATGTTCGTCAGCAGAGTTTTCCCACAAGTGTATAATTCTTGATTTTTGGAGGTCTGGAAGTTTGCCGAATGTACGCAGTTTCTCCTCTATATAGGCCCTGCACTTTTCTTTTCACCTCTCGACAAATCTTGCTACAAGCATATCCTACAATTTACTTGGAAATGCAAATATTTTTCCACGTAACCTTGCCTATATCTCAAATTATGGCTGATTTCTATTGAATTACTTCAATTTTTATCATCCTACCTTTTTTCAACCTTTTGTCAATTTTCTCCTCTACCTACACTCGTTTTGGAATGATGGATAATTTATTAGGTAATTCCATTCAAGGCTTTTTCACAAAAATTCCATAGTAGCTTCAAAAGAGCAATGAACATAGCTAAACAGGTATAAAAACTATTTTCCGAACGACGGTTGCCTGAGTTGTCAACATGACCAATGCTGTTGGATGACGATGAAGGACTCACACGGCTTTTGAAACTGCCCAGATAATTCAGTGCCACTTCCCAAAATGAGTATGTTCTGCAAAACTGAACTGACCGATGATGTCAGGATTATCGAATACATTAGTGTCGGCTACCCACACACAATATCGCATTTATCTGATCGTCAAGGCCTTTTAAAAACGTCCCGTCACTTTTCCTCCATAATTTATAAAATTGTGAGTTTATTGGACACCCCATCAACTGGTACGCTCTAAAATATTGCTTTAAATACGCCCCTCTTAACACTGGCATTCAATTATTGATTATCGCTCTACTGAACACTGCCTATTCATGATAGTCTCTTTTTTGCAACGTTGATTTCTTAAAACTCTCGTTCATGGCAAATAAAATTTACGAAGCGAACTGTATTATTAATGTATTTCGTGGTGTAATTTGCTATGGACATGGTTGTAGTGAAGGGGTTCCAGAGGCCACTAAGGTGAACGCAGTATGAATGCTAAACGTGATCGGACACAACAAAAATCCCGATAAAGGTCACAGAAAGCGGAGATGACAGGTAATATCTCTAGCTATGATCTCTGCGAATTGGCGGGGTCATGAGGCTCAACTTTGTACCCACGTAAGAACATACTATTGTTTTCACTTGCTAACATGGTCGCAGGCTTAAATCAGACAGAGAACGAGGATGACTTTAAATGTGTTCCTTGAAAATCTCTTCGGAAAAGGCACAACTGTCTCTTCGAGCAAGTCATTTTCATAAAAAAACAAGATGCAGCAAGTGCGGACAACACTGACAAGGGTTGTCATTACATTGGAGGACGATACTTCCTTCGCCAAAGTCACTCCCTCTCTCCCTTGCGTAAAGCCTTGCGCACGGGCGAAGTCAATGAAGACTTTATTCGTCAGCTTAGTACGAAGGATGGGTTCGCAGGCATAGGTGGGTAGTTTTAACTCAGTCACCGGAAGGGCACATTCGCTGAACTTTTCCGTACCCTCTTTGCAACGTAAAATTGACCACGGTTTTCAGAGAAAAGATGTGGGTTGCAATAATTTAAAGTGGACCTTAAAATATGGCAATTGTGGCGTGGGTCTCAAGAGCTAAAGTACATCTTTAATTTGTCCTAGTAACGGTGACATCACGAGAGAAATCAAGGGTATTCCATGGGTTCACCATTCTTACAAAGAAGGAGAACTTTTGAAAATCCAGCCTTGCCTGCTGAGCGCGCAGTTTCGTGGTGTACCTCAGAGATTGGCTGTGGTAGCGAATTCAAAAAATTTGTGATATCCAAGCAACAATCCAATCTATTCACAATGTGGAATGCCTTTAGTAAATCCCCATGTCTTTGACTATACCTCAAATGGAACAAATTAAGGTTTGTTAGGAGGTATGAACATATTTATTGGACTGATATCAGATCGAGAAACTGGCCATTGTAGGCATTCGAAATGAGATGGACTTCATTTGAAATCTGCTGACTGTCTTACTGCGCCCAACGGTTTGCCAAAACTTATGCTGGAATGGCGTAATTAAGGAAAAAGCTCAACTAATTTTATGCCCAATGTTTCCCATCCCTAAATGTAAGTCTGCTTTCTGTTTATTTACCCACAGCTTCCATTGGACAAAATCACTGTTTTAGTAACTGCAGAATGTATGCAGTACGATAAACGCCAATTGTCTGGTTCCTGGTCTAAAAGGACTTACATGAAGGGTGATAAAAAGCCGATACAACTTTCATAAGGTGCAACAATCTTCGTTGAATTATCATCCACATAAATTCAGATTCCAGGAGCCCCATAGACACCTTCAAATGTGCCTTATTATTCCAACCAGTGGAAAAGTTAAGTGAACTTATGAAATCATCACTCATACACAGCATACAATTTACTCCACAACATTTTCGCCATTGTAACATGCATTTAATACTTTATATTATTAACAACTTCAGGTTTCCCTGCAGTAGGTTCATCTAAACAAAGTTTTCTTCATTTACGGGAATCATCGGTGTCCATTGAAACTCGACGCATTTTTACATCTGGAAGCTGTATAATTCACTTGAGTGGCAACTTCATGTCTGAGCAATTCCTTTTAAAAATTTTTTTCTGGCATATACCCAATAAATTGGCTTTTGAAAATTACAGTGCACTTTCCTATATCACACGATATAGTAGGTGCCGCACTGGTTTTCTGCTTATGAACTAACATAGGCTGCTCATTGCCTCAATTGCCCCTCATTATGGATTGAGAAGTACGATCTCATGCGTGTAAGCATACTTCGATAGCCACTGGAAAATTCAGTACGAAAGTTCAGGTTCGAATCCGGGCAGGTACTACCGGAATATAAGCTAGATAAATACAAGTCCTGGAATAAAACACGAATTGATGGTTATTCATGTGCTAGAACGACTAAAAGGTGCAGTGCTCCTCAGTTGTTTGCAAGCTTAGAGTTAAACGGGGAATGCGGTATAACTATGTCCCATAATCATGCATTTACACTGACCCAAAGACGTCGCTTGCGCATATTCCGACATCTCTACTCAATGCCTGACTAACGCTTGATAGGCACTCATAGGAATCGATAGGTCTCATACAAATGTTTAATAATTTTGAATGCTCGTGGTTTTGTATCGGCATCCGTTTTAACTTTCTCCGACTCAAAATATCTTTGAGCTTTCTGCTGGCCTAACCGCCTATTTCGAGTCGGATTGGATTGCATTCCGTCTTCACACTCGGTAACTTTCAGCTCCGTTTTCTAATCTCATTTTTTCAGTTCTTTTGAATTATGAATATATTTTGTTTTTCCTCTAAAAATATTTTATATGGCCACCAAAGCCGATTTCAGTCATATTTGCGCGATCCGCTTGTAGTGCCCTTACTGATGGAAAAAATTCTTAATCCCTTTGCATCCTTTAAGGTCAGGCGTGGAAAGCATTTGCACCTCACGTGCTAGTGTAATATCACGGAATTAAAGGCTTACATGCGATGAGATCTTGCATTGTGCGTTTCTGAAGTATTCCTTAACAAGCTTATAGATTCGAGCGGTCTTTTCACGTGGCTTATGGCGACGAAGTATTTATAGTGCGTTCTTTTGTCTCTTCGTGCTTTTGCTGCTGCTCCAGTTTGGCGGTCAACTTCCCAGTAATTTGCAACCTTGGGGCTCCCTGTTTGAAAGTAATTACAATCCAAAACTGGATATCCAACGAGCTAATAGAACCACCTCACATATCGCACCGCCACAGTCAGATTCAGTGGATATCCTTATGCAGCTGCATGAGGCTATGAGCCACTCCTGGAAGGCCTACAAGTTATACGCTTGGGGTTTGTCCGTCCAACTAGATCAAATTTCTTTCAGGTAGGGACGAGGTCGATCCTCTGGAGAGGCGTGGATTATTTTGGATGAATGCAGCTCTTACAATGATCGACTCGCTTGATACCCTTCATATCTTCAACATGAACCAAGAATTCTTGGAAGCTAGGGACTGGATTGACAAATACGTTCAGTTTGATTCGGACAACGATCGTGTTAATGTGTTTGAATCCACTATAAGGCTTCTAGGTGGATTACTAGGTGCCTTCCATTTATCTAACGATACAGTATTTCTGTCTAAGGCGGTAAGCATAATTGCTAAATTGCTAAAAAATCTATTGTATTCATACTTTCCATCAATTTCGTGCTATTACGCTATTATTATGCTCCTAATGCTGGCTTTTGGTAGGTGCTGATTGGCTACGGTGATCCTGGTCTTCATGATTTACTTCTTCAACCATATGGGCTGAATAAAAATAGTCGAAGAACTTTCAAGATCACGACCAACACTTTCGCGCCATGTCTCTAGCCGACCGCACACGCTTAGTCCGCGCCGGGTGCTAGCCAGTAGCACTAAGGTTAGAATACGAAGGTTAGGGAATGTACCTCATTCACTTCAACTTTCTTTGCAGAGTGGATTTTTATATCTTCGCACTATCGTCACAACGAATTAAGAATTGTCGTCCTTCTCCCAAGGAGTTTACTATCAAGCACCATTGGCCGAGTGTTTCCAGTTTTTTTTGTATATCTTATCCCACCAAGCCAACTTAACCGTAGAACTGGTTTGGCCAATACCACTGATTTGCGATCAACTTACTCTGTCTTCTCCATAGCCTCTGCCGTGTATTGTGGAGGGCACTGTGTTCTTATGAAGGTGTACGTCTGCCAAACATTATCAACGAATAAATTAATTAGTTTTCAGTTTGCATAATCCATGCCCAGTACACTTTCCTAAATGGATACTGAGTAAGTTTTCGTAGACTAAAACGCGGACACAGGTGCAGCTGTTGTAGGTGCTTGTCACGACGGTGAAAGTCGCTGGCATATCATCCAATATTGCTGAATAAATATGCTTATGTCGAGTGCTAGCCGATATATCTGGATCCAAACACGCCTTAAAGGATAAACATTTGTTCAACACTCACAATCAACAGAAAGTTCAGCCAGATTTTCCTTCGTCATCGCCAGTGCTCCAAATACCGGAGAATTAGAATAACAAAGGCGTTAGCAGCGGAGCTGACGATAATTATGTCGTTTTTGCTATTCTATGTGTCGGAGCTGTAAGTAATTCTCGTGATCTCCTCTCCCCCTTCGTGTATAGTATCCAACCGGCTTCTAAAGCTCCCAATTAATCATACCAGCAGTCCAAATGATAATAGGGGGGCTTGTGCTACGATGCTACGTAAATCGCTTTTCTAAATAATCCAGATGTTATGCTGCTGACACCCAGAAAGCAAATCGAGCTTCTCAGTCTGGAACTAACCCTAGGATGCTGGGGTGTATTAGGATAAGGAATCATTTTGCAGAAGCCACCCAGTACCTTAAAGGTAACCCTGAACGTCGTTGTTGTTCCCATATGCTAGTTGAGGCAGATGACAATGCTGATAAAGACGAAGGAGATTTATCTTTTGTTCAAAAACTGCAACCTAAAATCTCTCGTCTCACTGATCTGCTCATTGCTTCTGGGAACTTGAAGGGTTATTGAAATCTTGGTTCTTGTTGCGAAAATACCAAAGCATAGGGCAACAGCGTGCGGTCGTCACTAGTGTTCATGGTTTATGAGACATTAAAAAGGAGTATCAACCTAACTAGACGACTGCGATTACTGCATAAGCCGGATATTCTTACAGATTCCTTCTCAGACTATAGTCCAGATAACTCCAAAACGATGCCTTCAGTAGCTCATGCAAAAGTCAGCCGGTGTGGACCACAAAACTGTTTGGCAGGAGTAGGGAATTCGTTGGAAAAACCAAGTAGCTCTTCTGCACCTGCTACGTGCGATCTGATCTACAGTTTCACATGCGCACGACCTAAAATGACGGAGGTTTTGTACGCCATATTAATGTATAAATTGAAAGGTCCATCTAGGGATTATTGCAGCTTTATTAATCGGAATTACAAGTAACTTTATGAATTCAAGGCGCCAAATTGTCTACGATAGGATATTGTCTTTTCGGGATCCATTGCTTCTCCCACACCCGGATATTCTATCAGTTATTCCTTCCGCGAATGAATGTTTACTTAAGGACTTTGATTTTTTCGCCTCGAAGTTTCTGCGTCTTTAACCATTCTTCTTTAATCTTGCACATTTATTCAAACCTAAATCTGAAGTGATTTCGCCAACCGACACTAGTAATTTGTAGTTGTCGAATGGTATCAGAATTAGGCTCCCTTCTTTTAACTTTCCTGCTTGTCAGTTGCATTCATGTTCGATTTAATTCTTCCTTTTGCATCCTTTGCAGTTGGTTCTGGGAGAAAAGCTGCTTCATGCCTTCCAGTCACCGTCGGGACTGCCCTATTCGGACATTAATCTGGCGACTCTGAAGGTTTCGCTTCCTGCTTGGTCCAGATATGTCAGTCTCGCCGAAGTAGCGACACTTCAACTGGAATTTAATGATCTCGCCGTTTTGACCAAGAATGTCAATCATACTGTAAGTATATTTAACTTAAAACACACTCTGTTACTGCATTTCCTTCAGAGCAGATGTTTTTCTGGTTCGATACACAATTTTGCAAGTTACATTTCTAGCGTGAGTTTTGTGAATGTCAGGGACTTCTGAAATTTAGAAGTTGCCTTCAGTTATCAAAAAGTTTTTTAACGTTTGGACGATGCTGACAGCCTTTTAATATTTTATCTTTTACTATCCCTTGTTTGCTGTTATCACCACTTGATATGGAATCACCAGGTTTCTTCCGCAGTGATGTGGTTGTAGTCTGTCAATTAATTTTCTGTGACAGAGTTTTTGCTGATTGTTGGAACAGGTTTAATTGATTCCTTTCTAGTTTTCTCAAATAACGTTAATTTTCTTAATGACCCCTCGCCTTACCCTTCTCTCTAGCGTTCTCCTGCCAGAGTTCAAAAGATTTTACATAAGATTCAAAAAGAAAGTGGCTTGCTTTCGATTTCACTCGACCCTGGCACCGGCGAAGTTGGAGGTATCAGTCACATTACCCTCGGAGCCCGTGGGGACAGCTATTATGAATATCTTCTTAAGGTAAAATTTGGTAATTATGCCTTAAGATTTCCTTCTACATTATCATGTCTACAATCAAACCTTGCAACTTTGACCCCTGAAGAAATCCATTCAAGGCTGCCGGCTGGGTTGGCCTTTCATACTGGTAGGCCTTCTGCCCTCGAAAGATAGGCCTTCTGCCCTCGAGTGCACCTCGAAAGATAGGTGTGGTGGCCTATACACTACGACAGTTCGACCGTCGATTTCGACGAGGTCCACCGTATGCTCCTTTACCAGGTGGTGCAGGGACGGTGACTTGCGCGTGAATTAGTTTTAAGTGATAGTAGCCTCGCGCTGCAGCTACCGCACTCTCCTCTTCCCCCACCTAGACCCGGTGTCAAGACAGAGTCAAGAAGACCGGAGATAGGGAGAGGGCGCAGGTGGCTGGCGAGGCCGGAGCCGCCCCTGGGCGTACCACCACACCTGGCTCAGATCCCACGGGGTGGACGTGCCATAAAGGCCACATTAAGAAGTAGTCATTGCAGCCTGACTCTCAGTCCGCCGGTCAGCCACTCCACACAAAACACACAGTGGGCTGACCATGCAGTCCGAGTTATCCCGTCAGTTGGCAACCTTCCAAGCCACGGCTTTTAGCGCACCGTGATAGTTTAAAGCGCGTCAGCTTGTTTATAATGAGGAAAATGCGCTGAGCTGTCGACCTCACTCTCTCCCCCACCCCCACCATCAGACCACTGTCCGAGCCGGTCAGTTGCCGGATGTGGGAGTGGGCGCATTGGCTAACAGATCGGCGTAGCCGTCTTCGCGCGCCACAGCACGACCTGGCCCCCATAACGCACACACCAGGATTTACTAACTCAGGGGATATGGAGGAGCCATCGCCGTCTGACTTCCAGTCCACTGGTCAGCCCCTCGACACCCACAGCACATACACTGGGCCGACGGCGTGGTCTGGTGTAAGCGTCAGATTGGCAGCCTTCCAAGCCACGGTTTCTAGGAAATAGTGATTTTATCAAGTATATTATGATGATTGTGAGGGTGTGTCTATGTATTAGTGTAGATGGTGTGCGCTGATGTGGCTTAGCCTCCGGTGGTTTACCGCAGGTTTTCGTGGAGGCGCATGTGTCCTACTAGGTCCATGCGGTGTGTAAATGTGCGGGAGCAGTGAGGGCAGTCGGAGGCGGGCGCGTCGACTGTATGTCGGATCCCCAGGCACTGGTTCACCAGCCTCCGTGCGATGGATTCGCAGGTGACCGACCAGGCCGATGCGTGAGTTGAAAATGCGGGCGCAGTGTGGGCAGGAGAAATCAGTGGAGGCTGGGGGGATGTCATTCATGGTAGTGGGGATGGCAGTGGCGGTAAGAATGGCAGGAGCGGAGGGTGTGCATGGCGTATCGGTGGTGTCGGCATTGTGGTGAATTCCGCTGTCATGGATGCGCATGTGACCGAATAGGCCCATGCGATGAGCGAATGCACGAGGACAGTGAGGGCAGTGGAGGAGGCGATCTCTGCTGTGTGTTGGTGCTCCGGGCACTGCCTCACCAGTTTCTGTACGATGGATTCGCAAGTGACCGACCAGGCCGATTGGTGAGGTGAATGTGCGGTCGCATTGAGGACAGTTTAGGAGAGATTCCCCATCGCTGACGGTGGTGGTAGTGAAGGTGAAGGCGGTAGTGGTTGCGGTGGTGGGGGTAACAGGCGATGAGTATTGGGATGTGGTCTCTATGATGGTGGGAGTAATGGAATTGATGCCAAGAGTGAGGGTGGGTGAGTCTGAAGGAGCGTTGGCAGAATTTGACGTTGAAGTTAGAATTGTCGGATTGTTGTTGCATTGCGTCCGAAGATGTCCAACCAGGCCGATTCGCGCGCGGAAGATGCGTTGACAGCGTGGGCACGTTGGCAGGGCATGGGCATCGACAATGTTGGTCCGGGGCGCTGGTGACTTTTGTGCCGCTCTTTTGGCCTTGGCGGTGGCGATCCGGTTGGCCTCATAGATTGAGCCAGTCTTCACGGATCTTCTCCATGCCGGTCTTTCCTGGACGACCTCCTCCCAGGTCGCGGGTTGATTTGCAGTTGCTTCAGCGATTTCTTAAAAGTGTCCTTATAGCTTCGTTTTTGACCTCCCTGTAGGCGAGCACCCGTAGCGACATCGCCTTAGAAAAGTCGTTTGGGTAGTCGCTCGTCGTCCATTCTTACCAGGCGTCCGCTCCATCGCAGTTGCACTTGCCTCAGCATGGCGTGGATGCTGAGGATTCCGGTCCGCTCCAGGACTTCCGTGTCCGGGATCCTGTCTTGCAATCTCAGCTTCAGTATTCTGCGGAGGCAGCTGAGATGGAAGTGATTAAGCTTCCTGGCTTGGTTCGAGTAGAGGGTCCAGGTTTCCGCTCCATAAAGGAGTGTCGTCAAGACGACAGACTTGTACATCTTCAGTTCGGTGTTCAGG
Organism: Schistocephalus solidus; assembly: GCA_017591395.1. Classification (NCBI taxonomy): domain Eukaryota; kingdom Metazoa; phylum Platyhelminthes; class Cestoda; order Diphyllobothriidea; family Diphyllobothriidae; genus Schistocephalus; species Schistocephalus solidus. The sequence goes on along the minus strand of WEDG01001145.1, from coordinate 140,421 downwards.
TGAATACCGTGGCGATTCCACACGGAGGCCTGCAGCCGGCCGAAGGCCTGACTAGCTTTGCAGATTCGTTGGGCAACCTCTTCATCGATTCTCGTTTTGCGTGACAGCGTGCTGCCTAGATAAGCGAGCGTTTCCACGTTTTTGAGTTGAGCACCGTTGGCATTGTTTCGGGGAGCATTGTATTCCGCGCTGAGTGGCGGCTGGTGCATGACAACCATTTTGGCTGTACTGATTGTTAATCCAAATCGGCGCAGCCTGCAGCGAAGAGGGTCATACTCCTTTGCATGTCCTCCTCCGTCCCGGTGTTAAGGGCGCAGTCGTCCGCGAATAGCAAGTCATGGACTGTAGTCGTAGACACACGCGTCGAAGCCTGCATACACCGACTGTTTAGAAGGTGTCCATCAGTTCTGTAGGCGATGCGGATCCCAAGCTGCTCATCGCGGTAGGCGTCCATCAGCATAGCAGAGAACATGAGACTGAAGTGGGTGGGGGCCAATACGCAGCCCTGCTTCACTCCGTTGGTCGCTGCGAATGCTTCGGATACCGTCCCGTTGTCAGTGACGTGCGCAGTCATCCCCTCATGAAGCTGACGCACCATGTGCGTGAACCTATATACTGCACTAGTGCTCTTTTCCCATGGGCTCTGCATTTTTCTGTTTAAGCGACAGATTATTTTCTTAGCGTTGTATAGAAGGAATAGCTACTTACGAATTATGCGCAGCACCCGTGTGTCTGTTTAGTCTATTATTTACCCTCCTTATCTTTTCTCGACAGGTGCCAGCATGTCGTTGTTGCTGTCATCACTTGTTAAACTCAAAGAGTTTGTCGTTGCTCCTTTCGCGCTCCCCCATTAATTATGTCACAGTTTTTTTTGGAGGCGGTACTTTCAGTTACAAATTGTGCACCCTCAGTCTTCCTAAGGGCGGATACTTTTGTGACTGAGTTGCTGATCCCTTTTGTTCCATTGAGGGAATTTCTAATAGACTGTTGGTTTCAATCGCAAATGCGTTAGTTCGGGGCCATTTAGTGCACCTGCCTCGCATTCTGATTATACGTAGACATGTACACTGAGATGTTTCTCGACAGGTCTACGGTAAAAGCATAAGAATGTCAACTTTGACTCACAGGTAACTCATTTCTTCAACCACGAATGGGCGCACACATATCTATTGGCTTTCTGAAGCAAACAGGCTTCATATGGGTGGCAAAGGCAGCCTCGGTAATTATAACTTGGCCGACTTTAGCCTGGTAGTTGGTTGCCTGTTCATAACCTCTGCCACCCACATGGGACTTGTTTGCATCGGAAAACCAATAGGTCGGTGTGCGCACATCCCTGATTTATTAACTACCCGATCTACAGCAGGTGACGAGGCACTGATGAAGTTCGATTCGATTAACTGCTTTTTACTCATCTGATAAACCCCGTCAGTGGATCATCTGCGCCTTATACGAACACATGTTTCTGTTTCTGGCTCCAGTAGGTAGTTAGAGTTATTATTGTCTGAATGAAGGCAGAATAAGTCCGAAACAGACTGTATCGATCCGCCCGCCTTCCATCCACCTTCGCTCCTCTGCAGCTCATGCCTTATTGGTAGTCGCCGCTTTGGAGATTGTTTCTTCCATACTCTATTTAAAACTAACTACACCATGACCGCCAGCCCTTTCCGAATAGTTCAACAAGGGAAATCGTTTCTTTCCCCTCTGTGGACGTGGTTTTAACGTAGCCTATTGTGTGGCCTAACCCACAGCGCAAGAAATTGACAAGCCTATGTTCTTTAGAATTTTGTCGCTTATGTCTTATTTGGCAAAATTGTAAAAGCTTTGCTGCTAGCCAAACTTACTTTTTATGCTGTCGGCAGGAACTTTTGAATATTCAGTGACAGTCTGGCTATTTTGATTCGCCTGAAACAGTGCTATACTCAGGGCACTGTCAAATATTTCCGCTCTAACAGTCGATCACTTCACACAAACACATAGAGTTTAATGTAAGGTTGCAGCTGAATCGTCAGTTGCCAAACTTCCATACCACAGTTTTTAAAGTTTTGGAATAGGTTCTAGTGCGTCCGCTTGTTTATAGTGAAGCGTACGCGTTGAGTGTCAATCCCACTCTCTTTGTTCCCTTTACTGTGCGCCAATCGTTTGTACGAGCCGGTTAACCAACCCCTTTTGAGGTTAGGAGAGGTGGCTGGTAGAGCTAAAAGCATCTCGTGTGCGGATGCCACACACACGCTCTGACCCTCACACTCCCTATCGGGATTTCACACAAACTTCTTGGACCTCGCACGCATCAAAGGGTTCACATATAGGGTTAAATAACACGCTTCGCCCTTACGTAAGGGGTGCCTAGTTAATGCCTGTGGCATGTGATGTCGGATATGTTCATGCATGGCGCATGTGCTGATGGGAAAATTTATAATGTTGTGTGTAGCCTGTGATAGTTTACCCCAGATTTTAATGGAGGCACATGCAATGGCTGTGTGAGGGTGATGCGGAATGTTGAAACGATAACAATGACTGCATGTTGGTGCTCCAGGCACTGGTTCGCCGGTTTGCGTGCGATGAGTTCGCAAGTGACCAGCGAGTTCGATGCCTGATGTACTTTTGCGATGGTAGTGTGGACAGGATAGGTTTTAAGCCACAGAGTCGGTTGCGGTAGTACTTTTGCTAATGGTGGCCGTGCTTTTGAATGGGAGAGTTTTCGGGCGTGCAAGGCGTGTTTGACGTGTTGATATTGCGGTGAATTCTGCTTTATTGGCTGCGTATGTGGCCCAATATGTTCAGTCGATGTGTGAGTTTACGTGGGCAGTGCGGACAGTAAAGGCGGATGCGGCGAGTGTGTCTGGATTCCTGTCACTGGTGTGCCGGTCACCGTGCGACGGACTCAAAATTGATCAACCAGACTGATGCGTGAGGTGAACGCTCGATCGCGTAAAGGACAGTTCGGAATCGAGTTTGCATTGCTGGTGGTGTTGATGGTGTTCGTGAGACTCATTGTTGATGGGGCGTCGGTGATGTTAGCGTCGCTGGTGGGGGCCGGATAGGTGGTATTTGTCGTTTCGAAGGTTGTGACAATGATGATGGAGAAGGCGGTGATCTACGGTGCCGGGCCATCAGGTGTGTGTCCACGGTGTTGTGGGTGGTCGTTGTCCTGAGCCTTGTAGAGGTTGGTGTAAAGGTCGACCATGGGATGGAGTTGTTGGATTGTTGTTGCAGTAGAACCAGAGATATCTCACGATCCGCCCGCGGATTACTCGTTAGCAGCGTAGGCATATTGAAAGGGGTTGAATTTTGGCGTTGTGGATCGGAGGCCTCTCTTTTGGCCTTGGCAGCAGCAATCGGCTTGGCTTTGTAGATTGCCCCTTGAGTCGTCATTGCTCTTAACCAGGCTGGTAATTCCTGAGCTGGGTCCTACCAAGTCTTTTTGGTTAATCTCCAAATTCTTGAGAGTTTCTCACGGTGTTCTTGAAGCGTCGTATTTGTCCTCCTTGTTGATGAGCACCCATCATAAAAAAGCAACTCGATTAATCGCTTGTCATCCGTCCTCATGAGGTGGCAGTCGTCAAGATGAAAACTGCACATATTCCGTTTGGTGTTGAAATGGAGAACGTGGTGATTACATGCTACGTTCTGCAGCCAGACGAAGGCCTGTCTGGCTTTAGGTGTCAGGTACGCAACTTCATGTTTGATTTTAATGCTGCATGAGTGTGCCGGTTAAATAGGCAAATTTGTTCACGGTTTTGAGTGGGATGTCGTTGATAGTAATTTGAGGAACCATGTATTCTATTTTGCAGGACGGCTAGTGCATGACCACCGTCTTGTCCGTTGTGAGAGTCAGCCGGACTTTGACGTAGCCGGTGGCAAAAAAAGGTCATTGCTCCGTTGCATACCCAGTTCTGTCACGTTGTTAGGCGCGCATTCGTCTGCTTAGAGCAGGTCGTGTACAGTAGTTGTAGATATACGCGTTGGAGTCTGCATGACTCGGCTATTGAGAAGATGACCGTCGATCCTATAAATGACGTGGATCAGAGGACCTTAATCACGGAAGGCCTCCATCAGTTTGGCAGTGACATCAGGCTGAAGAGGATAGAAGCGAGTACTCATTCCTGCTTCACTCTATTTGCCACCGCGATTTTGCGTATCGCACCTCAGTGGGGAAGGCTTTCCTCAGGTCTAAAGACGCACTGTCGGGGTGAGCCTGCATCTCCTGGCACTTGGAGCTCGCGGGCGGCGAAGATCATATCATTGATTCCATGGTATCTTTGGAAGCCACAGTAGCCTACCGGGAGAAGTCCATGTTCCAGATGATCGTTGAGCTGGTTGAGAACGAGGCGGTTGAAGATCTCCCCGGCAAAGTTGAGCAGCGAGATTCTCTGTGCTTATCAAGTAGTCTCCGATTATCTTCTTGTTTTTAGATATGAACGATTGTCACATCCTTGAAATCTCGGGAAACTGGTTGTTGGTGCCACCTCTTCTAGAAGAGCATTAGGTATTTGTCTTTCAGCCGGGGGACGTCATGGTTGTAGACTTTAGTCAAGGTCACGTCTGATCCTGCTGCTTCCTTGCTGGACAATTGGTGCATGGCTCTGATTTTTCCTGGGAGGAAGGCGGGGGATCCGGGTCATTTTTCGTTTCCACTTAAAGCAAGCCAGTTGATGGATGCGTGGTTGGCGCACTTCTGAAGTGCTCGATCCAACGCTCCAGAATATGCGATTTCTGCGTCAGAAGTGTTGTTTTGTCGGAGCTGTGCAACGGTGCGGTTCCCATCGTAGGGTAATAGTAGACTGTCTTAATTGAGGCAAAAAGTTCGTTTCATTGTGGCTCGCGTATTTTTTTGGATTTCTTCAACCTTGCCTGCCATGCAAACATCCTGAACCCCTCCCCCCAGTCGCTGCTGCATAAAACAGGGACGTCTGAAGTAGGCGACATTCCTTGTGTTGGTACGGCGTGTACTTTGTTTTATGCAGTTCATTCTTCGCGGCGAGCATATCGCAGAGGTAATTGTCGTCGTCGTCGAACCAATCCTTGTTTTGACGGTGTGGGCAACCAAGGATGTCCGGGACGGTGGAGTGGATGGAGTTCTGAAATTGGTGCCACTGTGCCTACACGCTATAGTTGTCGTTGCAGTTTTTCACCCCCTAGGCCAATTAATTTCTAGAATCGAAGCCTTGAGTGGTCACATTCAACAGAACAGTATTTAACTTAATCAGTGGTAGTTTATCATGTGGTCCCCCGCGGACATTACAGCTGGAGCCTCGTCTTGAAGCAGACGATATCGTGATTCGTCCATCCGTCGGTCATCAGCACTTATCGTTGTTATCGCCTCTAGACAAGCAAATGCCAGTGCCACGATCGGGGACTTGTTTCCAGGTTTCCTTCTCCCCGCTTAGAAGGCGTACGGAGGTATTGATGAGGAGGACGCAGTGTTCTTTGCAAGTTAATAGAACAAGGAGGTCGTTGTCGTCTCAGCCACCAAGATCATGGAGAAGTAGCACTCCCTTCCAGACAGCGTCATCTATCTTAACGCGGGCATTGAAGTTACCAAGCACAAGTATCTTATCCGCCTTCAGCATGGTCGTTCGGAGGCGTGCAGGTCCTTGTAGAATTGGTTCTTTGCCTCGTCGGATTTGATCACCGAGGGAGGGGGCGGGGAGTGTAGGTGCTGGGCTCACAAGGTGGTGTTTGATGCCCAACGGCAAACAGGGTAGTCGTCCCAGATGGAAAAGGCAATGCCAGCGTCGATTCGCTGTGCCTTTGGACGGCCGTTCCAGAAAGAGGGTGTAGCCGGCACCCATCTCCGATTTGGAGTACCTAATCTTGCGAAGACCAGCTACGCCCACCGTATAGTGTGCCAGTCCTTGCGTGACCCGCGCCTTCCTCCGACCGGTTGCTGTTCGAGCGTGCCAGGCCCCCCTAATAGAGTCGGTCAAGCAGCCTGCGTAGTAGGTCGGGGAATGAGCAAGTGGTTGTTCGTTTGGCTCTTTCGGCCGCGAGTTTTGCATCTGCATTATATGTTAACAGCCATTTAGCAGACAAGCAATGGCTAAGCCATCCATCTCTTCGATACCTGTTTTATTTGACGTGCTCAGGTTTTCATGTGACCGTAATCCGATGATCATTCCAAAGCCTTTGTCAGGTTCTAAAACCAACCTTTTAACTTATGTTTCCTCGTAGTCCCGTATTTTGACTTGAAAATTTCCCGTCACGTGTTTTTCCACCCTCTAATCGCTGAAATTTAAGACATGCATGAGTATTCGTTATTTTCGGTTTGTTTGCTCCCGTTACCTTTTCACCTCTTAGCATGAAACTATAACACTTTTTAGACCTGGGTTCAAACTGGAAAGCAGATACAGTGGCTGGAGAATGACTATCGAGAAGCCATTGCTGGAGTCCAGGAAAAACTAGTTCGTCGCACGTCACCAAACAAACTGACCTTCGTTGGCGAACTGCATTCCGGTCGCTTTTCGCCGAAAATGGTGCGTCTTTTAATTGTCACACCTGAACAGTTATAATTCGCGCAAGTGCTGAGGTTTGAACCGTCCGAATTTTATATCCGTGGTGATTTCTCCTCTTATAGGTTTCTACGTCTGTTTTACCGGTCTGTGATTGTAGTGCACCCGGTCAGCTTCATCATCAGAAAGGTGTTTTATTCGCAGGAAGTAATTAGCTGATCCAGTGGCTGGAAGGATGCTTAACTCAAGCCAACCTGTTGCTATCTATAGATAAATCGAAAGTTAAGTGCCATGCCAATGGGGATTCAAGCGTTATTTGAGTAACCCTTTATATCCAGACCATATTTGAAGATTTTAGCCATTTTGCTTTAGTACATTCCGCTCTTACCATACCTTATTTTGAAACGCCACAGAAAACGCATGTGAACTTCCCACAGCTTACTATGTACTATTATTGGAACGTCAGCTCCACGATGAAGTGTCTGGCCACCATATGGTCATGGTACATTTACAGCTTTCGCCTGTTTTACCACGTACTCTTGATCGCCCATGAACTCTGTGTCAATCTACACCCTATGGCTTAAACAAAGTGCGTGAACTGATTATTTCTAAAGGCAACGCCCCGCGAAACAGAGGTTTTTCAGCCTCTGAACGAAAAGGAATCCGGGACGCTGATTGGGCGCAGCAACTCGCAACCTTGAACGGGACCGACAAAACGAATGAGAGTCCAAAGGCCAAACTATCGGGTCCGGCCTTGCCCCACCTTGCCATCTTTTCGATCTATTCGAATAAACATTAAAATCTTTGCGTGCGAGATGAGCGAGGACGGGAGGGATCTGATCACCGCTGCCTGAGGACCATCCTTCGAGTTAAGTGCAGTGACCGTGTCTCAAACGAGGCAGTCCGCACTCGCTGTGACAATATCACGAGGATACCTCAGGCCACCCAAGAAAGACGGCTAAGTTGGTTTGGGCACGTCCTCCGTCACCCGCCTCATGAGCTCAGTTCTACTGCTCTCGATTTGGTGCCGTTTCCCAACTGGAAGCGTCGAAGAAGTCAACTCAAGACCTGGTTCAACGTGTTTCGGCGGAGATGGTGCTTGGATCTTCGGTATTCGGCGTCCGTCGCTGGAGAAAAAAAATGAGTAAAACTGTCCAGATCCACTGCTGCGAATCGTCAAGTAAGTAAGTCACGCATGAGAATGTACAATAGTTGGCATCATCGAGGCCGGCTAGATCAGTCATGATCCTAGGCGCACAGAATACGAGTACAAATCTTTGCACTTCATCTTCAAGGTTTTTATCACTTCTGTGTAGCATCAATTTAAGTTTTCGTTCAATTTATCCTGGCCGTTTTTCTCTTAAGCAAACTGATCATTTTGGGTTTCCTTTTTTTTCCTCTCCCACTACGGAGTATTGCAATAATTATCTACTTTACGCATTCCCATCACATCTTTAACTTCGTGTCAACACATCTTGTCGGCAGGACCACCTCGTCTGCTTCCTCCCGGGGACTCTGGCTTACGGTTACCTACACGGAATGCCGGAAGACCACTTGGAATTAGCAAAACGGCTTTTACGGACCTGCGTAGCAACGTATAACCAAAGCGCAACTGGCCTCAGTCCGGAAATAACCCACTTCAACGTCGCTGAGGACAGCCCAAGGGACTTTTACGTCAAGGTAACGTCTTTTCCTAATCTTTAAATCTCCTGACTGCCGACCATTTATCGTGTTCCTTGTTTTCTAGAAGGGAGACGCGCACTGTATTTTACGTCCCGAGACTGTCGAATCTCTCTTCTACCTCTATCGCATAACAAAAGATCCGCTTTACAGGACCTGGGGTAGGCAGATATTTGAAGCTTTCCAAAAGCACGCCCGACTGCCCCATGCTGGCTATGCGCCCGTACAGGATGTCAATGCGCTGCCTGTATCGCACAAGGGAAAGATGGAGTCCTTCTGGATGGCTGAAACACTGAAATACTTCTACCTCCTTTTTAGCGACCAAGCTGCCGCTAAGTTTGACTTGAAAAAGTGGGTTTTTAATTCGGAAGCTCACCCATTTCCCATTCCAACCAGTGAGGCTGACATTAGTATTCTTAACCAGGCTTACACTCTGACCTATTTAAGTTAGACTGCAAGGTAACCTGAAGTTTTAATAGACACACAGAAACCAGTGCCGGTAACCTATATCCTTTTTCATTTTTTCCTAGGACAAATCCTTGTTCTCAAGTTTCTTGCCTTCTTGGGCTTTTGTTTTTTGATATTTTGACCTATTTTAGTCGTGCACGTTACCTTGTTTGTTCTTCCTGACTACTTCTTTTTCTTGCCACCCCTCCCCTGTGTAAGTTTAATGCTTTTTTGATTATTTGCGTCAATTTATTTTCTTGTTTAAATGGTCCACTCGTTCCTTCCACATTACCTTCTTGGGGTCATGGTATACAATGAACTGAGTTATACTTTTTTGTTCTGTTACTGCTTCTCGTAGTTGCTGGGCCCTAGAACAATTTCCTTATTAGATTTCTATTCGTTGGTGTTACTCAAATCAGCTCTATTTTATCTCCCTCCACTACCATCTATTTGCTAGAAATAATTTTCCTTACACAAAATGCTTGTAGTTTAGAGCGGTTAATTAGGTAGGAAGTGGATAAGGGACAAGAGCCTGCTAGACTTCTTCGAAACTGTCCTTATGGATCTCGGGTAGCCTTTGGGCCCAACTTCTAGTCCCCACAAAATTGTTCCAATAGCACTGCGGACAAAATAAATTATCCGCCTTAGAATTAATCCAGCCTGTGCCGTTGTCACTATCCGAATTTACGGCCTAGTGCAATGGTTCTCGAGAGCCTGTGATTATCATGGCCTTTCTCATTTACATAAGTGACTTGCGATCGTTTGGCATTTGTCAGTGACCTTAACACCCTACGCCGGACACGTCCAGTAAGAACTAGTTGGAGTTAGTATATGGATGAATCGATTTGCTTGCAATTCGGGTGCGGAAATCCCAATACTTCTTTCGAGATCATTATGGTTTACGTGTCAGTCAACACAATTTGCCAGATTGCTCATAGCCCTGTAGATTTTACGAGTACAAATTCCGAGAGTATTTGCCATTTAAGCGAAAAAATCCCCTGCATTTCACTTAATTACTTACTTGGTCTCGACTCGACAAATCATGCTTATCCTTGGCATTAAGATCTAGAGCAAATTTCGCTCCAAATTATGTTCCCTTACAATCTACCTGCCAGTGAACGGCACTATGGGCGCAATCTTCCCGCCCGTGGCAGAAGCAAGCGTCTTCAGGGGACATTGAACGAGATGGACGGCATAAATTCGGAATTATTTCGGCCCAGCCTCATTTTAAATCATTTAAAATCTAAGCTGATACCGAGGCGGGCCGTCCGGTAGCAGGGCACTATGGCTACTTCATAGGTATCGTATAAACTTTAGTGCGTCAATCTTTCGCTCTTTTCCATACTTCTGGTACGCGGTGGTCTCTGGTCAGTCAGTTCACATTGGATCATGATCTGAACCGCTTGAGAGGTCTGCCGAATTATTGCGCTTTACGATGACACAACATAGGTCGGTTGCACCAATTGTGTTAGCGCTAACCCTTCACTGCAGGAAATTCTGAGATGGATTATGAGTGGTTCCATGCGAACAAGTTCCCCCATTTTTCGTGTTTATTATTGTGTTGAATGGTCATTCTACTATACGATTCAGCATCTAGGTCCCCACGAGCAAATTAGACGTGCCAACGTGCGTATATTAAATATAAGAGAAATACGGCTCCTAGATTGCGCTGGTATTCCTCAAACTTCGAAGACCACCGATGTGACCAAATAGCAGTGCTTTTATGTCAACCATTGGGTAATAAAATTCTCTCGTCCTTATACATGCTACACCAGTTATGAAAATATTACTGAGATTCTGAAATGTAATTTCGGTTGCGAAGGTTTACTTTGGCTTTTTATACTGATAATCGTGTGGCATAACCCCTAAGCATTTGCACTACAATAGGATGCCAACTTTCTACTGCGTATCTTACCGTCTGCCGGCAAATTCACAATCGCTGCTGAAGGAGTACGCTACGTTACTATTGATTTGCGAATGAGGTCGAAATACTCTATTGCAAGAAGTGGTATCCTTTCGCTTTACAAACATTTTATATTTGCAAATACCTTTGTTCCTGAGTTTAGGTTTTCCAAAGTAAGGGCTATACACGTTCATTTACGCAACCGCAGACATCCGTTTATGCCGGTCAAGTGTCATATATGGCTCTTAGATTGTTGCGATGAATAAAGACAACATGGCGCTTTACTAAGCAAATGTATGCAATTGTTGTAAATGGCCGCTCGCTGATCGGGTTGTGATACGTGCTCGTTAATATTCCCAATCTCGTCCGGCAGCGAGCCCTTGGCCCAATGATTGGGGCGATGGACTTACTAATGCTCACTGATTAAAACAAATCAGCTTCGAATTTTGGTTGCCCCTCAGCCTTGGGTTGTGCAGGGTTGGCTAAAGACGACTTATAAGCCAAAGATGACCATACTGGTCTTGTCTTTTTCCGTACTACCTTATAGATAGGACTGTACTGGAACACACATTTCACGCTCTAAAAGATACCATAATCATGTACTTCTTGATCAGAATGCAGACAAACGAACGAACAAACGAACTGTTGTTCGTAACTAGAAATAATCGCAAGTAAATTCTCCATAGGTCATCACCAATACACATGTTTTCTTATCCTAGGTCTTGTTAGTAGTAAATCAATGCATGCATCCCTTTCATTCGTTTATCCGAAAATCCATATATTGAAAATTAGTAAGTAGGAGAGTGTTTGTAAGACATGTTTTTCGAATAGGAACTTGAAGCTATAAGTTAATACGCAGTGGGTGTATAATTTGATACTTTATGCACGTTTTCTATAAAATATGTCTGATTTTGTATTGGGAGGCTGAAATAAGCAAAGAAAATACCTACTGCCGAAGTACTTACTTATTATTGAGCATGATTTTTGCAGGCGACTTGAAGGATGCACATTCAAAAGGGCATCATATCGTGATTAAAATACCTTGAAGTTATGTTGAGGGGGAATCAATGTTGCAACGCTAACGAAATAATCCTTTTCAACTGAAATAACATTTTGAATTCTCAGTTAACGTTCTATACGATGTGTTCCCTACTGTGCGCCTGGATGCCCTAGCTTTCTTACCACATTTTTTTGTTGTGTATGAATTCGGCTCAACCTAATCATTACCTCGATCCATTTTCCAAAGTCCTGGCCAAAAGTCATAGTTAGTCCCTATCCAATGGAAGTTTTCATACTGCTACCTGTCAAATCATAAAAAAATTGTATTTTTCTAGTATGTCCTGATCTTTGGTGGTGACGTTTGTTGGATGTAGGCTTGCTTAAATTAAAAGGATGGTAACACCTCAAATGTCCTTGTGATGCCTGCAATGGCCATGCTGTGAGTTTGCACTGGGAAGAGTCTCCCTACTCCAAATTAGCGGCTGCTAGTTGAGAGCTGCATGTGCCAAATTACAAGGAATTCCGCATTCAATGAATATGTCATGTGCTGATCTGAGATGCTAATTTTCGATCATTACTGTTAAAAATAGTTTCATAGAGTTGCTGTTCTGTCTAACCCACTAGATTTTGTTATTAATAACACCCCTTATAGTGCAGACGAGCGTGAAACCTCTTTCAGTCAAGCAACCAAAATTATACATCAAAGGAATTATTTTAAAATGATGTATGAATTAACGAGTAGAATAAGAACATGCAAAAAGTTGATGTCTATATTGAAAGCCCCAAGCTAGACTTAAACATCGCTTGCGTACTGCGCCATAAGACTAGCATTTTCACAGAGTTTTCTGCGGTTTGTAAAATCCTAATTGCTGTTAGCTTGGTATTAGCCAATACATACAGGCTTACTTTGATTAGCGAAGATGTTTTCTTGGCAAAGTTGTGGGAAATTTTTTTATTAGGTACATTTTGATAGTCGTTACTCCGGAACTGCCTACTAACACTGTGGGTACCTGACCCATCGTATTTTGCTCCATGAAAAGTCAATAGGCTTCAAAATATTTACATTTCACCAGGTATGTCGGGGCATAGCAAGCGCGAGAACTGTTGATAATTGAGTTAGGATCTTTAAAACACAACTTATTTTGCGCATAATCGCTGATACCATCATCAAGTGTTATTGTCCATCAGCCTTACCTACCCAACTCGCTGAAGGCAGCCTCCATACTACATAAATTAGTATGTAGAATTTTAACACACATCATATGTACAAAATCTATTCATATATTAAGTAGCAAATTTTTAAACATTCAGACGTTGCGAATGTGACAGCTGGCATGAAATATCATCGGCTCTCAGCCAGGTATATTCTTACTTCGTCTATAAACCAGCTCATACTGTTCTGCATACCTTCACCAGTTAGCGCACTGGTCGACGATATGTTCCATGGCCTGTTTCGTACATTTGCCAAACCTAGTGCGTTCGCTATTTGCGAAGCAGTATAAGCTCCTCCTATATCCTTTTTGTTAGCTAAAACTAGCAGAGGTATTGGCCGGTTCACGATTTTCTTGTGACTCAACAGCTGCTCCATCTCGTCACCGGCCACCAACAGACGCAACTTATCGGTGCTATCCACTACGAATATTATTCCATCAATCTCCTGGTAGTAGTGTTCCCAAAGATTTCGGTAGCGTCCTTGTCCAGACATATCAAAGCAGGTAAATGTCAAATGCTTTAAAGTGATCCGATGTATTGAAAATCCAATTGTTGGTATAATAATTTGTTTTGGACATGTTCCTTGAAGGTGGTTAACAATTGTTGATTTCCCGCTGCCATCCAATCCAACTACGAGTACTTTACCCTCTTTATAAAATCGGCTAAATATTCGAGCAAGCGCTGCAGAGTGCACCATACTATTCCAGTTTTGAAGTGCCACCAGTTAACCTTGTTAACCTTGAGTACATTAAAACTCTCATCTTGTTAAAGAGTGCTCTGATGCAATTCATCGGTTTCGTAGCGTTTATAATAAATATTCATAAATATTCGTTTCACTTCCATAAATGGAAATGGTCAATTTCTTATTGTTCTTTAAATTTGAAGGACTTGTAGGAATTTCTTGAATTCTATTTTTTAAAATAACTTCATTGGGGGAAATAGGTTGCAATAGTTCGAAGAGGACCATAAAATATGGCAGCTGAGGCGTGATTCTCAACTCTAACTTTAAATCCCTCATCAAGCCAGATCCTTTTGATACATAATACCGTATTGCTTTTCTGTAAGTGTCTACTTGAGAGAGGATGTGTAGGTGGAAAACCAGAAAATTCGGTCATCTTAAAAATCGTGTATCTCAGCTTTCAACTGAAATACCACATAAGCACCATAAAAAACGAGAAGAGCTTCATGATGGCGAGCAAGTACGGAAAAGAAAAAATTGACACACGAACAAGGATACAGTATGAAGGAAGACAGGAAGCTTTTACAGGGCACGAATGGGCTGCCAAAGTAGAGTAAGTTGAGGTTTAGTAACACAGTGTACGCTAGCGATTCCCTTAACCAAACTGAACTGAAATGATTCATTATAAAAGCCCACAGTTTTTTGAAAGGAATAATATTAAGGAATTTAGTGCACGAGTAGCTGAGCGAAAAGTTATATGAATGCAGACCGGGTAAGAATACTGGGTGGATTCGCGCACACCCCGGTTTTTGTGGGAAAAGTGAATGCCACATATATTGTTCCAAAGTTAACGTGCTTCATTGTGTGAAAATAATTTTCTTGAAAGCTTGGCAGGAATAAAACTAGCTTAAATGTGCTTGCCATGTTATGAATTTGTATAAGTATTTTTAAAGGGACGTTTACAGTTAAACTGATAGTTTTACACGAAAAATGATAAATTGGTGTATATTGCATTTAATAAATTAGGAAGCTGCACTGAAAATAAAATATATAAAATGCCGTCATCCTCGCAGATATAGCCTGCACTCTGATCGAATACTATGTCATGCACATCGAATGGTTTGTGCTTGTAAGAATTATGACTGATGGAATTTGCGTCCGCTTAATGATGTCCTCATAGTACCCCTACGAGCACCAGCCCTGCCTGGCCCCCTCTAGCCCAGGGGGCCAGGTAGGGCCATGTTGACGGTGTGGGCCCCCTCTGATCCCCTCACTAGAAAAATTTGCGCAGCGGGACCCCGCGAGTATCTCACAGTAACAGCCCTTTTTCCTTTATATCAAACGCCCACCGCACAAAGCCTTCCCTGTAATAATCGGCCACTACTGATGTACCCCTTATTATTGTTCTATTAACGGCCTAATTTTATACAATTAATAGGGCTTCCGTTTGGATCCATTCAAGCCATTCCTGCGATCTAGCCTCTTCCTCGTGGTATAGAATATGTGCAGATAAATTTGCAAAGTAGTTTATTACAAAGTAGGTTAAAGAAACTGTACATGCGTAGAAAAAATTGTTATTGTGTATCCACACTGTTGTCCTTATCCGGAGGTGGTTCTTAAAATAAAAAGAAATATTTTGGTTACCGTGGTGAACATTATGAAAGGAGTTTTAAATCAAAAATTCAGGATTAACAAAAATTTTACTTAATTAATAATGTATAAACCTGAAATGCGTTGAGTGTAACGACGTTGAGATAATTACCATGTCATCGGATGTATACTTTCTTGCGCAATGTGGACCAGTGGTGGGATATTAGGGAAGCAGAAAAAAATATGCTGGATGAAGTCAATGGAGTAGTTTTGCCTTCTCAGTTGCATCCCGGTGTTATAATCTCCCACCGTACCTGTCTCTAGCCCCATGGAACCAGTCAATTGCTGTTATGCGAATAACTTCAACAGAAGACTTATTGAAGGTAGTATTTTGCCTAAGGGCCTCTGCAGACGTCAGGGAAACGTTATGACCTACCAGTAAACAGTGAATATAGGGGGCAGCCAATAAATGACCGCTTGTCACTGGAGTCACTCCAGCAGAAGTTGAGGCACAGGGGTGGTCCAGTAATAGATGTTAAGAGATTCCGGACGAACTCTTTTTCATTTCTCCCCCCTACAACACACAGCCTTTCTATCAACAAATCATGAATGACGTATAATAAATAAATATATATAAACCGCCTCATTGGCATAGTCAGGTGCCGTACTCATTCCTCCGATTAACTCATTGTAGGCGTCCTCTGTGCATAGGAGTAGACGAGAGATGGACTGGCTACCGTTAATAAGGACAGCCATCACCCGCACTTCCTTCAGTATTTCGTTCAAGGTAGCCGTTTGTTTTTCCATATTGCGAACAATCTGATCGGCAATATAATCAACTTTTTTCCTAGTTGATTAGTTACAACGTTCTGAAAAGTAATACCATAAAGAATCTAGTTCCTGTCGTAGTTCATTGTTTGACGTTGAGCAGACATCTACTAATTGGTCAGGTATCAGTCTGAGGTACATATTAGTAATAAATACTAACTGATAAGTGGACGGCTGGGTAGGTCGTGTGGGTCTTCTCCTAGGCCTTAAATAATATTTTCAGAGTTTCTTACTGCAATATCGGTGTTGCCGTCGGCCAGCCAGCCGGACTCCGTCCTGGCTCTATTGGCTGGCTAATGAAATAGTCCTTATCTTCCGACGCCGAAGTGAGTTGGCGTGGATATCTAAGTCAACAGATAAATAGCATTTGAAACTGACTTCCTTCTGTAGCCCCTGCCTAGTACAGTTGACTCGGAGGTGGAGAGGTCGTTCGTTTCCTCAGCCTTTTTATCCACATTTTTTGCTTTTTCGAGGGTCAGGTTTTCTTTAAGGACCCTCACTGCGTACACTTTGGTGTTGGCGGGTGGCTGCAGGTTCTTCTGCAATAGGTAGTCACACTGCTTTGGGTTTTTGGGCCACATCATGCATTAAAATCTTATTCAAACGTGTGTATGGAAAACTTTGAAAAATACAAGTGAAAAAAAGGTTTGAAAACAGTCATTGTTTTTGGAACGTGTGCAACAAGGTAATGAAAATAAAGTGATAATCAATGTTAACAGCGAAATATTTAAATATAATATCAGATAGTGTTGCAATCGAAGAACTACTTGCCAAATTTGAGGCTTTAAACATGAAAAGGCTAGAAGAAGAAAACGATGTTGTGAAAAAGTCACAGCAGTCAACAAACGGACGGTTGGTTGTTATAACAACCGGGTATTAGTATATCAAGCTGATGAGTTAAAAGAATTTTTGGAGAATTTGAAAAATGTGCATAAAACGTATGAGATTTGCAAGTTCTTTTACGGACAACAAACTCCAGCATCTCTCACAAATGGTGTAGAGGATGACAACGATGCCTGCATGGCAGGCTTACAATAATCATTCAAAGTAAATGCATGTGCACACATGGCCAAAGCTTGAACTCTACATAGGGCCAGCTTTAACAGATGTCCTCAGTATATCCACGTGTCTAGACACTCTTGAAGTCTTTTTCCATTCTTTTCATTTGTTTTGGAACGGCGGAGATGGGTGTTTTAAGGTCCTTCTCAAATCGGTTAAGGACTGTCTGCTCAGGTCTGAAAAACGGCAATCTTTCTCTCGACACCGAGGCAAATTAACTCGTTTTAAGGACGCCAACCGATGCCACGTACCGATTGCAGACATTTGTATTTGTCCGATTATCGACTGGAATACAGTTTCTGCATAAGGTTCGGAATTGAAAATTGACTTTTGCCTAATACAAGCAGGACATGCATTACTGCAAATAGATTGTATGTAGGATAACATATAAACTGCCTGGATCTTTTACTGACGCCATCGCCTGAAACGTCAATATTGTAAACCAGCTCCTCTCCCTTCAGCAAAAGTGAGCACATATCCCCACTGTGGAAGTATTCATCCTTCTCTGTTGCTGAGCACAGCATAACTGCCAGAAATATTTTACACCATCGTGGTTTCCACTAAATAAATAGACATTTTCATCATGTAGGCTGGACCTCTATTTTTCCGCATGGTTTTTGGAAACGGTTGGAATACAATGTCTTACTTCACACACATATAATTAAATAATGATCTTACTCGAAGAAGATGATAGCCAGTAAGTCCTGTTGGCTTACGACTCCAGTGAAGAGGGAAAAAAACTGTAAGCTTATCCCAGAGAAAAGAGCGCTGATTCTATGAATAGGAACATGTTGCAGATAATTAGGATAAGGGTTGTTGTTTATACAACCTACCAAAATTTAATACATGACTTAAGAAATCGTACAGTTCCTACCACTACATAGGGCAATGCGCTCGAAATGGGTGTGTTTAAATTCACAATTCTTAGGAAAACGGAGTATCTGTCCATGCTCTTTAAGATGGTTTCTGCTAGATAAGCCGAGGTTACCGATAATCAGTTTAATAAAGACGAGGTTTTGACAAATGAAGAGAGTTTTATCTGCTGTTTAATGTAGGTATTTGTCACCTCATCTGAATTGGTAGGCGTTGGCTTTTGGACAGCAGAAGATAATACCTTAATTTCACGAGATTATACGAAATAGAGACACAAAAGGACTTAGTGGCATGGACCACAACTTACCCACATCGATTGATACATTGCTCAAAGGTCACAAGTTCCACCATATTAGCGCTGTTTCTCATCAAGCACACCTTTGCATGCTTTGACGAATAGGGAATCGCTAAAGTATACGGAATATTTATGCGATGACAAATGTCGTACGATCTCAAATGATAAAGATAATACTGCTCTCGCAAAGGACCAATGGCGTGCCACTAAGCCGTTTCAAGAAGTACGTTCTTCTTCATATGGGAAACAGCAGAAAGCCAGCATTCAGCAGTAACTTCAGTGCTCTGATAATGGTCGGGGATATTCGAAGTAAAGCAGATGGTACTGTGCGTGTGGCATGCAACGATCAACCCAGATAGCAGGACACTAAACATGGTTATTTTGGCTTAAAGCCGATGGTTGTGGCCAAAGAGATGGTCACACATCAACAAGCAATTAGTAATTGTCAAGATTTACCAATAAAGAAAATATCACTGGAATGGCCATTTCTGGTGTAACTGGCATCAACAGCCAGTACTATCTTAGACCCAGGCTGCACGATCAAACTCAGCATCTCATCGCTAGTTCGCTTGCACGATAGTTTGTCCGCGTAATGTCGATTGAGATACAAAGTACGCAGTCACGTGAGAACAACGTAGCCTAGAGCCCCAAGTTCAACGCTCGAGCATGCCACGTATAATATATAGGTAGATGGCATGTGTCCCAGAGCACGACGCTCGTTATTGCCAGTAGCAAGCTGGCGGGCGGGCAGAATGGGATCGAGCAAGATCCTAACCACGCTTCCTAATGCGCTTTCTTGACAGATATAATTATCGAAGCGTTTCTTGTAAAGCTGTTTAAACGGCGCTACCATGACTGATTTTGGGAGACCATTACGTTATTCTATTACCAGTTGCGTGAAAATTCAGAGCAAATGTTCAGCCTGGACATTTTTTACGAAGCTTATTCAATTGTCCACGAAGATTGGGTGAAAGTTGCCGTGGAAACGTGTTATGAAAGCGAAACCCTTGGTCAAGGCCACGTATTATCTTGTAAACTAAGGTAAGACCACCTCTTTACTGACGGTAACACAGAGAAAACAGATAAAGCATTCCAGGTTTTCTAGCTAAGAGTGCAATTTTAGACCTTTTACTACCTTTGTTGATCGGCGTTGCATATTTCGAGACATTTTGTCTTTTGAAATCAACGACCGTCGCAACTGTAGGCTGAGTTCTATGATAGGTCAGGTTTATTTTCCCAAGGTCATTCAAACCAACTAGCCTTAACATCCTTCGAAGACGAATTATTCGCTAGCGTTTCGTTTGCATCCTTATCCTCGTTATTTAACTAGCGCTCTTTTAAGCTAGTCCTCGTAACTGTTTGATTACCCATCTTGAATAAGAGAAGTTTCATTCCGCTGCGAATATAGAGAGACGCAGTTACCTTGAGGGGGGAATCCTCGCAGATTAGTAGTGTAATTGATTAATGCTCACCAGGCTCTTTGCGTAAAACTTTATTACTTTTATTTCAGCTTTTAATGGCGGCCCGATAGAGAGGACCGGACAGTGACGTCATGGTAAAAAGGCAAACTGCTTTAAAGCAAGGTTTCGCTTCAGGCACTAATAAATTCTGTCAGCTTACTTTGACTGTGGTTAGTCATGCTTTGTTTCATTTCGCTCTTCTATAAACTATTACTTTTCTCAGTTAAGAGACAAAAATGCCATCTTGATGACTTTAAAATTTATTTATGGATCATTGGCCAATGACTGCTCGTAAGTTCCAAGGCATTTTAACTGTGAGTAGGTTACTGTCATTCTCAAAAAGGTATGTTTTTCTCTCTTACAAACTCTACACGATAGTTCTATTTCAAGTTTCTATAAAAACCAGGACCTACAAACGTGGTACTGCTGATAACCTTACGTGTGTATTTCCAGATGTCACAAGCATTTAGGATATTTACTTCATTTAAACCATGAGCAGTAGTATAATGAACATATTCCAAAATAGTCGTGTAATAATACGGGTTAAGAGCGCTAAAACAGGATAGTTGATTTACTAAGGTGCACGAGTAAGTAGATGTTCTAGAATTGCATTCACTGCTCGGGTTACGTGACATGAGATTCCGATTGTACCTGGATGCTTACTCTGAAGCCCACGAGGGAAGTCGCTGTGCAATCATGCATATAAGCCGAAAGCAATACCAACAGATATAAGGGAGACTGGAATGGCCCTTTTAGCTTATCAGTCATCATCAGCCAGCCCTACCTAACCCCAGATTTAGAGCACCTGAGATCAAATCTGGGATCAGTGATCATCTAGCCCAACGCCCTACCATTTAGATACGATTCTGTTGTTCCATCAGTTCCAATCTGGAATATGAAATGAGCCACATTTGTTTTCACCGATTGAACTACGGGATGTATTATTCCCGACTTCCTCACAATCGACCCAGTGATATGTCCGTGGCACAACGGCAGAGCGTTTGACGCAATAACTGATGGTTCCGGGTTCCAATTCGAAGTGCTCCAGTTCTAATGTTGGGTATGGCTGATTTATGACGGTTAATAAGCCAAAAAAATATTTTATCCATCATTGTCTTTTTCGGTACAATTTTTCTACCTACTAGTATGTACATAGCATCCCTCCTTCAATAAAACTAAAATTTATATGAAAATTGCTGACTCTGTGTTTTGTATACCGAAGGAGTAACGGTAATGTTCTTCCACTTGTAATAGTAGCCAAGCTGCAGCTGCTGGCGGGGCTCCAAAGTGGTCCCCAAGGCAGAGCAGGACGAGTGAGTTCTGTTAGCGGTAGCTGAGTGTCCATCCACCAATGTGACTTATAAGGATGGACAAAATCAGATTATTTACCAAATTAACCGTTGTTTAATGCACTGAATTAATTATAAGTACCAACAAATATTTAAACAACTCAAGAATTTGTGAATTTTCTAGTGGTTTCAGTTTGTCTGGGTAGAAACTTGCTCTGAAAACGTAAACACATCAGGGTTCCAGAATGACAGACAGCTGAGACTTACAAGTAATCTCCGCACAACTTTAGGCTACTGAAAAGTACCCAATAGACAGGAATGCAAGTATAACCAATGAATGAAATTTGTCCTTTTTCAAGTGCAGATAGTGCTCTTCAACTATTCCCAAGTGGAGGCCTATCTCATAGACCATGAGTGATGATGATAAAGGAGTTGAATGTATTTCAAACGTTGTAGGACGTGTCTTTTCTTAAACGCATTCAGACACTTCAGTTCCCCTATGTAGGTTATATGACTCACGAATTTAACTAAGCTACATTATGTGACTTCTAAGTTGAAAGGCTAGTATGCTATTGACGGTTTACATGCATGAAATTCGACCTAATCCTTCCTGGGAAAATAACGAAAGAGCACATTCGAATCAACATAGGGACATAATTATCGCCAAGATCGCTTACGAAGCGTCTAAAAATGCTCGAAAGGAAAAGAGTTTATATAATTCTTAGATCCTATTCCGAAACTGTAGGCCTCATTAAACGCCTGGCTCAGAAGGACTGGGTCATAATTATGTCCTTAGTGGTCACAAATAAATGAGAGGACAAAATAATTCAAGAATAGTTGGCTGACAGCTTTTCTATTCAATTTATAGAGAGGACATCGTAAATTAGCCAGAGACGATGCCTCCCCTTAAGGAGGAACCATGTTATGTCAGAAAATGTTTTGATCAGCCTCCTTCTCTGCTGCCTTTGTCCGTATTATAAGAAACGCGGAAGTAACTCTGCACTTCGGTGCCCAGTACTATACCTTAGTACATCAGTAGTTTCTCCATTCTGATGGAAGTAAGTTTAATCTGCAAAGCTCTCGTACCAAAAAGTCTCGATGAAGACAAAATAACCAGATGGTAACTAACATGGTTTGTAAGAGTGCGCCGGATGATCTTAGCCGTAATCACGCTACGTGCTAACATCAAAGCTGCTGGTCGTCATATGCTTGTTACATTTGTCGGTATAATCCTCTCGAGCAGTGCGTCATTTCAGTTGTAGAAAAGTCCCAGTAAGCAATACTTTTCAGTTGTTGACAAAATATTCAGTGAGGAGGCGGTGCTCTAAACGAAAGGTGGACTTACCCCTCTCTAATCATAAAGCAGACTACTGATTGAAAATGTATTGCTGTTGGACAAGTTTCTTATTAGTACACGTGTTCTCATCTGGGTATGAAGAGGTGAGGGAGGTGATAGATGGACTTTCCTTTCAAGAGTTGGTTAATTTTAATTTTATTTATTTGTTGTCGGTAAGCGTTTTAGAGTAAGAAATCCGCAGCATGCTATCCACTACTCGGAAATGATGGCAAACGGACACAAAACAAAATTTTAAAATCGCACGTGATCGTAATCTTGCAGACTGATATGCACAGATTGAAGTTTGGTCTTCTCATGACAAACGAAGGATGCAAACTTTCGGCAGCCAGAGGCTTCCCTCAAAAGTGTTCCTCAAGGACGGTACAATTGTAGTAACTGATGCCAAACTTTGGTGGCTTGAACTATCTATCTATTGGTAGGACAATACACAATGCCCCAAGGAGACGCGAAAACCCACCCAGTTTCGTTAATAACGCAGTGAAAAGAAGACAATTAACGAGAGGGAGATACTCTAGAACAAGCAGCATGCAACAGTGGGCGCATGACCGTAAGACCTGCGATTTTCTTCGAAAACGAAGCGATTGACCATTTTAAGGCAACAATAATGAACAGTTAAAATGTTATTGTATCCTTATTGAACTACCTCGGGGTTTGAGTATCATATCGTACAGCTGTACGCGGTAGAATAACGCTGCTGTGTTTACACGTGAAATAAACACAATACCCCATAGCGCAAACTTGCAATTAGCATTTAATTATTGACAGTTTTTCCTCTGGCCGCAGGTCCTTCTGTGGCAAATCCCTTTTAATGAGGGAGGATGAAGGTAAGAAAGCTGGCGAGTGTATATTTTTGCAGATGACAGTTGCCGGTGCATATAAGAAGCTCAAGGACATTTAAAACATGCCACGATGTAGTGACTTTTTATTATGGACAAACATTATATGGCGGTTGCGACGTTAATATAAGCTCAGAGAAAAAAGTCAGAAAATTTAAGTCCGCTGCGTACAATTAAAGCTATTTTCACCCATGAGCTCGGCCAATTTTTGACATCAAGAAAAAATTATTTGCGCGAAAAAAACGAATTTAACTAAGTTCTCAACGTTCTTCGCACTACAGGAGTTTCAAAAATTCCTTGATACATTTCAGACCGTCCAGAGAAAGTTTGGCACAGAAGAATGATTGGGATGGAGTCAGTACCATTCCCAACGAACAGCATCTTTAATTCGTGAAGTATCCAATTGATACTTAAAGTGCCGCCTTGTACGCTGAATCATCCGCAGAAATGTTTACAGATAACAGATGCATGGGCAGAAAACGAGGCTAGGGACCTACCCTTCCCCGGTAGTACAAGGGATTTGCGAGAAAATCCTGGCAGCTTAGTGCAAGGGTTAAGGTTGGGATTAGAGTTGAGTTTAGAGGTTGTGTTAGGTTTATGATTGGTATTAAATTTGAGGTTGCGGTTAAGATCTTGTGTTAGGGTTATGATCAGGATGCGTGTATATGTAGCCTGTCTGGAATTTGACGCATGACATCCTGCATTACGGTTGGCTCATATTCCAGTTTCTTGCAAATTGATCTTGTACCAGTGATCCCACTGGTACCCTAGCAGAAGCAAACCTTAGCGTGTAACACTGCGCATCCTCATCCACGGTGCCTGGAAGGTAAAGTAACCCCAACTGCGTTGCCAATGCGCCTGTTTACAGGTATTCTCATCGAAGATTTATGGTCTATTAAAGTCCAAGGTAGCCATGTGACTACATACTGAAAACCTTAATATATCTACAGTTCTAAATTTTAAATCCTAGAAGCTTTGCAATAGCTAATGTTAGTTAAAAGATGGAAACAGAGTAAATAATGAGGCCAGCTATAAGTCACCCTACCTTTACTAATGGACCGTCATGTATGGCATATGTATTGTGAGGTCCACCTCTTCAACAGAAGCAGTTTCAGCACTTTTAATTAACCCATTTTTGCCCATGGGTTGACTGCGACCCTCGCATATTAGTTGACTGACTTCCAGAAAACCTACAGATGCCTATGATACTAAATGCAGATGATTGCGAAAATGATACTTCCAGTGAAGTGACCGTCAATTTTTCTTTGCATGGACAATATCTCACGCTCCACAAGTTTGTGGAAAAATCAGTGTAGCATGACACGTTATTTTCTTTGACAAAATAAACTTGTCATGAGAAAATTCCTTAATACTACAAATAAATATCAAGTTCAAAAAACTAATTTGGCATACTGCAAGGTTCTTTGGGGTAATGCTGGAAGCGAAGTCTATAGGACTGCTAAACATTAAGACCTTAACTCTATTTCACCACTGATAGCAGTAGATTTACTAAAACAAATACGAGTTTGTGAATCTTTCTTCAGTTGAACTAAGCCTACAAAGAAGATACATAAAATTTAAAGGATTATCGAATGTATACCCACAATGAAATGACTGTAATACTTTCGAGTTAAACGTATCACGCAAAGTAATTTGCTGAAAAAAATGTACCTAGTAGATTTAATGAAAATACCATTCAGATAAGCAATCGATTCTTCAATTGACAGATAACCGGTCAGCTTCTGTAAAAATTCTTTTAGGGACAAAGTTTTAGTGGAGCACAGACCATGACAACAAAATCATAAAAGCCAATAAATAGGTTTAAGAACCCTGCACATAAGAGCCAGATTTATTTATCTGTTGTTTTCGTGGGCCCGAATCATCTTCTCCTACACAAGAATACATATGGACAGAGCAAGGCCTTGGTTCAGCTAGGCGTAAGTGAACGCGAAACGTTACATGTGCCTTTCCAGAATACACAGGATACACCATAAACATGTACGTTAGCAAACAGGAATCAGTTTAGAGATTAATGTAGGGGTACTGTCAGGTTAAGGCTTCGAGCTAGTGGCTAAGTTTTAAAAAAACCCGTGATCATTCCTTTGCCAGGAGACCCTATTCAATTAGGTCGATTGGCCGGGCTCTTTCACTGCTGCAGCGCCTGCCTGACTTTACCTGTCTGCACACCTCGTAGCCACACTATCTTTCTTGCTCGGTCTGGTCACTACGTGGGCGTTTCCAGATGGCTTCAGTTACCGCTGGAGATAGTGGAGCGACAGAGGACATTTATTACTGTCAAAAGTTAGCTAAATCTGCAGAGCTGCGTCAGCCAAGCTGTTCTTTACTGTCAGTAGTATTTCCAGGCTAAATTTTTTTTCGCCGGTATCACGCATCTCCATGGGCTTGCTGTTTAGCTGTAAAATTATTAAACTTCTAATCGATGTTATCATAAAAAAGCATTGTATAGCATATTAAACGAGATAGTGTCCTCCATATTTTATAAAGACCAATGAACTCTCGCATTGACTATCAAGACTCAACCCCAAACACCTTTATCGCCAAAGTTCCCGTGACTAAGCCATTCACACTATCCCGGATAGGCTGACCTACAGACTGACATTCGCAGCTGCCCATGCCTGGGGTGCTGCAAAGCGCACCAATTGAACACAAGCGGACCAGCCCTTGGCAATATGGCACACGAAAGTCTACCCGTCGCCTTCGACGCCGCTCATTCTGCTCGGAGCGAAAGGAAGCAACAAGACTGGATTGTGTGTAAAATAGCTCATAGTTGAGTAGATATATGCCACTGCACTCTCGTTACTTTAAACCCCTTTATTCCACCAATTTCAATGTCATTGGTCAATGTCAACGCGACCAATGTTGGGACTGCGCGGCTGCAGTGAAATTTCGGTCAGTCTGCGATTGCCACACACTAACTAGTCCCCATTTAATGTGCCGGGCTATACGAAGGATGGATGAGCTATCGATGGCATTAGAATGCCATAAAGGGTTAAATTGAAAGCCGGTGCAGCCTGACATTCAGCCCACTGAAGGACCGCCTTCTCTCAGCCATGAGCAAAGTCCAGATTCAGCCCTTAGTGAGTCCGGATATGTATTATATCAGGGAATGTGCTCTGCGGACGGCATGGTAGGGATGCCCTTATGGCCGCTTTAACAGGACATGGTCATAGGAGACGCCCGTTCACTTGAAATAGGTTGCCTTGCGATACACTTCAGGAAGGGTAAACATACCCATGTCTAAACCCCAAAAAAGCCATAGCGTAAAATTAACCTGTAAAGTTAATCGTTATGCCCACCATACACTTAACCTCAACCCAACAGTTAACGAAAGAATAACCTTAACCCTTAGTCTAATCATAACCCTAACCACAAATCTAACCCTAACTTCCAACATAAACTTAACCCTAAACTGCACCCTAACCCCCACCTTAATGCTAAACATAATTTTCCCGAAATTGGGTACATAGCCACATGTATTGTAAGCGATTCCTATTCCTGTGTCCCTTTTAGGTGCCGTACAAGGCCTTCTATTCAACGGCTACTCTTTTCTGCAACTTTCTCTGAGGATGGGTTTGAGAGAAAATCCAAAACGTCAAGTGAATAAACACTATGCTCCTGTGATTGCCTCTCCTTCTTCTTCTTCCTCTTTTTCTTCTTCTTCGTCTTCTTCTTCTTCTTCTTCTTCTTCTGGGCTTCTCTTCGTTTTGCCAAATTTCCACTTCCCAACTTAACTGACAACCCAACCAGATGGTAATGGCGCAGTGGCAGACACGCTGTGAAGTACTTATCTCTTAATGTGCGACAGCATCTCCCAATACACACTGGTAGTAATGGTCTCGCGTGGAAGGAATTAGTCCCTATTACTTAGTGATGGGAGCCAAACTGACCCACCTCATGGTGTAGCAAATCTTCAATGGATTCCATTGCACGTGGCCAGTGCGATGCCCACTGCATGAGCGCAATCAGTCTTGTTCCAGTTTCCACGAACACATGAATTCATCGGACAACTCACACACATACTCTCTTTCTCTTGAGCAATACCTAACAACCGTTCTGGCCCCAGTATATGAGCTTTATTGCAAGGAATATCTGTTCCTGGCCCTACTCGAATTAAGCCTCGATAGACTGTTGTAACTCATCTCTTGTTGAACAAAATTTGGTATTGCTACTGTCGTGCCTAGTGTACACCCACTGCTCAAGCATAAGCAATGTAAGGTCTGCCTGGTTTTCATTCTAACCGCCAGCACAGTTTTCAAACTAAACGCCGTTAACCCTTGAGATTCGTTAAATTCTTGACAGGAGCTTTTTTTAGAATTTGAAGAGCTCTATACCCAAGGTCGTTCCAGAGTTTCCGTATGATTTTCTTGAAATGTAAAAGCGAAAAGCTGACATGCTGGTAACGCGCGTAACCCGGGGGACCACTGGTTAATTAAGGTATTTGCGCATGCGTCGTTCTGTAGCGGATACTCTTTGAATGAAGTTTCTGATTTATTTGCATATACATTTGTTGGATGAATAATATGTTTCTTTTTCCGATAAACAAAAAACCACAAACTCCATCATCGCGCACAGGTAAAACCCAAGGCTTTCAGTTCTATACGTGCCGTGGTTTCGGCAAGTAAATTGCCGATTTATTTACAAGATAATTATTTTAAACAAGCTGCATACTGTGGTAATTATCAATTTTTAAAACGCACACTTAGATAAAACGTATTCAATCGTTTGAGCTAAGATGCCTACAGTGTAATTTCTGGTGTTATATAGAAGCGAATTTCAAAAATGTATTTTTAGTATATCAACTGTGGAGGTTCAAATATACGATATCCTTAGAAGTCATGGTGAATTTCCTTGCCATTGTTACTAAGCCTCAATGTCAAGGGGATTATCTTTGTTGAAATCTTAAAATATTCACTATCTAGAATGAACTGCTATTCTTACGAACATTAACTAGTATCTCCTGCCCATCAGGTAGAGTACCTTATGATAGGAATTTGTGAAAACTTCATATAAACTCATTTTTGAATTCTGAATTCAATGCTTGTCGATAGTTGACTTTATGTATGCATTCTTTGTTTAACGTTTGACGTAAATAATGGCACGTAGTCGACATAAAATACCAATTTCAGCAGTTGCACTAGCATGCTGCAGACTCATTTGGTTTCAAGACAGCATTATGACGTACTTATAAATCCCCGACGAATGATTTAATTGAGGAGTGCTGATATGACTGGGACTGTAGATCCCAAAAATTGCAAGTGGCTTTGCGCAAAATTCCAATAATTATAAGTATTTCAGTGTATGAACTCTAATCCTAACTCTATCCTGACCGTAATTCCACCTTTAACACTACCCCTAATAGGAAACCCTATCTAACCGAAAATCTAATCCTAATTTTATTAATTACCCTTCCATTAAACCTTACCCTTAACACCCGTGAAATTAGCGAAAGATCCCCGTAATTGGGGGAAGTGGCTATTCCAATGCCTGTTGAAGAGTCCTTATACAGTATTACGTCCAAGCAAGGCAGATCCATCCAAATTTGTGGCGACACCTTTTTAGGTCGGCCGGGCATGGGTTTCAACAGTTTAAGTATCTGTTCTAGCCCTCAGTAATGAACTCAATTTTACACCGTGCTCAAACGACTATACGCTGCCTGTCCGTTGAGCATGACTTCACATACAGTTGGACGCTCAGCAGGGCATTTTTGTCACTGCAGATCTTGCATCCCTATACTTGTCTGAACGCCTCGTAGTCGAATTGACTTTCTCGCTCGGTCTGGTCACTCTGTGGGCAACTATGTTAAAACAACAGATGTGCACCCTCATATGCGGGCTGACTGCCAGGCTGAAAGTTATCTCAGTTATCGTGCCTCTGCATGCACAGTGAAGCCCCAATGCAAGCAATATCGCGCGGGTAGTTCGGAGCACAACGCGTGGGCACAATCGCTCTTTTCCCAGTTTCCACAATCACATAAATTCACCGGACATCTCACAGTCTAACTCTCTGCCTTAAGCATGAAGTAACACACGATCTGACCTCTTCCAGCGGGCCCACTTGCCAGAGAAATTTGCTCACGGCTCTTCCAGAAATCAGCTCCCACTGGGGCATGTTACATTATCTCTTGCTAGCCAACATTTTGCATCGGCACCGCTGCGCGTAGTATTGGCCCACTGCACGAGCAGATATAAAGTATCACCCACGTGCCCCTCTGGCCTTGAGGAGGTTTTCTCACCAAAGCTGAAGAGCCCTGTGCCAAAAGTCGTTCTAGAATAATTATAATTTTGAATGTGACAAAATGCTGTTCCAACATTAAAGGAATCAGTATCAGTATCAGTATATTTGAGGGAGATGTAGGTGTGTCACCTTTGAATTCCCTATTTGTACATACGAGTTGTGGTATCAAAAAAAATAGTATCTCGATATGTTGGCGAGGCCAACATAGTGGAACAAAGTTGAAAAAGAGCAGACAGTGAAAAAAAACTCCCGGTGATATTTAGGAGAAAAAACTGTCGCCCTTGGGAGGGGCGTCCAACGGGGGGCATTTCGGAGGTCACATGATGCTCCATTGCTGATTGCAGCGTCCGTTGATGGATTTCAAAGGCTGAAATAGATGTCCAGATCATCCTCGGTCCATTGCGGTTCGAACCAGGGGATAACGTTCATACACCTCATGGACGACGGACGCCAGGTCCAGCTGATGCGAATACTCACGGTGTCACCAAGGTGTGTAAATAAGTTGAGCATCGAAGACCTCGAGGACCCCAGCATGGGAATAATGGGAGAATGCAAGCCCTCGAACGAAAATAACAAACAAGGAAATGTTACTCAAATATAACTAGTAGTATCATTAATGCCTTCCTTTCTGACGTCACACTTGCAGCTTTCAGTTAGTGTTGTAGCTCGCACCATTATATCGATCTAACTTTCGCTTAAAAACCTCCAAGGAGTCCGACATTACAACATCCAGAGGAAGACTATTCCAAGCTTCGACTACTCTTTTGGAGAAGAAGTACTTCCGAGTGTCTAGCCTTGCTCCAGTCACACGTAATTTGAGAGGATGACCTCTCAAGTTTGTTGTTTTTGCTAACTCAAAGAAATCCCCTGGCACGAGACAACAGTCCTGGATACGTAGTATGCGGAATGTTAGTATCAGGTCCCCCGAAGCTGTCTATAGTGCAAGGGAAAGAGATTGAGACTCGACAGCCGTGTTTCATAAGGCAGTAAGCCATGTCCAAGGAAAGTTTGGTTGCTCGCCTTTGGACCTTTTCGAGGATGTTGATGTCCTTCGCCGCCCAGGGTCTCCAAGCTTGGATAGCGGACTCCAACTGTGGCCGCACGAATGTTCCGAAGACTTTAGCGAAGCAGTCGGTAGTGAAGGCTGCAAAAGCTCGTTTAACGAGGTACAGAATCGACATGGCTGACTTCGCTACCTTTGCGCAATGTAGGGAGGGTTTAAGCGAAGGTGTGATCCAGACTCCAAGGTCCTTTTGGACATCCACTTCTTTCAATGGAATGCCAATCAGACTGTAAACCGCACGGTTCGAAGGATTGCTTTTCCCGACTCTTATGATGTTGCACTTGCTCTCATTAAATGGTAAGAGCCAGTCATTGGACCATTTCTGGAGTCGATTTAAGTTTGCCTGCAAGTTCTCTTCATCAGCCGCAGTTTGAATGACGCGCCAAAGTTTTAGATAATCGGCAAACATGGCAATATTGCAGTTCAGTTCGTTGGCACATTCGTTGATGTAGACAATGAACAGTATAGGGCCGAGAACAGAGCCTTGGGGAACACCACTCTCGACCTCAACTTTAGTCGACTGTTTGTCGCTGATATGCACAGTTTGTGAGCGGCCAGTTAAGAAGTTTTCTATCCATGTCAGAAGTCTACCTCTTACGCCTATGCGGTTGAGTTTATAGAGAAGGCGGTGGTGCGGCACGCTATCAAAAGCCTTTTTGAAGTCTATATAGACTGCGTGCACCGTATTACCACTATCGACCGCTTCAGTCCAACGTTCTAAACAGTAGAGCGAATTTGTGACGCAGGATCTACCTCTACGGAAACCGTGCTGGGCATCGGATAGCAGATTGTTATGTTCGAAGAACTGTATTAGTTGTTGCTTAATTATTTTTTTCCATGATTTTTGCAGCAAACTGGAAGTTAGGCTGACCGGTCGATAATTGTTAGCAGAGGCCCGGCTTCCACCCTTATAAAGCGGCGTAATCCATGCGGATTTCCAGTCGGCTGGTAGACTTCCGGTCTGGAAGGATGCTTGGAAAAGCGTAGAGAGTGGTTTTGCCAACTCTCTCGCGAGCTCTTTCAACAGCTTGGCAGGTACTTCATCGGGACCCGGAGACTTGGATTCCTTTAACCCCAAAAGTTCCTTGAGGACAGTAGTCTCGGTAAAATTAACAGTGTCGACTATTGTATCCACTTCGAAGCCATCGGTAGGGTGATCGTATCTCGTTTCCTTTGTGAAAACCGACTGGAAAAATTCCGAAAGATGATTAGCCTTCGCACCGTCTTCAGTGAGGTCTATGCCCTCGGCGGTCCTCAGTAGGGGTATTGGATCCTTGTTCCGTGAATTCTGTCTGAGGTGACCGGAAAACAGTTTCGGGTTCACGGTGGCCCGGTTCAGCATGTCCACTTCGAAAGCCTGTCTTGTTCTAAAAATAAGGCCCTTGACCCGATTTCTCTGCATTTTATACGCATTTAGAGATGTAGGAGTTCCGTCCGTAAGCGATTTTTTCCACAATCCGCTTTTTGTTAACTTCGAATTTTAAGGCCTGCGAAAGCCATCGCGGTCTGCTCGTTAACCTTTTTCTCAAAATTGGACAGTGTTTTTCCATGAGCCTTTGCAGTATGTCCCGGAACGTTTCCCAGTCCTCGGTTACGTTTCCAAAGAATAAAGGTTCCCACTGAGTGCGCATGAGTTCGGCCCTCATTCCACCGAAATCGCCTTGCCATATATTCCTTCTGATTGTTGTGGGTCTTACTGGTATAGAAAATAATGAGTACTCCCATCGCATTACCACGTGGTCACTTTTGCCTAGTGGCGGTAGACACGACACTTCGTCGATGCTGTCGTGCGACTTCGTGAGAACTAGGTCCAGGCAATTGGCCTGTTGTCCTTCGCACATCCTGGTTGGAAAAGTGACGTGCTGTGTGAGACATAGCTTTAGTGTCGTGCTCAGAAAACAACCGTCGAAGGCTAGATCAGAACTATGTGCACAGGTCGAGCTCCAGTCGATGTGAGGCGCATTGAAGTCACCCATGATCAGGATATCCAACCGTGTGGCAATCTTTTCAAGTTCCTCTAGCAGGTAAGCATCAGCTACGGGGTCTCTTCTCGGTGGGCGGTAGACTGTCAGGACATCTAGACTTGATGTACCTGGCACTTTTACGGATAGCCATATCGCCTCGGAAGTAGGCGCGAGTTTATAAGTTTTGTCTAAAACTGTAATTTCGCTTTTCACGTATGTGAGTACGCCACCTCCTTGTCGCTCTTTCCTGTCTTTTCTAAAAAGTTGGTAGCCAGCCATATTTACTTCTCGGTCGTCCACGTGTTGGGACAACCCAGTTTCTGTTACGGAAATTATATCTGGAGATAGATCGCAGATATGAATCTTAAGCTCGTCGAGCTTCGATAATATACTCTGTGCATTAGTGTACATGCATGTTAGTTTTCGGTTTGCTCGGAAAGTGCTAACAGTCGGGTGCGAGCCCCTGTTTACTGGGCCAACTGCGTGGTAATCCGGAACGGGCCTCTCCAGGGGGAGAATAATGGACGATGGATCACTTGGTTGTTGTAAATAACCAAGTTTGTTTCCCCCTCACTGAGCCGCCGTCTTAGTTCGATGACAAGTTGATGACGTTTGTTCCGCTCTGCAGGTGAGAAGTCCTGTTGAAAAATTCCAGGGTTTGAGTTTTGTAACTCAGCACCTCGACAGAATGAGACTGGCTTCCTGGCTACTGGTCAAGATAACTTTTAGAGGCCTAGGACGTGTTGATTCGATTGGCTTTCGGGCCGTTTTCCAAGGCGGAAGGCTTTTTCCAGTTCAATCGACGTATTTGGTTCTAGCATATTGTTCAGAAGTTCACGAAAGTGGTTCATGTCTTCAGAATATCGGTCTACTGGAGTCGCAGCTGTTGATTCAGGTATTCCCTGTATTATGAAGCTTTTTTTTCTGTCCGTGGCATTTTTTGTAAATACGACGCTGTCTTCCCCTATCTGGTGGGAAGGTTTCACGTTGCGAACTGGTGCTGATGGAGGGATGCTGATTGGCTATGCGTTGGCTTTTGATCTGGTTTTTTTCGATTCGGCGAATTCCACGGGTTCGACGATTTTGAATCGCAGGTGGTATTTTTCGGTTGGGGAATCGATTCTACTGCTTGTGCTTGGTGTGAGAATCTCAGTACTTCCTGTGGAGGACAAGGCAATGGTCAAAGCCCCTTGTTCGAGCTGTTTTGAGGAATTTTTCGAAGTCGGTTGTCCATTGGCTTTTTCCTTCTTGGTGTCAGTTTTGCGGTTTGGACGGCTTTTTTTGTTTTAGGCGGACTATTTTTGTCCTGCGCCGTTGGTACTTGTTGTTCAGTAGCCGAAGCAGCTGTCAAAGTTGTTGTTGAGATACCCTTTGATCGGGTATCGATGGTTTTGCTTCTGGTAAGTCGTTCAGTGGACTCCTGAGTGGCATCTACTGCTTTAGAGGTGCCTTTTAGCACAGATTTTATTTGTCTTATCTCATCCTCGAGCTGGTTTAGCTTCATGGACAGTTTATGACAGCCTCCAAAAATGGCAGTGTTGTCAATAGCATGCATATTAATTTGAGAGAGAGCTCGCCGCCGTGATGAGGTGGTCGAGTGGTTAGCGAGCGTCGCCATCGCGTTGGTGGTCGCGGGTTCAATTCCGGCTTGCGGCATGACTTTTTGAATTTTTGTGTGGTGACTTAAGAAGTAACGAGTGGCTAGGTGTAGGTTTACACTATCAGCGCTTTTTACACAAAACAGTATATAAATTATCTATACCGCATTTTTGCAAATTAATGAAATCCCCCGAACTTCTTAACCACTTCTGCTAGTGGAAGTTGTTAAAAGTATTTGTTATAACGAGTTACTCGATATAAATTGCAAAATCAATTAGACAGAATAAGGATAATGAACGACTCAGCCTGTTTTGTAGATACTCCTCAGAAAGCATGACGAGCAGTTAGAGCCTGGATTGGACTGGTAGGTTGTGAAGGCCAAGCCAAAATTGCCGGCAGGTTGCTCTATTTGGAGAACTGTCCTAGTCGAACAAAAGTCCTCAGAAACCCTGGAGAGAGAATGGACTGGACTGGTGGGTTATGAAGGCCAAGATTTCCGACAGTGCTCGATTTGGAGAACTCTCCTAGTCAAACTGTGAGGGTATCAAAGGCACTGAGCGGAAGATTCAGTTAATTGATTCAATAATTTGAACCAATTAATGTCTGTGCACTGATTGTTTCAGTGCAAAGACTCGATTAAATTCGGTCTTCTTGTTGCTCAAAAATTCAAAATGACACAAGTTACTCTGTGGTACCACTGAGGAACTGACTTCTCTGTAGTTGTGTCATTTCACCGCAGAAACGAACGGGAAACATGTCTGGAATTTTAGCTGATTTTTATTGAAGGTACATCTTAACACCTTACTAATGTGTGAATTTTATGTCGTCAAAAAACTCGAGCCATCCTCACCATCCTTCCGCAGAAGCCAAATCCAAGCCATTCATATCTAATTGTGTCCTCAATTGGTACATTAATTTCGAATGTATATTGTCATTGTGTTACTAAACGAAATCCATCCTGGTGGTAATAAGCAGTTCCCGAAAACCTCTCCCTCGTAAAATTAACGCATAATTTCGCATCCTTCACTGTAAATTTTGCCATATTTTAAAAACGAATGTGAAATATGTATTTTCAGCATTTTGACTGTCGTATTTGAAAATTATATTATAATGACAAATTGTTATCATGTTTATTACCTTTGGCACAAAGACTAAAAATGGGCGCTCATTTATGCAGGAATCTTCAAATGTTTACTCTCTAGAACGAACTTTTATTCTAACGAGCACGAAAGGGCATCATTTGTCCAGCAAGCGGAGTCATTACGGGGAGGCATTTTTTGAACTGTTCTGTTAAAATTTATTTTGGAACCTGATTCAATTTTTGTCGGCAAATAACGTCATGTACGTGGTTTTGTGCAATTTCGAATGTATAAAGTGGGACGGCCGTGCTATTTTGAACATTTATAGTAAGTAAATAAATACCATTAACTCAATATGACATTTGCGGGGGCATCCTGATTCTATCGGAGACAAACACTTATGATTGTACTTTGCTGCTTAACTGTGACTTACAAAATTTGAAAGAGTGCAGCTAATGCATGCGTGGACACTTTTGGGGTAAATCGGATTTATACTGAAGGACTATTATAGTTTGATGAATATAAACTAGAAATTACATACTGCAGTCTTAGATTCATTTTATTAATGACATCAGGGGTAATGATCTCCCCACATCTGACGTAGGTTTTAAACCGAATTACAAATAAAGTGCTCCTAAGGTTCAGAAGTAGCGTTGGAATTTGTTAACACACTCATTTAACATCATCAAATCATTTTCTTAAAATTTCTGAAATTCAGACCCAGGAATTCTGTATTTTATTATTTTAACGATGCAAATGTTTCAGTTATTTTCCGTTTCTCATTTTACTTGTTCGCTTTCCTTTTTGCAGATTCCGCAAAGAACGAACTCTTCCGAAAGAAATTTCACTACTTGCTTTGTCTTGATTGGTTTAAATAAACCAACGTCCTTGAAAGGATCTTCAATAATAATTATTCAAAAGACACTATCGCATAGATTAACCAATTAGATGGTTGAATTTTTGAAGAGAACCAAATCACTTACAGAAACTTTATGACCTGAATGACGCAAATAATGGAAAACCTAGTACTGTTACATTTCAGAGATTAACTATTTCAAGTGACGCTTTTTGCAGCAGGGGAGAGCACTCGGCTATTATGCATCAAATGTAAAGCAGTTTCTAGGTAACAGCTGAGAAGATTGAGACAAAGCAAGTTCTAATTAATATCTATGTTGTGTTTCCAATAAACAAGACCCAGCAGCTCCATCATCGCACACAGTTGAAACCTGAGACTTAATGGTTCTAAACGTGCCGTGGCTTCGGCAAACAGATTGTGGATTATTTACAAGATAGGTATTTTAAGCAATCTGCAGTCTGTGATAATTATCCACTTTGAAAGGCACACTTAGATATAACGCATACAATCATTTGAGCTTAGATGCCCTCAGTGTAATTTCTGCTGATCTTTACAAGTTCATTTCAAATACATATTTTCAGTATGTCGATTGTGGAGGTTCAAAATGTCAATATATTTAGAAGACGTGGTAAAGTTCATTGCTCATGGTTCCAAGACAACAAAGATTCCCCGGTCTTCTAACTCTCAGCCTTAGGCATGACTTATCACATGATCTGACCTCTAAACACCTTACTTATGTGTATCTATTATGTCGTCAACAAAATTGAGCAATCATTACCATCCTTCCACAGAAGCCAAATCCAAGCCATTCATATCTTATTGTGTCCTCAATTCGTAAATAAATTTCCAATGTATTTTTACATGGCTTAACTAAACGAACTCTATCCTGAGGGTAACAAGCAGCTCCCGAAAGTCTCTCCCTCATTTCACAAATAGTACAAATGTTTCTCAGTGATTATTGATGCCCTTAAAATTAAAATATATTTTATATATAAATACACAAAATTATCCTTTTCTTTACTCAATTCATGGTAAATTATGTCTTCTTTAAATTTTATACTTGAAACATGTGCATCTTTTGATTTTTTAAAAATTTCGGATTCCCTTATAATTTTGACCCCGACCCGGCATTACACACGCATTTAGGTTTTTGAAATGCATGCTTCATATATTCCATCTAAGTAAAATAACTCATTTCTCTAAGCTTTGAGGAAGACGCCGCAACCTGCTAATAAGCTTTTGCGTTGGATATGTACCATGTTGCATAGTTTAAAAAGCAACATTGAGAAATGGACAGATTCGTTGCTATATGATTGGACATAATACGATTTTATAAAATCTCAGATGTATAAACTTTTCTTAAAGAATAAACTACGGAAGAGACGTAATAGAATGCCAAATATTATGAAAAATGATCTTTTGTTCATGGTTCCTATAAAAATATATTGGAATTTATAATAAAATCTAACATTATAGGAAAATTGCAAACCCCCTAAATAGGCGTTTAAATCAGTGCTGGTATTTATTCACCTGAAAGGAACCTCGTTCAAAGCCGGCATCCTAAAGCGAATTTAATATGTTCAGTTTAGACTATACGATAGGAAATATTACACCTAAATTTAAGTTTTTTGAATCGAAAGCACATTTTAGAATTTTTTGATATTTCCTGAGATTGCCAATTTATTTAATGGCCGATAAGAGACGAAAAGGCCAGCTCCAGGAAACAGTTCACAAGAAGGTGCGATCGCTGTAACAAGAAGTTTTTGGGTCTGACGTTTCTGATTTTTGATTGAACCAATCAGCAGAATCAGTCTCATATAAGGGTAAGGGTGCACCAGAGGTGCAATGGCACTCCCATCAACCTTATCCGCAACTAATGCTGATGATGTGTAAGATCGAGAGTCCGAAATGACAGACCGATTAACTTCCTGTTCAAGCGATCGTATCGTCTTGGCTTTTCGCTGCCTGAACCACCTGTACTCCAGAATTATTCCTTAATTCGGAAGTTACTGTTAAAAAGAATATTCACAATCTAACTATTGGCCCAGAATTATTTCCCCGTAGATCCTTTGATTATCAGATGTAAAACATGTTTTTTATTCAACGCACTCAGACACTTAAATTCCCCTTTGTAGGTTACATGACTCACGAATTTAACTTAGCTACATAATTTGACTTCTAAGTTAAAAGGCTAGTATGCTATTGACGGCTTGCATATATGAACTTTGACCTCAACCCTTCCTGCGAGGGTAACGAAAGAGCAAATTCGAAAAAAAAACAAAAGTATCCCCAAGATCGCTTACGAAAGGGTCTCAAAAAGCTTGAAAGGTCTAGAATTCATAGAATACTTAAATACTCTTCCGAACAGGTAGGCTTTACTAAAAGCCTGGCCCAGAAGGACTCGGTCGTAATTATGTCCTTAGCGATCACAACTAACTGAGAGGACAGAAAATTTGCAAGAATAGTTGGCTGAAATCTTCTCAATTCAATTTATAGAGAGGACATACTAAATTATCCAGAGATTATGCCTCCCCTTATGGACGAACCATGTTATGTCAGAAAATGTTTTGATCAGCATTATTCTCTGCTGTCCTTTGTCCATCCTGTTATCCATCCTGCTGTCCATCCTGATGTCAATCCTTCCTCTGCTGTCCTTTGTTCGGAAGTTACTCTGCCCTTCGATGCCCACTACTATACCTAAGCACATCAGTAGTTTCTCCATTCTGATGGAGGTAAGTTTAATCTGCCAAGCTCTCGTACCACAAAGTGTCAATCAAGATAAGGTAACCAGACGGTATCTAATAAAGTTTGTAAGAGTGCGCCGCAGTATGTTAGCTATAATCGCGCCACGGGCCAACATCAAAGCTGCTGGTCGTCATATGCTTGTTACATTTGTCGGTATAATCATCACGAGCAGTGCATCATTTCAGTTGTGGAAAAGTCCCAGTAAGCAATAATTTTCAGTTGTTGACAATATATTCAGTGAGGGGGTGGTGCTCTAAACGAAAGGTAAACTCACCCCTCTCTAACCATAAAGCAGACTACCGATTGAAAACGTATTGCTGTTGGACCAGTTTTTTAGCATTATACGTGTTCTCATTTGGGTATGAAGAGGTGAGGCAGGCGATAGATGAACTTTGCTTTCAAGTTGCGCTTAATTTTCAACTTTATTATCTGTTGTCGGTAAGCGTTTTAAAGTAAGAAATCGACAGCATGGTATCCACTTCTCAGATACACTAGCAGACCGAGACCACGGGTGGTGCAAAACAAAATTTCAAAATCGCAGGTGATCGTTATCTTGCAGACTGATATGCACAGATTGAAGTTTGGTCTTCTCGTGACAAAAGTAGGATGCAAACTTTCGGCAGCCATGTGCGATGGTAAAATCCGATGAATTACAAAATCAGGTTAAATATTATTATTTAGTTGCTTCCCTCAAAAGTGTCACGAAAAGATGGCACAATTTTACCAGCTGATGCCAAAATTTGGTCGCTTGAACAATAGATCTATCGGAAGACAATACAAAATGCCCCAAGATGACGCGAAAACCCACCCAGTTTCGCTAATAACCCAGTGAATAGAAGACATTTAACTAGAGTGGGATTCTCTAGAACAAGCAGAATACAACAGTGGGTGCATGACCGTAAGACCTGCGAGTTTCTTCGAACATGAAGCGATTGACCGTTTTATGGCAACAATAATGAACGGTGAAACTCTTAATGTTGCCTTATTGAACTAACTCGGGGTTTGAGTACCATTTGGTACAGCGGGACGCGGTAGAATAACGCTGCTGTGTTTACACGTGAAATAAACCCGGTACTTCATAGCGCAAACTTGCAATAAGCCTCTTCATTCTTGGTAGGTTTCTTCTATGGTTTTAGGTCTTTCAGTGGCAAATCTTTTTGAATGAGGGTGGATGAATTTTAAAAAGCTGGCAGACATTAGGTTATTGCAGATGGTAGGCCAGGCCTATACAATCCACAATGTTTGAAGTATTAAAGCGGAGGCATTCTGCAGATACACGGTCTCGTGCAACTTAACTGCTACACGCGATATGGCTTCCTAAAAGTCAATTCCAGAAATGGGGCCTGTGTTGGTAGTTTGAGTCGTGCGTGCCTCAGCGTGCCTTTTCTTTCTCGAAAGTTCGGTTACGCTACTCATCAATGTTGCATTTTTTCACAGGGTGTGGCAGAGCAATTTTGTCAGTTTTAATAAGATATGCCTGGATGGTTACTCGACGCGTGGTGACCTTAAGAATAGGCGCTTACCTAATTCCCTATGGATTGCAGTTTGCTGTGACAGTTGCTGCTGGCATATTAGAAGCTCAAGGCCATTTGAAGCATGTCACAATGCAATTTAAGTTTTTTTATGGACCAAAATATTATGGCAATTGCAACGTTCTGCACATAAGATTTGATTGGGATGGAGTCAGTACCATTCCCCATGAACAGCATATATAATTCGTGAATTATCCGGTCGATACTTAAAGTGCCGTCATGTACGCTGAAGCATCCACAGAAATGTTTACAGATAACGTATGCATGGGCAGAAAACGAGGCTAGGGACCTGCTCTTCCCCCGAAGTACAAGGCGTTTTGCGCGAATTTCCCGGTAGCTTAGTGCTAGGGTGAAGGTTGGGATTAGAAATGAGTTAAGAGGTTGTGTTAGGTTTACGATTGTTATTAAATTTGAGATTTCAATTAAGAGCTTGTGTTAGGGTTATGATCAGGATGCGCGTATATGTAACCTGTCTGGAATTTAACGCATTACCTCCTGCATTACAGTCGGCCCAAATATGTTGCAACACCCTTCTAGCCAGTTAAGCATGGGTTTTGACAGCTGAAGTTTGTGTTCTGACCCTCAGTAATGAACTCAATTTTAAACCGTGTTCAAATGACTTTACGCTGTCTGTCCGTTGAGCATGACTTCACTTACAGCTGGATGCTCAGCCGGGTATTTTTTTCTTAATGCAGCGCCTGCATACCTATACATGTCTACACGTGTCGTAGTAGGACTGTCTTTCTTGCTCGGTCTGGTCACTCAGTGGACATTGCCAGTCGACTTTATTTGTTACTGAAGATAGTAGAGACAGAGAGCACATTTATCCTTGTGAAAACTCTGTTAAAACAACAGATGTGCATAAACGTACACAGGGTGACTGTCAGGCTGAAAGTTTACTCACTTATCATGCATTTGCATGCCCTGCCTGCCTGCCTCCACGTTCAAGCAATGCGTGACGGGAGCCAAAAGAACCCACGTCTTGGTTCAGATAATCCTCAATGCATTGCATTGCGCGCGGCCAGTTCGACGCACACCACATCGGCGCAATCAGTCTTGTCGCGGTTTGCATGACCCCTTAAATTCACCAGACAACTCACACACAAACCCTGTTTCTCTTGAGCAGTACCTAGCAAATGATCCGGCCCCAGCCAGTGGGTTATGTTGCAAGGAATATCTACTCATGGCCCTACTCGAAATAAGCCTCGACTGACTGTTGTAACTCATCTCTTGCTGACCAACATTTGGCATCCCTACTTTCGTGCCCAGTGTACGCCCACTGCTCGAGCAGCTCCAATGTAAGGCCTGTAGAGTTTTAAAACTAACCGCAGTTAACCCAAGAGCTTCATTAAACCCTTGACAAGGAGTTTTTTTTCAGAATTTGAAGAGCTTTTTACCCAAAGGTCGTTCAGGCGTTTCCGTATGATTTTCTAGAAAAGTGAAAGTGAACAGCTGACATGCAGCACCGGGCGTAACACTGGGGAACCACTAGTGACGTAAGGTATTTGCGTATGCATCGTTCCGTAGTGGATACTCTTCGAATGAAGTTTCAAAGCTATTTTCATATTCCTTTGTTAGATGAATATTTTCAAGTACTTATTAATTTCTATTTATGGTGTGACTTAACGAACTCTATCCTGGTGGTAATAAGCAGCTCCTGAAAACCTCTCCTTCGTAAAAATAACGCATGAGTTTGAATCCTACACTGTAAATTTTGCCATATTTTAAAAACGAATGTTAAATAAGTATTTTCAGTATTTTGACTCTCGTAGTTAAAAATGAGATTTCATTAAGAAGTCGTTATCATGTTTATTACCTTTGACACAAAGCCTCAAAATGGGCACACATTCATGCAGGAATCTTCAAATGCTCACTCTCTGGAAGGTAAGATCATGATAACGAGCACAAAGTGCATAAATTGTCCAGCAAGCGGAGTCATTACGGGGAGACATTTTTGAACTGTTCTTTTTAAATTTATTTTGGAACTTGATTCAATGTTTGTCGGCAAATAACGTTAGATACGTGGTTTTGTGCAATTTCAAATGTATAAAGTGGGACGGCCGTGCTATTTTGAACATCTATTGTAAGTCAATAAATACCATTAACTCGATATGACATTTGTGGGGGCATCCTGATTCTATCGGAGACAAACACTTATGATCGTGCTTTGCTGCTGAACTGTGACTTACAAAATTTGAAAGAGTGCAGCTAATGCATGCGTGGACACTTTGTGGGAGAATCGGATTTTATACTTAAGGACAATTATAGTTTGATGAATATAAACTAGCAATAAAATATTGCAGTCTCAGATTCATTTTATTAATGACATCAGGTGTAATGATCTCCCCACATCTGACGTATGTTTTAAACTGAATTACAAACAAAGTGCTCGTAATGGTCCGAAGTAACGTTGGAATTTGCTAACAAACTTATTAAACATCATTGAATCATTTTGTAAAAGCTTCTGAAATTCAGACCCTGAAATTCTGTATTTTATTATTTTAACGATGCAAATGTTTAAGTTATTTTCTATTTCTCATTTTACTTGTTTGCTTTCAATTTGCAGATTTCGCAAAGAACAAACTCTCCCGAAAGACATATCACTACTTTCTTTGGCTTGATTGGTTTTAATAAACCAACGTCATTGAAAGGATCTTCAATAATACTTATACAAAAGACACTATCGAACAAATTAACCAAGTAGGTGGTTGACTTTGTGAAGAGAACCAAACCACTTACAGATAATATATGACCTGAATGACGCGAAATGAATGAAAACCTAGTATTGTCAAATTTCAGAGATTTCATCTTTCAAGTGACGCTTTTTGCAGCAGGGTAGAGCACTCGGTTATTATGCATAGAATGTAAAGCAGTTTTTAGGTAACAACTGAGTAGATTGAGACAAAGCAACTTCCTTGCCATCGCACTTTCCTGGTGATGCATTTTTATAAAGACGTGT
Source organism: Schistocephalus solidus (assembly GCA_017591395.1). Classification (NCBI taxonomy): domain Eukaryota; kingdom Metazoa; phylum Platyhelminthes; class Cestoda; order Diphyllobothriidea; family Diphyllobothriidae; genus Schistocephalus; species Schistocephalus solidus. The sequence continues at coordinate 97,413 of WEDG01001145.1, read as the reverse complement.
TTCCTCAAAAAACTGCTCCTTGCATTGAACTTGAAGTCACGATTATCAAACCAATTCAGTTACTATCAAAGCAGAAGGTAGAGAATGCATTTAAGAATGTTAAAACCGGCTTTAAAAAATTTATTGGCGATGATTATGGTGACGTTAAATCGCGATAATTAAAACTATAATAATTTGCGTATTTCGCTTGCATGTGGGTGTTTTGTAACGTGAGTGATTACATTTTTTAACTAGTGGCATTTTGCGGAAACACTACATCGGTGATGAGAGATATCTGCATACTTGGGCTAAATAGTTATTCAGGGTGATCCGAAGCGCGTTTGAACACACCAAAGAGCTATTTTACTGTCAAGTATCCAATCGTCTATTCCGCGTGACAAACAGCTTTTAAAGCAGTAACTGATTCTAACCTCTTCAGAAATATTCCTTTATACTTAATGTATAATCTTCCCCTTTTTCGACGAAAACTAGAATGTAAAATCACAAAGTTGGCATGTCTCGTCGCGGATAATGAACCGTAGTCCTTAGATTTGTCTGAGCTATATAGGTAGTGTAGACTGTGGGCGGCTGTACAACGCCTTTTCCTGAAATATATGGCAATGATACAGAGCACTCAAACTACAAATATAGGCAGCGAACGTCAAATCGGAAAATTCCTTGAATCCGTTGTCTTATCAGCAAAGTGAACAAAAGTAAATCCTTGCATCGATTAAATCATCTCAGGCAAGCAAATTAACACTAAACCACAGCTGGGTTTGGACAGATGCATGCCTTAACAGATAAACTGAAACGCAGTCCGTTTCGGTTACGTTCAAAATTTATTTCGCCAGTTGCCAATAGTTTTGTGAATAAATATAGCACAAGCCGAATCTACTGTAAATTATACCACAAAAAGTGCTTTGAAAGACTTCCTAGATGATTATGTGAATCGTGAGGTGGCATTTTCCAGATGTTGCCTGTTCGGAGAACAAAGGACCAATTCTTTCAATCAATCTCTGTAAAATGTAGAAGAACTATTAGCAATAATTACTAATCTGGAGTGACTTCTTACATCGGCCCAGTTCATACAAGGAAACCCCTCCAGTGTGAGACTGCTATAAGTGCTGTCAATAAAAAAATCTACTGTTTAATTTAAGCGGGTACTCCTGGCAATTGTAATTTTCAGTTTAAGAAATTCGGGATGCCATATCCGGCTCAAGCCGAGGTGTAGGTCAGTGAATTGTGTTTAACATCAGCTTTCAACCCGGTGGGTGTGCGTCATAGAATTGGCCCCCCAATATATTTTTTAGATTAACAAATTTTCATGAGATGCAGTAAATAATTTTAATAATAGTCCCTTCTTGTAGCCATCTCCTTGCCAGCACAGGATTTCAAATGATATAAGGTAATGTTTGGAGTTCTTTCCCATTGCTGCCGAATAAGAAGTTCCTTAACAGAGCCGTACACGCGTAATAATCAGTTGGCTGCCATTGTGTCTTCGAATTATTCAAACACGGTAGGGAAAATCGGGCTCAATAAACATGCATATTTTTTGTCCGCTTTTCGATTTTACTTGCGCAGAACGTATAAGGATCTATCAAACGGGCTAAGTTGTTGCGTTTGCCAACTAAAGTTGGCAAATTTCGGTCTAATGTGACCTAGTAAATTAGTTCTAATGCAATAGGCAAAAAATCATATCTTATAAGTTCACGGTACCATGATCTCCTCGAAACTGTGGTGATCTCTATCTCTAACTAACGGGCCTCATGTGATGTTCGTTCCAGTATCCACCTTACTTTGCCAGTTTAGGTTAACTGAAGCGTGTAGACTAACAAGTATATATATATCTGATGATGAATGTGTTACGATTCAACGGAAGAATTACGAACTACGCAGAAAGGCACAAATTTCACCTTAAATACTTGAACGAAAATTCTCAGTCCCTGTAAGAAAACCGTTAGCGTCCCATATTATTGCGGTTTTTCGCTTATCTCTGTGCCCAAAATCCCTACCCTTCTTTTTCCGAAGTAGGCGTTCTTTAAGCGACCACCTTGGACTAAGTTTTTGCAGAGGCATATGGATTTAAATTTTTCAGGGGCTGGACAATGGTGAACAATGCTAGACACTGACAAGTAAAATGTGAAGAGTTGGCAGGGTTTCCATTGTTCTATTTAGTGAGTGAAGTGCAGTCAATAAAACGTTTGAAAATATTTATTTATTGACTAAACTCTAAATTAAGGCAGGAACTAGCCAATCTCCTTCAGATCAACACTGCAAATTTATACGGAAAGCGCAATTCGGTGAGTTAGTGGTTAAGGCCTTAGCATGCTTAGCGTATGTGCTCCCAAGTGGTGAAAATTCAGTGTACCCTTCTACGGAGGAACATTTGAGCTCCTTTTCTAAATTCCTTATATAAAATTGTGTCGCTCTCTTATCCACTAAGGATAAAATAGGCCATAATAGAGCAACAATAAGCTGCGGTCTATCCGGAGCGGAAACTTTCTTCTCCAAAAAATCCTAAAAGAAGTTAATATAGACGTGTCTGCTTTTCACCGGCCATTTTAAATTAAAGGCACGGGTTTGTGTGTGGACATAACTTTGAATTAGGTCTTTTCATTAGCATTCACGTGCTTTCAGAATCCTGTGCATTCTCAGAATGCTGTGGGAGACATCGGACTTTACAGATAGTGGCAAGACTAAGCAGGCTGAAACTGGTTCGAGCACATGCTGTTCAGAAAGCCATCTGTGCGTGCCATAAACGCATGAGTTTGGCGTTTTTCTGATAGACCGTTTGTCTAAAATACTGATACGGGGCAAACCTATCTGGACATAGGTGTTTAGCATTAGCATTTAACTACTACAGTGGTTTTTCTTGGTCGCACATATACGCTGCTTACGGCACCTTAATAGCTACCTTAATAACTGGAGTTAGGTATTAAAGCAAACATAACAGATGCCCTAGCAGCACATTTTGTCATAAATTTCAGCTTTTTAAATCGCTCAATAATTAATTTTTAATTAGGAGAAAATCAGTTTATTCAGGATCTATAGGTGCAAACCCTCTTTTTATATTAATATTGGGGTCAAATTCTATCAGCCACTGCATTTAGAAAGCTAAAATTTCATAACTGGAGTACATAGCAGAAAGCACACAGGAATGCTTGGGGAGCCACTGATGATTGAATGCATTTAAAATAACCTAGCATTCTGTCCTAAGTCGTTGAAGATAAAGTACTCGTGACTGAGCATGTCTGACAGGTTTATCACCCCTGACCGCTAAACGGACATAGTACTGGCCGGGAACCTCTGAACCCTGCCCAAATTATTTTGCTTTATAACAGTTGTTGACCAAGCCCTTTTCCACTAAGGCTGCAAAACTGGGTCCTGTCGGTCGTAGTCAATAATAGTAAAGTTAACATGTGAATGGCACGCATCAATAAATCTTCATTTAAAGGTGACAAATGGCCTAATCTTCTCCATGCTCAAGTAAGTGATGTGGTTTGCTATGCAGATCACAGTTCAAGCGGTTTACCATTCGGCGATAATACGCATCATGCTTACGAGATGGATTGATAGATATCTGCGCAAAGCATTATACCATAGTCATGGACATAGGCGTGGACGCTTTTGCTATTAACTGTACGTGCTGTCGTTGTCAGGCACAAGTATGAGGTCCTTTTTCAGGCAAGCACTGGATGCTCTTGTTAGATTTTTATTGGGGATTTCTAGTTTCATACAGTAGATATGAACCAGAGCAGTTTGTATATATTTGAATAGTTTTATTAGAAAAAGACAAATAAAGAGTTTGAGTCTTATTATCAATATCAAGGCTGACCGATTGAATTCACTTAGATATAAAAATACTTTTCGTACTCTGAATTGTACAATTATCTCCTAAATACTTATAAAGCATACTTTTACAGAACAAACCCAAAAGGTTTGCAAATTATTCATGGCGTACCCTTTAGAAACAAATAATGCTGGACGTTGAGACATACTACGAAAATTGATCCAATCAATTGGCAATGGCAGGAAATGTCGCAATGTTAACCACTGTGAACTGTGACAGGAACAAAATGGCCTGTTTTTGCAAATGAAAGTCAAATGTCCCTCGCTTTGTAATAATTGCAGCACTAAGGATAAAATTTTACCGTAAGGAATGGTGAACGCAGTATTGATTAAGCTGATAATTGTGCATAAATATCATAAGCTGATAAGTTTGAAATTTAATCACCGAATTCTGAACTGAACGCCACATAACCTTCCAGTTCATAATTTCGTTTGCTGTTGTCAAGCATAAATAACTGAGTGTACTGAGCAAGTTTTATCACTGATATTTAAAATGGTTGATTCCTTAGATAACGACATTCAGGTAGCTGGTTCTTAAATTCCCATGTTACTACAGCAGCTTTTATTTAAAATCAGAAGTAATTGACCACAATAAAAATATTCTAAACGGTACTTTGGTAACCAGATCGAGTATCAAAAGGGCAGGGATATGGGTGAACTAATTTGAAAGAAAAAAAATGGACGAAATGCGTCACTCCCCTGCGCATTTTTCTTCCTGAAGCGGGGAATGGAGGGGACACATCAATGAATTCACTAACAATATCCCCACCAGTTTGCCCCCTTTACACCCCTCAAAGCACCGGGAGTACGAAGGGGGACGGTGGGGCGGGTGCTCGTAGGAAATAACTTAATAAACATACCATAGCGCACGGGAAAAATTATGAATCGGGCTATTTTAAATAAAAACAGTTATACTTTTTTTATTATAAACTTTCATCACATGTATCTTAAATTATTGATATTCCAATTCACTTTCCATTTTAGGGAGTACATTTTAATTTTTTGACTTTTACTTCACAGTTTTAACGTGAATTCTTCTAAATGAGACATTTTGAGCTAGCCACCGACTGTGTTGGCAGGCATACGTTTTGTTTTATTGAAAACGAGTGGAAAAATAAGAAGCCATCTTAATGTATAGTGAGGCAAGCGTCAAGTGTACTTCAATCAGGTAAAACTATGTGCAGAAACTACTAAGAAAATTGGCTGAACCAAGGACGTGCTTTGAAAACACTCCATAATATCCGCAGCAGAGAAAAAAGTCCACTCTTGAGAGGTTATGGCCGTCTACATAATCCTTTTCGCGCCTAAGAAGGTGATATTTTGAAATGCGAAAGATGGCGAACAAGAGAGGAATTTGTAGTAAATCATAAAATAATAAATCGCAGAGTGACATGGAGTTATTATGTGGAGAAAACTATGTTTGTGCACATAAGAACTTTTCCAGTGATCTTTATTGGCCTTCGTTGGTTCGATCAAAACCACATGAAGGGAATGTAAATATGGTGCATAGGGAATGAGGAAATTCAAGTCACCGTTTGATGTGAGTGGAGGGCCTAGAGTAGGAACGTGGAATCCAACAGATTCTGTGGTTCTTGCATTTAAAATATCAAAGAGCCGAAATTAAAGTGTCTTCTTTAAGATAAATTTCAAATGTGCGCTTGTAGGCTGCGGCTGTATATCTGTACTAAAAAGCCAAGTATAATTGAGACGAACGAGGCAATTCAATCCTCCATGTTCTTATACAGACTCCTAACTCACAAATATTTAACTGTCGCCATTTCCTGGCAATAAATAAAGAATAAAATTAATTTAAAACAATGGAGAAGCTAAAATACTGCAACCCGTCCATTTAAGTTCAAATAACTCGATATTTTTGATATTTTACACCTGGTTTAATGATAGAAGAACGAGAGTCAAGGTATTTTTGATTAACAAATAAGCAAATAAATATTTTACCAAAATATGCTTCTGTTTGAGGGAAAATAACATTTTTCATAAACATTTCGTTTATGGTCACACTCGAACAAAATGACTTCCCGCAGGTAGAATGTCTTAGGCGTCTAGTTATCCTTTTATAGCAGTCAGCACTATACGAAAGATTTCCTCAAAATTAAACGTGAATATAAACTGATGACTTCACACAAAGATTAGATGCCTCGAGCACCAAAAGCAATGACACAATAATAAAAATAAACATTTCCGTGAAACAAAGTTTATGCTTAAGTTGGGAATTCCTAGTACCTTCATGCACAAGGTTTTAAAACCTTGGATGTGGAAAAAAGCCCGAAATAGGATTGCATCATATCAACCCATAGGGATTTTAAAATAAAGAAGCATAAAATCCTTCATATTGCACCGTGCAACATTTATTGAATAATATACAATTTACAATAGGCCATATTTGGCGACAGCTGCATTGCCGAGTTTAATATATTCTTGCTTTGCATCTTCTTTGCTCATACCTTTTCGGTGATTCCATGCATCCCACTTCTGTCGTCCTTCTAGGTGTGTTACGCCGGGACGTTCTGAATCAGATCAGGTAAAATGATTTGTAACTCTTACGGGTATTGCAGTCGCCGACTGTAGCTTGCTTGTACAGACTGTACAGATCAAGCATCTCCTTTTCTTCTGGCCTTTTCGCCAACTTGCGTACTTTCTCGGCAACTTCTTCGAAGCTCTAGATAGTAGTTTTTACTTCAAATTGTCTTACCATTATGGTAAAATAATCCGAATACGCGTGAGCATATTCGCCTATTTAAAGATTTCATTTCAGTGAAAATGACCTTCACTCATTCAAACCCAATCATGTCATTTGATATTCGAGCGTTTGATGCAGCACTAGCCACGATTGTTTCCGCGAACATTTGTAATCATTCATATTATGTTCCAAAAAGATTGGGCAAAGGAAAAATTTTAGATGATGCAAGTTGATCATGTCTGGCCTCAAAAACTATACCATGGGTTCCGAGGTAAGTTTTCCAGTTCAAGAAAGACGTATATAAGTCTATGATATTTACATAGATCTAATGAACCCCTTTCCTTCTGACCGATAGTCTGCATAATCATTAAAGTTGATTGAAGTCAATGTAAGTGTTCAAAACTGGAAAATGAGCTTGCAGACTTAAGGAAGCTCTTGCAAGATAACATTACTCGACGAAATACACTTAGCAATATTCCAGTTAAAAGGCAGTGACTAACTCACCAAAAGTATCAAAAACAAAAACTTGTTACAGCTCACAGTGTTCGGACGCGATTACCCATAACGACCGGATAACGGGAACACAGACTCTGAATCCTACGGACGACGATCAGAGCAAACCACAAATCTCATCCTGCTATCTTGGGTGTTCTAAAGAGCCCGTAGTGGAATCCGAAGAACCAAACGTGTGGCAAGCTGCAATGGGGAAACACCCCAACAGGAGGACAAAATCACAATCAACTCTGATGGATTCATTGAAGCCTTCAGATGAGAGTATGGTCAGAGGTAGACTAAATCTCAACGAGAGCACTGTAAACTGTTCTCGCGCCCATAAGGAGCACTTAGGAGGAAGCGGAAATTCCAAGCACCAGGATCGACAACAGTGTTTAGTTATTCAGGGTTTGCACGAGTCAACTGCAGTCCGACCAGAAGACCGTGTCGCCGAAGACCTTGCTTCGTTTAATGGCCTCCTAAACCAGTTGCTCCCAACAGGCGTGGAATTAAAAGTTATTAAAGCATTCCGGATCAGTAAAAAGTCTGAAGACAGCCTAGGAACGCCGCGACCGCGACCTCTCAAAATAATGCTAGAGAGCAAAGACCAAATTAAGGCAATTCTATCCAAAAAAACTAACCTCCGTCACTCGCATAAAGAGGTTTTTTTCAACCGGACTACTTCCCTGCGGAAAGGCTGAAACGCCGGGAACTTGTCTTGGAACTACAATCAAGACTGAAGGCTGGCAAAAACAATCTGGTTATTTTCAAGGGGAAGGTAGTTCAAAAGAATACGAATTTTCCATTGAAACAACCGATTGTTCTGAGGACAATGGCAGCCATCTCACTAACGCCAAAACCATCAGGGAACCAATTGCCCAAAAAGATGTCAGAACTGATTCCGTAACACCCAGCGTTCTCACTAAAGAAACCAGAGTTACCGAAAATCATCAAGAAACGGAAAAGACATATGACCTTGAGGTTAGAGGAGACACAGTTGGGCCCATAAAATTGACAAACGCAACAGGAAATTTGGTCGGCGCGAAATTGAAGTGCTTATATACAAATGCACAAAGCCTTTTATCAAAACTTGATGAGTTAAAAATTTGACTTGCCGAAGTATCTCCGGATGTGATAGCAGTAACCGAAACCTGGCTGTCGGGCAGTATTCGAGATAGCGAAATAACATTGTCTGGATACCAAATATATCGGAGGGACAGAGAATGATTGTAATAATGGGGCCCTCTGGGCCTTAAATATTCAATTTATTTATTTATTTAAAACCGACAGGGTGGTGGAATAATTGTGTATGTGAAAGACGTGCTAAGAGTGTCTGACAAGACGAGCAAGTTTTCGTGCAGCACGGAAGCCATATGGTTGAATATCAAGGCTCTTGGCTCTCCATGTCTAGATGTCCCCATTGTCTATCGGCCACCTAGGATAGACCGAGTCGCGGACACCCACTTGTTGGAACAATTAGAAAATTTCTCCAGTCGAACTAATGTCATGATTATAGGTGACTTCAACTCACCAGGAATTAACTGGAGCACTGTTCAATCATCATGCCCGAAATCGACTTTTGATTATGTTTTTCTGCAAATACCTTGAAGGCACTCCTCACACAACATGTCCCTTTCCCCACCAGAACACGTGAAGGACAAAGGGCTAACTGTTTTGACCTGGTTTTCATGAAAACATCAGGCAGCATTGACGAGATTATTTCAATGCCTCCGCTCGGTCGTAGTGATCATGTGGTGCTTATGTGGGACTACTCCTTATTCTCCGTTGCGCCTGCTATAGAGGAAAAACGGCGTAACGTTTGGCGAGGAAACTTTCATCAGATGCGAGCAGATTAAACAGACATCAACTGGACCTCAATGTTTTCGAGCACCGTGAACGAAGATTGGGAGTCCTTCCGAATGTTCTTCTGCAACTTATGGACAACCACTGCCCGCATACGAGTGTCCATCACAGCAAGTGTCCTGGGTGGCTAGACAGCAATTTAAAAAGGGAAATAAACAGGAAGCAAAAGTTGTGGAGAAAATATTGCGAGTCTAATCAAGTCGCCTATTTTAATAAGTATAAAACACAAAGTGAAGTAAAACAAAACAAAATGAGAAGCCTTTTTCTTAAAACGCGAAGAGAATTTAAGAAGACTTTGCTGCAAAAGGCAACGCAGAATCCAAAGTTAGTCCACAGTTACCTCCGTAGATGTACAAGGAATAAACATCAAATACCGCTGATTAAGACTGCCGTGGGCGTCGAAATTTCTGAAAACATGGAAAAAGCCGAGTACTTTTCACAGTTCTACCGCTCACTCTTCACTAACGAGGCAAGGTTCCTTCGTCCCTCAGTGGATAACCCGCCGACTGCAAGCATTAGCCACATACTGTTCTCAGAATTTCTGATCCAAAAAGGAATTAAAAAGAACTAAAAAGAGTCGAAATCCCCAGGACCAGACGAGCTTCCACCCAAGCTTCTGAAAGAACTCGCTAATGAACTTTCCGCACCTCTGTCAGTGCTCTTTCAAAAGTCCTTTGACTCCGGAACACTTCCTTTCGATTGGAAGCTGGCACATATAACTCCCTTGTACAAAAGCGGTAGCTGAGTGTCAGTGACAAACTACAGGCCCATAAGCTTGACATGCATCCTTGGCAAGATTATGGAAAGGATCATCAAGAGCGAATTGGTGAAATTCCTAGAGACTCATAATTTGTTATCAAGCTGTCAACACGAGTTCAGAAAAGGAAGATCATGCACAACGAATTTGCTGTATTCGCTCCAGAGGTGGATACAAGCACTTGAAGATAGACACGCGGTTCACATTGCCTTCATTGACTTTCAAAAGGCCTTCGATACTGTGCCGCACGAGAAACTGCTGTACAAGTTAGAAAGAATTGGAATCAGAGGTAACCTCCTCAAGTGGATTGAAAACTTCCTTGTGGGTCGGCGCCAGGTTGTGTGCATCGGCCAAGAGAGGTCAAGTTCTGCTGCGGTCGAGAATGGGGTTCCTCAGAGCTCAGTACTACGGCCAATACTGTTTTTAATATACGTAAACGATTGTGTCAGGAATATCGACTGTGAAGCAGCAATGTTTGCCGATGACATTAAAATCTGGAATGTAATCCAGAGCCCTGCTGACGAAGATAAACTGCAGATCAACCTAACTCGGTTGGAGGAGTGGTCGAATCATTGGCTTTTGCGGTTCAACGTCGATAAGTGTACAATACTTCGCTTAGGCAACCCATCTGGATCTGCTGAAAGTAGAAGTTACTTTCTTAATGGTGAAGCCTTAAAAGACGTGGAAACCCAAAAGGACCTTGGTGTGCTGACGACCACCGCCTTAAAACCATCGTCTTACTGCTTGAAAGTGGCGAAGAGCGCAATTTCGGTGTTGCATGCCATCAGACAGGCCTTTTTGGATTTAGATTAAGATCTTTTCGCTAAGACTTTTGGAACATTCATTAGGCCGCATTTGGAATATGCTATGCACGCCTGGAAACTCTGGACAGTTCAAGATCAGAACTGCCTCGAAAGAGTACAGAGGAAAGCCACCGAAAGGGTTAGAAGTCAAAGCTCATTGCCATATCCAACCAGCCTAATGAATCTTAATCTGTTCCCTTTGAGTTATAGGCTAATGCGTGGTGATCTCCAGCAGACATTCCGCATTGTGAAGGGATTGGATTGTTGCCTGGAATTCTCGGACTTCTTTGAATTTGCCACCACGACCCATCTCCGAGGTCACCCATTGAAACTGCGTGTCCAGCAGGCGAGACTGGATGTGCGCAAGTTCTCCTTCTCTGTCAGAGTGGTTAAACCATAGAATGACCTCCCTGAAGACGTTATGATGTCACCATCGCTCGAAAGCTTTAAAAGGAACCTTGACAGTTTTATGTTCCGCAACGAGCCTGAGCGATGAGGAATTTATCTTAACCCTCGAGAGTCGTGCACCACTTGTAATATTTTCTGACCGCCTTTTGTACCTTTGCAACCAACACGGTTTCTCTGTATACCGCACTTAATTTTACGTTACAAATAGGGTACTCAAAGGCCCATGCCTATTTCCCTCGATAAATTGAATTGAATTGAATTGAGGTCTGGGTTTTCATTTCAGATTAGTGAGGCAAAGTAGGCACCAGTACGGATCCTTCCTTTACCTGACACAATTTGTGAAAACACAGCATTCTCTCTGAGGTTTAAATCCATGACAGTAAGTGCAACGATTGTATTTAACTGCCCTATGAACACTTAAACGTCAAAAGACCAGGCGACAGCCCTGACTTAAAGCACAAACGAGGGAAAGAATTGGCAATTTGCTCGTTGGCAGGTGTAGGTTATTGTGTCAGGAGCTGGAATGTGAAACAGCAGCGTTTGCCGACGACATGAAAATCTGCAGTTTAATCTAGAGCCCTACTGACGAAGGTTGACTGCAGATCAACCTTAATCAGTTGGAGGAGTAGTGCAATCGTTGGTTTCTGTGGTGCAACGTCGAGCTGTGTATAATACCTCGCCTGGACAACCTATCCGGAGCCGCTGACCTTAGAAGCTTCTTTCTCGATGGTATAACCTGGCAGGAAGTGGAACCCCAAAAGAAGCTCAGTCTGATTATCACAACCTGCTAAAAATCCTTCTCTCACTTCTCGGAAGTGGGGAATAGAGAAATGTATGTGTTGCACGCCATCCTGAGGGTTTTTGTAGATTTTTATGAAAATCCTTTCCCGAAAATTTTTGGAATGTGCGTAAGGCTGCATTTTAAATATGCTATGCAACCTCAGATAACATGGGACATTCAAGCTCAGAACAGTTTCGAAAGATTTCAACCAAGAGGCACCAAAATGGATATGTGTCAAAGCTCCTTATATGCAAACCGTCCAAAAATCTAAGCAGCATTCTTTGAGTTATAGGCAGATATGCGTAGATCTCCTACAGATATTCCGCATTGTGAAGGAATTAGATTGCTGCCTGATTTTTGAGACCTTTATTGAATTTTCGCCTTCTATGTCAGTGGTCAAACCATGGAATAACCTCCCTACTGATGTTGTGATATCAACACGTTTGAAAACTGTAAAAGTATCCTTGATAGTTTAATGTTCTAAAATCGGCCAGAGCCATGAGGGATTTATCTTGGTCCTTAAAAATCGCGTTCCCCTTGTGATATTTTATAGTTGCCTTTGAACTATTGAAACCCACATGGTTTCATTTTACAGCGCACTCATGTTTACATAACAAATAGGGTTCTCAAACGTCCGTGCGTATTTCCCTGCGTAAATAGAATTTGGTTGAACTGAAAAACAATCCGCCCAAATGAGCGAAAGCATTAAAAACACGAATTGTGACCAAAAAATCGGATGAAACAATTTGCAACGCCGAAATTCCCACCTTAAGATTATTCAACCGGACTTTTTAACCCGTGGAGCGGAAAAAGTTGGGGTTTCCGAGATAATTTTTGCACTGGCGGCTGTGTGTAGTGAAAATAGCTCAGAAACACCAGTACCTTATTAATGGCATGACATTTATACGTCTGGAATAACGCAAAGATCAGTTCATGTGGACAAATGTGAATTTCATGCCCTCAGAACAGTGCAAGAAAGCAGTCCAGAATGTAACCTGTACGATGCGTTGTATCAGCCATGCGTTTTAATAAAGTCTGCGTGATCTGTTCGAAAACGTTAGTCGATTCTTCAGGAGACCACATTAAGATAACGGAATATTAGCCTGAACACCGTGGAGGAAGAAAGATGCTGACGTTATGGAAGAGCTTAAACGGAGAGCAACGAAGATTGTCTACGGTTTTAGGGCTTTACCGTAAACTGACAGATTGAAAAAGCTTGACTTATTTTTCTTACTTACAGGCACTAACAATTTAACTGGATTTGGAGCTTGCAGATTATCCGGGGCCATGATTTATCCCTGAGTGTTGAGGATTTGTTCGATTTTCGCCTAAACAAATGACCTGCATGGCCATCCTTACAAGTTAAATAGCGAAAGCACGCGATTGCGCCTCAGAAATGAGACTATTACCACAGACAGAATTTCTGATTTAGCCTTTATGGCATAATATTTAACTAAAGACGACGCTCGTAGCATGATTACTTAAAGACAGCCTTGTTTAATCTTTCAGGCTCTTACTTTCTTCCACAATATTTCACCTATAACTATGAAAACACATTCAAAGTTATATAATGCTTTGAATCGAAAACATTTTAAATGTCCGCAATTTTCTATTGATGGTACATATGTCGTGAAAATGTGACATGAATAGGGTCATTATGCGCAATGCTTGTAACCATTCAGCCTCCTACAGAAATAATTCGAGATGGAGTTTGAGGGATCAAATCTAAAAATACACACTGTTGATGTTCCCGGTTTTTTAGATTTTGGTTTATGGTGGAATACGGTGTAAGAGGACAAATGTCCCGAAGAATCCATTATTGGTGAGTTGGACTTCAATTTGCCTTTTTGTTGTTGTTGTATGCCACATGCCAGGAGTTTATCTCCCACACTCAACAAAAGGCTCTTTTGAACACTCAGGAGAATTCTGAGAGAGTATACCCGCAACGGCAGATCGGACAACGCACCTAAAACAACCCTTGGTAAAACATGGTTCCCGTCGTTGAGATTGAGATATGCAAGCGCGATAGCTGCTGTATCGTTAATAAGTCAGGACTGAACATATCAGAGGATTCATTTTCGTTATCCTGCTGTTAATGTTACCCTGGTTGGCACTTACTCTATCGCAACCTATCAGTATCAGTATATTTGAGGGAGATGTAAGTGAGTTACCTTTGAATTACCTTTTTGTACATGCGAGTTGTGGTATCAAAAAAATACTATCTCGATATTTTGGCGAGGCCAACATAGTGGAACAAAGTTGAACAAGAGCAGACAGTGAAAAAACTCTTGGTGTTATTTAGGAGTAAAAAACTGTCACCCTTGGGGGTGGGGTCCAACGGGGGGCAAAACGGAGGTCACATTAATCAGCCAGATGCTTCCTTGCTGATTGCGGAGTCCGTTGAGGGATTTCAAAGGCGAAAATATCTGCCAAGATCATCCTCGGTTCATTGCGGTTCGAAACAAGGAAGAACGTTCATACACCTCATGGACGACTGCCGCCAGTTCCAGCTGATGTTAACACTCAAGGTGTCACCAAGGTGTGCAAATAATTAAGCAGCGAAGACCTCGAGGACCCCAGCATGGGAATTATGGGAGAGTGCAAAACCTCAAACGAAAATAACATACAAATAAATGTTACTCAAATATAGCTAGTAGTATCATAAATACCTTATTTGATGACTTTACTCTTGCAGCTTTCGGTTCCTGTAAATTTTTATGCTTCTAAGGTAGTGTTATACATTTTATTTCTACCACTATTAGCTTTCCTCTAGCCGTCAGTATTCAGCTTCAAATTTTCTAGCTTAATTTGAGGATCCCATGTTCATTTCCGTCTCCGAAAATTTTATGACGTCGCTTGAAACATATCATACAAGCGTCATCGTTTTTACTGACAATTTTCAACCTCATGGCCCACTTGGTGGGGGGCAGTTTATATCATATTATTCAGAATTTAATTCGTTTTTATTACGACTAATGCTTAATCCATCATTTAAGTCTGTGATTCTGCGTCCAGCAGTAGCCTAGCAATAAAGTTAATGTTGGTCAAAACCATGTGCGTATGTTCAAATGCCAGTTCTGGCACAGTTTTTGCACATTATCTAAGCGGTATATTTGCAACTCATAAACTAAATTTGAAAAACGTGAATCGTCGTTAAAGTTAAGAAAATAATTTACAAGCCAGAACATTTGCTTGTTTTGCTACTGTCTATCTGTAAAAAGGGTTTTCAAAGGCTCTGCCTATCTTCCTTATATATACTGAATTATACTGAATCATCTGTATGAATAAAAGGGCCAAACGAATCAGCCGTTGGTAGATCGGACAGGTTCGTAAAGCTGCTTGCCATAAACGATCAGGGGAATAGTGGTCGTTTTGACTGCTGTCCGGCTGTTACTAAGAGGAAGAGGGAAGTGCTGTTTCTCATTCAAAGTTTACTCTTGAAAGGCCGCCAGATGGTCTAGCAGAGCAAAATCTTGGAGGGAGTATATTCCTCGGCGGTAAAATAATTTGAACCAAAATTGAAGGGCGCGCGTTACAGTGTTTATTCAACTTTTGAAGCGTTTATCGTCTGAAAAATGTTTTCCTATACTTCAATATGTATCCTTCTGAAATTTCAGCAAAAGTTCTAGCGCATGCCTGGGTTTTATACACATTAATGTAAACTTTGATGAATTAAATTTTGATGTACATTTAAACACCTTCAGTGCAACAGATGGCATATTACCAGAGAGCAGAATCATGAACTGTTAAAAAAGTCTGTCGAAAATGCACCATTCTCAAACCAATAGGATGTTTCTTTTAATATGCTAAATACATTATAACGTCAGCGTCCACTTTAAGCGGTGTTAATTTAGCGCGATGTCTGGCGATTCGAGTGTGATGGTAACATGTATATATTGATTATACTCACTTAAAGACCTTTGAGGAAGCTGCAGAAACCGTTAAAAAATTAGCAAAAGAACCATCTCAAAATGAACTTCTCACATTGTACAGTCTTTATAAGCAAGCCACTGTTGGCGACACAAATACAAGTACGCCAAATCCCCGATTTCTGTTCACCGTTTGTTTAAGGTCGGCCTGGCATGTTGGACTTTAAAGGACGTTCGAAGTGGGATGCTTGGAATACCCGCAAAGGCATGGATAAAGAAGCTGCCAAGCTGGAGTATATTGAAGTTGCCAAAAGCGCAATCGCGAAGTATGGACTCTCGTCCTAAAATTACATACATATTTTCCAATTACACATTTAACAAGTATCCTGGTCTTTCGTTGACTTGCTTTGAAATTTAATTTGTTTGTGTGGTTAACTCAAACATCTTGGATATACTGAGTGATATATGAGAAATTTTGAAACCCACTGATACAATCACGCCTTCCACTACTGCTGTTGGTTGTGCTAATCATTGCTACACTTGCAAGCAATTTGCTTAAGACTAGTGATTATGACTGAAGGAATGTTGTTACCATTAATTAAAGTAGTTGGGATTATTTTTACTCAAGTATTGATGACCTTAGGGGAAGATTATTGGGGGTTGTAAAATGAAGTGAGTGTTGCTGTAACTACCAGGTGCACATTATTTTTTCTCTTTTGCCTTTCTCTCATTTCGTATGTCCTCCCGCAGCTCCTGCTTAGACAATAACATCTCCCCAGGAACCATATTGCTCGGCTGATGAAACGTGATGAGAAGAGCCGTCATTTTCACTTTAATGGCTTTGAGATATGAGTTCGGGTTCGGTTGCGAAGTAATGTCAGCACTCATCCTGAGATGCGTGGATACGAGTATTTTCTTTTTTACAAACACTACCGAATCATAGATCTAGTTGTGACGTGGTAGTGTCACTAAATCGAAATGTGTATTAAAAATACATACTTAAACTGAACCGGCTCCTGCGAAGTTTATCATTATCCCTTCACCCGTAACTGACGGCGCCGCAGTTAAAACAGTGCAACTGCCGTCTGGCCTAATTCGAATTATTTGCTAACTGGCAATTACAAATATGCACTTATAAAAGCGGCCAGTCTTGGTGTGTCTAACCAGCTACGGGAAGGAGCTCGTGGGTTAAGGAGAGGTTTCGTTATCCTAATTAGAACTAACGTCCCTGCACTGACAAAGTTTGACGATGTGACGGTAAAGTTCTATGGATGCCTGTATTCTGCCCCTGCCCCAGTGCCGAAACTGGACAAATTTCAGGTTCTCAACGTCTTTGTTCCTGATTTGACGTAGGTCTAGTCACATATAAAATAGTAACTGATCTTCGGCGAGTCGATAATCTACGCCCTGAGGGTCTTGTTGGTATCTGATAACTATTGCCATTATATTCAGCGTCACCCACCACAACCAAAAATAATGATTAACTTATGGCTGCGCCGGTTGTACTCAGTAAATAAAGTGTTCGTGCAGAGGGACCGCTTGGCCATGCTGGTACCGAAACTGGTATCTGAGAAGGAATGCTGGGGTGACCGCTGTCAGCTCATTTTAGATAGTAAGTGCAGGGGAATAATTTTAGACTGGATGAATATAAGGCCGAGTTGTATTAACAAAACGGAATTGTGTGAAGAACACATGGAGCAGCCTGTATGATGCGAACTCTTCGGCCGTGCGAGGGTTTTTTATTTACATGGACATCGGTTCGAAATCCATGAATTCCGCAAACTTGAAAATTTCCTCTAGAAAAGGTGTAGAGAACGGATCACTGTAAGATTAAAAATTCGGTTATGAAGTCGTATCACATGATTTGGCAGCCTCATGTTGGAAGATCGGAACTGATAGGGAAATCCTTCTGCTTATTCGTATTGTTCTGTAGGGAATCTAATGGGGGCGTGTGTATGTTCACAAGAATCTGAAGTGTAGTGAAGCAGGATTGTATACCTGGTGCCCTGGAGCTCCATCTACCCACCTGTGTTATCGGAAGCCTATATATCTGAACCCGTAATTAGGCAGACCTCAAATGATAAAGGTTTAAAGCAGTCTTTTTAGGTAGGTACCGTTATCTAGTTTTCGTCTGCTGCATCTCGGGAACCGTAGCGAGGTACATTGGCATGCAGCATTAATTGGCCATATTTATTTCTAGCTATACGAACATTAGCCTGGCCATTAATAGGGGAACGCAATGGCGACAGGAAATTTGATTCCAGGTCCAGAGTACTTGAAACTGCGGATTAAACCTAATAAGCTTCCTCGTGCTGCCACGGGCATAACCGACCTTCAGCAAATCCCGAAAACTAAGGCCATTTTTAAAAACGTAAACATTTTGCCGAGAAAGTCGGTTGCTTTATCAGTTACATTTCTTTCATATTTATTAGATTCATTCACCTTAAAATTCCAACTTTTTTACCTATGTTCATAAATCTCTGATCTTGACTTGAACAATATCGTAGCCAGTATTTTTACCTTACCGGTATTCCGCAATGTATTTCCAATTAAGAGACGACAAAAATGCTAATCTAGCACATTAGTTTGGTGAGCATACTTGTGCCTTCGATAAATTCTCGTTGAGATAGTACATTTATATGAGGACGGGCTACAGGTTATTAACTATAAGCAATACTATTCGTCTTCTTATACAAGTGGGGCTGTGGGAATAGGGGGTAATAAGATATAGTGAGTTAGGCAACATTGCGGGTTAGGTAGAGCCATGTCAGTGGTAGAAGGCCTCAGTGACGCATGCAGTGCCCGATTACGCACATCGTGTCAAGTCCGGCCAAATGCTTTGGTGAGCTGCACAGGCTCCCCGCTGACATGATGAGTAGATTAGACTGTGGATTACCACGAACTTCAATATCGATCGGACGCACTGGATGTGTGTTTAAGGAGAGTTTTGCATGGAGATTGGGGTGTCCTGCCTCGCGCAAATGACGGCTACGTGGGAATAATAGTGTAGTAATTGCCCTGTCATCTAATGAGATACCTAGCCATATATGGACCGAAAAATCCAAGTTTCTAGCCCCCAGCTACCCCATTAACTCTACTATCTTGTCAGGAATTTTAATATACTAACCGCAGCGTTTCTGAATCCTTCCCGTATTAGTGCTAAGCACATAGTGCAGCAGCATACGGCAGTAAATCGCCATAGTGTTCAGTGTCCGGATGTTATTTGCTTCGTCTAATGCGGAAACAATTTAAGATTTCATCTTCGAAAGCTAGATTAGTCGGTCTTGGAGTAAAATTCGAAGAAAATCGAGAAACTTCCAGAGAAATATTGCAAATGCACTTTCTACCTTCAAATGGATGGTATCGCTTGAGGTTTTAGTGCCGTTGTAAACCTTGACCTACTTTTCAACTTAATCGGTCTCCCATGATACACTGTATGTTTGTGATGGGTTAATAACAAGCAGTGGTAAACTTAAGTCACTGATTGTCAGGCCAAGCTTCGTCTGATAGTGTTGCAACCCAATGCAGTAGCAAAAAGCTTTTGTATCAATGTTGAATTTGTAGCTATTCGCGATATTTGGATACTCTTCCGATCTGATCATATAAAATGGTCCTACCATTCCGAATTGAGTCAACAGTGTTTAGCTTCTTTTCAATTTGTTAAATACATTGTTCGAAGCAGTATACTCATGTGATCCAAGTCAGGCGCTATTTCATACTTAGTGTTCAAACAGATGCAAATTCTGCTCTTGCGCAACTACGACTTTTATACCATATAATATTCAGACGCTACAGCGTCATGAGCACTACCATCACCACTGCCGCAACACCCACGCCTTCCACGACGACTGCGCTCACACTACTGAAGCTCTGCCGCAGTCGATCACCGTCATCTCCAACATCTGCTACAACTCCTGCAATGACAGCGACATTGACCACGACTACCACCACCAACACCACACTGTCTCCCGCTTCCATCCTCGTTGAGGTCACTTCAGACGCCCCGTAAACTGACAGATGATTGCTTTCAACGAGGCCCGTCATGCTCCCCAGAGAAAGGCGGCACAGAGACGGTGGCGTACGCGTGAATTAGGTTATAGTGTCAGTAGACTTTCGCTGCATCTACCGCACTTTCTTTTTCCCCATTTGAACCCACCGTCAGCATCGAGCCAAGAAGATCGGTTGCGGAAGACGACGCAAGTGACTAGAGCGGTCGGAGTTGCTCCCAAGCGTGCCGCCCCATTTGATTCGGATCACTTTGGAGTGGATGTGTCAAGGAGGTCATTTTAAGGAGGATTTTTTCAGCCTGGATGTCAGTTAAGTCGCCAGCCGCCCCGATAAACACACTGGGCAGACGGCGAGGTCCGAGTTATCCAATCATGAATTTAAGCGCACCGTGATAGCCTCAAGCGCCTCAGATTGTTTATAGTGAAGAAGATGCGCCGAGATATAGACCTCACTCTCTATTCCTATACGTGCACAGTAACTGACAACACTAAAATATCCGTCTAGCCGTGCCACCTCCAACCTGAACAAGACTTTTCTGACGGCAGCTGAACACCCACACGTATGCGAGGGATACATAGAGGCCGCAAATATAGCCTCTTCTCAGAAGTTGACAATAAATGCTAGAGTTACTCGCTTGCCGCCCTCGTCCATTTTTGAAATCTCGAGAAAATAGCCGTCTGATAGTGTAACAATCCAACGCAGTACCAAGATTTTTTTTGTTTTACCGAAGAATTTGCATTTATTCGGAATATTCGGATATTCTGCAGATGTTATCATTTAAAATTGTCCTGCTATTCCGCGTCTAGTCAAGAGTATTCAACTTATTTTCAGTTTGACAGCAGTAAACTCATACTGAACACGTCAGGCACTATTTCACCTTGATGGACGGGCACAAATTCTGCTTAAGCGCACCTTCGACTTCTATAATGATGAATATTTGGACAGTACAGCCTCCTTACCACTGCTGTCACCCCCTTCCTCAACAACCCATGGATTTCACGACAACGACTGTGCGCATACTCCTGAAGTCCCGCCACCGTCGATCAACTTCATTTCAAAAATACCTGTCACATTTACTGCGACGAGAACAGCAACGACCACGACTGCCACCCTTAATGCCAACCTGTCTCCCAATCCCACCATCGGTGAGATCAGTTCTGATGTAACCGACGCCCAAAAATGCCATCTATTTCCGGCGTTCTAGTTCAAGGCTCACGGTCTCAAGGTCATTCAACGTCGCAGCGAGCGGTTTCAGACTCGCTGACCTGCAGATACTTGGTCGAATTCCACTCGCAAATGCACATGCGTCCTGATAGTCGTGGATGCCACTTGAAAATCCCTTCCCTCCGCCGACGCAGACAGGAAACGACTTGGGTAGCATCTCTCGGCCCTTAGTTTCGTAATGCACAGCGAATGCCGAAGTAAATTGAGCTCGAGCTCCTATTTGAAAGTCTCTTTGTCCGAAGTACTGAGCTTACATAAGTCGATAATTTTACATCGAATCTGCTGCTAGCAGTATTCAAGAAAAGCTCCAAGGAGCAAAGGTCTCTTCACAAGAGTCCATCTCAAAAGTCTCCTGGAAATTAACGGAAATGCAAATATCGAGCTAACCAGGTCGGGTAAGCGTTGTGAAATAGTACTGATTGACAGCACGGATTGTGTGGCGAAACTCGCAAAAATGTTATCAGTTCCCGAAATCCGAGAAAGACGGGGATCGGACTAAGACCGCCAAAGGGTCAGTTGGCGAAAGTGCTCAAATATCTCCACAGAGAAAGTTGTCCGTCTGACAAGGAGTTAGAATGAATAATACTTAAGGCTACGACGATACCCAGAATTTACAGACTTCCCAAAATTCACAAAGGCTACCGCTGCATTCAATCTTGCAGAGGATAATTTCGCCCGATTACACCACTGAAAAGCCCTAGCCGGTTCAACGTCATCTGCATGTGTGAATTTTGAAAAACCTGTTTAAGTTCTTTGATGCAATCAAGAACATAAACGTTGACGGAGGGAGGAAGGGTGCCGCCGTTAGATGTATCATCATTGTACGCGAGATAGAAATAACTGGCTACCTATGTGACTTTATTCGGAAAGCAAGCTACCAGATAGGCGAAACAGTGGAAACCCTTGAGAAATTCATTAGCTGATACGCAAAAAGGGCCAGTTTCTCTGAAAATGCCGGCTATACAGGCAAGTACACGATGTGACGGTTCATTGGTTGGACCGATTCTCACAATGGTTTTCATGGGCATGGTCGTTAAGTGGATGCTATCTTCTGGCTGACGGAGCATATCACAGACATTGATGACCTAACTCAAAAGTTAAACAAAGAGCTCCCGTGCTAAAGTGTGCTGCAGAGCTTGTGGCGGATAACTCAATCGCGCTCCTCGATGTCCACCTTCACAGACTAGTGGATGGGTCTATCCAACGCAGCATTCCGAAAGAAAACCTGCACATGACAATACGTTAATCTTCCTTGACGATTCTCTCTAAATCTAAAAAGAAATGTATTTCAGGGAATGGCTGCTGGAGTACGACGCCTCGGCTCTCCTGCAACGGATGAAACAGCTCCCGCAGCTGCAGTACCCATTCCGCAAAAACTGCTTTCCAGAGTGAGCCGTCCTTCGGAATATTAAGGAACATGCCACTTAGCCTGTCATTGCTACTGCAGAGAATAAATACTTATTTCCAAGACAGTCTTCTTTAGGAAATTTAGGAAGCGACTCATAAGGACGACGTATAAAGACAGTTATCACAAGCTCTTTTCCGCAGAGAATGTAAACATATTATTTGCACACTCTCCCTCCTACGGTTGGGGGGGATGTGAAGGCCGACCGTACTTGCAGGCCACATCAGTGTGTATTTATTCATCTGGCTGCTTCGATGGAGCAGGATACACTGGCCATAGAACGAGGTTTCTGTAAAAATGGGGTATGGGAACACGTACCCGCCTGGCTAGGTAAAGTGCAAAATCGATCGATTTCAAGTCTCATCCTCGCGCATCTAATCGATACGAACCACTGAGCCGATGACAAAAAGCCTTTCAGACCTCTCAACTAGTCTAAGTCTATCCTAACGAGTGCTAACAACAGGCGAAGCAGTGGCCATCCGGTTAGTGAATCCAGCGCTTTGTTTTCAGAAGACGTTGGTTTATGCAATCCTTCTTCCTCGGCCGACTCCTGGATAACACTCAGACGTGTTGCTCGTCTTTGACACGTCAGTTCGTCCGTCGTAATCCGACGATGTCCACCGTATGCTCCAGAGAAGGGTGATGCAGGGACGGTGACTTGTGTACAAAATATTTTTAAGTGATAATACACTTGAACGGCATCTACCACACTCTCTATTCCAGCATGCGCCCGCTTTCAAGGTATAGTCCAGAAGACCAGAAGTGGGGTTGGGCGCTGACTAATCAGATTCCTCCATAGCCGTAATAAGAAGGTGTGACGATGGGTTCACTGTTTGGACCGGTTCTCGTTGTGGTTTTCATGAACAAAGTCAAGAAAACTAGTGTGAGAGATACTATATATGACCTCAATGTCTACGTTCGATACGTGGATGCTATCTTCTGACGTGACAGTTCGACCGTCGATTTCGACGAGTTCCACCATATGCTCCACACCAGGTGGTGCAGGGACGGTGACTTGCGCGTGAATTTAATTTTAAGTGATATTAGCTTTGCGCTGCAGCTACCGCACTCTCTCCTACCTCACCTGAGCCCGGTGTCATGAGAGAGTCAAGAAGACCGGAGGCGGGAGAGGACGCAGGTGGCTGGCGTGGCCGGAGCCGCCCCTGGGCGTACCACCACACCTGGCTCAGATCCCACGGAGTGAGAGTACCATAAAGGCCACAGTAAGAAGGAGCCATTGCAGCCTGACTCTCAGTCCGCCAGTCAGCCACTCCACACAAAACACACATTGGGCTGACCACGTGGTCTGAGTTATCCTGTCAGTTGGTAACCTTCAAAGCCACGGCTTTTAGCGCACCGTGATAGTTTCAAGCGCATCAGATTGTTTAAAGTGAGGAAAATGCGCTGAGCTGTCGACCGCACTCTTTCCCCCACCCCCACAATCAGACCACCATCCGAGCCAGTCTGAGGTGGTAGTGGGCGCATTGTCCGATGGGTCGGCCTACCCGTTTTCGCGCGCATCAGCACGACCTGGCCCCCATAACGCACACACCAGGATTTAATTACTCAGGGAATATGGAGGAACCATCGCCGTCTGACTCGCAGTCCAATTGACACACAGCACATACACTGGGCTGACGGCGTGGTCTGGTGTAAGCGTCAGATTGACAGCCTTCCAAGCCATGGTTTCTACGAAATCGTGATTTTATCAGGTACATTATGATGATTGTTAGTGTGTTGTCTATGTATTAGTGTAGGTGGTGTGCGCTGATGTGGCTTAGCCTCCAGTGGTTTACCGCAGGTTGTCGTGGAGGTGCATGTGTCCTAATAGGCCCATTCGGTGTGTAAATGTACGTGAGCAGTGAGGGCAGTGGAGGCGGGCGCGGCGACTGTATGTCACTGGTTCACCAGCCTCCATGTGGTGGATTCGCAGGTGACCGACCAGGCCGATGCGTGAGTTTAAGTTGCTGGTGCATTGTGGGCAGGAGAAATCGGTAGAGGCTGGGTGATGTCATTCATGGTAGTGGGGGTGGCTGTGGCGGTAAGAATGGCAGGAACGGAGAGTGTGCATGGGTATCTGTGTTGTCGGCATTGCGGTGAATTCCGCTGTCATGGATGCGCATATGACCCAATAGGCCCATGCGATTAGTGAATGCGCGAGGACAGTGAGGACAATGGAGGCGACGATCTCTGCTGTGTGTTGGTGCTCCAGGAACTGGTTCACCAGTATCTGTACGATGGATTCGCAAGTTACCAACCAGCCAGATGCGTGAGGTGAATGTGCGGTCACACTGAGGTCAGTTTAGGAGAGAGTCCCCATCGCTGATGGTGGTGGTGGGTGTAACAGAAGAAAAGTATTGGGATGTGGTCTCTATGATGGTGGGAGTAATGGAATTGATGCCAGGAGTGAGGGTGGGTGAGTCTGAAGGAGGGTTAGCAGAACTTGACGTAGAAATTGGAATTCTCGGATTGTTGGTGCATTGCGTCCGAAGATGCCCAACCAGGCCGATTCGCGCGCGGAAGATGCGTTGACAGCGTGGGCATGTTGGCAGGGCCTGGACATCGACGGTGTTGGTCTGGGGTGCTGGTGACTTTCGTGCCGCTCTTTTGGCCTTGGCGGCGGAGATCCGATTGGCCTCATAGATTGCTGAACCCGTCTTCGCAGATCTTCTCAATGCCGGTCTATCCTGGGTGAGGTCCTCCCAGGTCGCTGGGTTTATTTGCAGTTGCTTTAGAGATTTCTTCAGTGTCCTTGTAGCTTCGTTTTTGACCTCCCTGTGAGTGAGCACACATAGCGACATCTCCATAGAAAAGCCGTTTGGGTAGTCGCTCGTCGTACATTCTTACCAGATGGCCACTCTATCAGAGTTGCTATTACCTCAGCATGTCGTGGATGCTGAGGATTCCGGTCCGCTCCAGGACTTCCGTGTCCGGGATCCTGTCTTGACGTCTCAGCTTCTGTATTTTGTGGATGCAGCTGAGATGGAAGTGATTCAGCTCCCTATCTTGGTTCGCGTACATGTTCCAGGTCTCCGCTCCGTAAAGGAGTGTCGTCAAGTAGACGGCCTTGTACATCTCTAGTTTGGTGTTCAGGTGAAGACCTTGGCGATTCCACACGGAGGCCTGCAGCCGGCCGAAGCCCTGACTAGCTTTGGAGATCAGTTGGGCAACCTCGTCATTGATTATCGTCTTGCGTGACATCGTGCTTCCTATATAAGCGAAGGTTTCCACGTTTTTGAGTTGAGCGCCGTGGACGTTGATTTGGGGAGGATTGTATTCCACGCTGGGTGGCGGCTGGCGCATGACAACCGTTTTGACTGTTCTACTTGTTAATCCAAAATTGACGCAACCTGTGGCGAAGAGATCCATTCTTCTTTGCATGTCCTCCTCCGTCACGGTGTTAAGGGCGCAGTAGTCCGCAAAGACCAAGTCATGAACTGTAGTCGTAGACACGCGCGTTGCAGCCTGCATATGCCGACTGTTGAGAAGGTGCCCATCAGTTCTGTAGGTGCTGCGGATCCCAGGCTGCTCATCACGATAGGCGTCCATCAGCATAGTCGAGAACATGAGACTGAACAGGGTGGGAGCCAATACGCAGCCCTGCTTCACTCCGTTGGTCGCTGCGAATGCTTAGAATACCATCCCATTGTCAGTGACGCGCGCTGTCATCCTGTCATGAAGCTGACGCACCATGTGCGTGAACCGCTCAGGACAGGCGAATTTCTGCATGACTTTCCACAGTCCGTCGCGATTCACCATGTCAAAGGCTTTCGTTAATCCATGAAGGTAGTGTACAGGTGAGTTCGCATCTTCTGGCACTTCTCTTGGAGCCTGCGGGCGGCAATGATCATATCGGTTGTTTCGCGGTGTCGGCGGGAACCACATTGGCTTTCCGGGAGCAGGCCCTGCTCTAGGTGACCGTTCGGACGATTGAGAAGGATATTGGCGAAGATCTTTCCGGTGATGTTGAGCAACGAGATACCTCTATGGTTATCACAGAGTTGCCGGTTCCCCTTTCGCTTGTAGAGATGGACGATGGTCGCGTCTTTGAAATCCTGAGGAACTTGTCCTTGGCGTCACATCTCCTGGAATAGTTTTGTGAATTCCACCATCAGCCGGAACTCACCGTTCTTTTAGTCTTCCGGTGGGATTGCATCGGATCCCGGTGCTTTCCCGCTGGAAATCTGCTGCATGGCCCGGATGGTTTCTGGTAGGGAAGGTGGCAGATCCAGGTCATTGTTCGTGTCCAGTTGAGGTACCCAGTCAATGGCAGCATCGGAGATGGCTGAAGAGCAATTAAGGACACTTCAGAAGTGCTCAGCCCAGCGCTTCAGAATTTGCGATTCCTCTGTCAGCAGTGTTGTGCCGTCAGAGCTGAACAGCAGTGCGGTCCCTTTGATACACGTTCCGTAGATGGCCTTGATGGCTTGGAAAACGTTTTTCATTTCATTGCGGTCCGCATACCCCTGGATCTCCTCAGCTTTTCGGATCAGCCAGGCATTCTGCATCAAACCACAGCCGTTGCTGTACAAGGCGCCGACATCTGAAGATGGCTGCTTTGGTGGCGTCAATCCGAAGGTCCATGTAGGCTTTGTGTAGTCCATTCTTCTCCGCGAGTAAGTTGCTGATGTTGGCGTCATTGTCGTCAAACTAGTCCTGGTGTTGATGGCGTGCGCGTCCACGGACTTCGAGGGCGGTGGACTGGATGGCATTTCCCAGTTAACACCATCGTATCTCCACGGTAGCATTATCTTCTGGATCATGCAGATCCTCCAGTTTCTCGGTTATCTGGTGTTTGTAGTCGAAAAGGTGAGGAGGCAGATTTAACAAAAGAGTATTTAACTTACCTGGCGGTCGCTTACCTTTGGGTCTTCGTCGGGGTTGCACTCGGAGCCTCATCTGGGAGATGACGAGGCGGTGATGTGTCCGACCATCGGCATCGCGGATCGCCTTGGTCATCAGCACGTCCTGTCGAATTCGCCGCCGGACCAGAACATAGTCCAGCAGATGCCAGCGCCGCGACCGAGGGTGCATCCACGTGGCCTTCTCCAGCGTCGGAAGGCGGAAGAAGGTGTTGGTCAGCATGAGACGGTGTTCCGCACTCGTGCACAGAAGAAGGTGGCCGTTATCGTTACAGCTACCGAGACCATGGTGACCAAGCACCCTCTGCCAGGCAGCGTCGTCCGTCCCGACGCGGGCGTTGAAGTCACCAAGGACAATTAACTTGTCAACCTTCGACACAGTCGCCAGCAGGGCGTGCAGACCCTCGTAGAATTCGTCCTTCGCCGCATCAGAGTTGGTCATTGGGGGAGCGTAGGCGCTGTTGATTGTGGCGAACTGGTCTCCCCGATTAGGCAGGTGGACGCTCATCAGGTGATTATTGATAACCTGTGGCAGATAGGGTTTCTGACCTACAAAGTAGTTCCGGGTGGCAAAGGCAACACCAGCGTCGCTTCGCGCTGCCTTTGGCCGGTCGCTCCAGAAGAAGGTGAAGCCGCCACCCACCTCCTCCAGCTGACCCTGCTCAGAGAATCGGGTCTCGCTGAGAGCAGCAATTTCCATCTTGTAGCGCGCCAGTTCCCGAACGACTAGCGCCGTCCTCCGTTCCGGCTGGCTGCTCCTAGGATTGTCTAAAAGGGACCGAACATTCCAGGCTGCTAGTGTGAGTGGACTCACCCGAGCAGCCTGGAGGGTATGTCAAAGGGGATGGGGACGGGGTTATTGTGGTTTGTTTGAGTTTAACGACCGCGTATTTTGCGGCCGGCTGCAGAAGACAGGATATTCAGCATTTGTTTAGGGCGTACTGACGTACAGGCCATACCACAGACAATTATGACCTAACTCAAAATTTTAACAGAGAGCAACCCCAGCTAATGTAGTCGCATTCCTTGATGTCCTCCTTTAGACACTAGAAGATGGGTATATTCATCCCAAGGCATTCCGAAAGAAAACCTGGAAGGGACAATATTTTAATTTTCACAATTTTTTTCCTATAAACCTGAAAGGAAATGTAGTCCAGTGACTGGCGGCTTGAGTCCGATGAATCGGCTCCCCTGAATCGGTTGAGCCAGAGCTCCAGCTGCCGCAGAGCACACTGCGCGGGAGTGGCATACCTGATCGATACAAACCACCAATTTGACGCCAAAGAAACCTTTTAGTTTGCTCACAGGCACCAGTCTACACCAACGAGTCCTAGCAAAAGCCGAAGCAGTGTCTAGCCGGTTAGCGAATCCAGCGCTTTTTTCGGCAGACCTTGGTGCATGCAGTCTGTCTTCCGCGGCCGGCGTCCTGATAACAGTAAAGCGCTACTCCACGTGTTTTAAATACTGCCAGCACTCACACCCTACCCCTAACCACCACCCATCCACTCCCCCAGTTCCAACGTCCTTGTCATGCCGACCCCGTCATGCAGGCGGCGTAGAATGAAGAGTGTGACTAACTCGGCAAAATTAAAGTAAACACATGTCCTGTGTCTCTCTATATAAGTTGAGTGTCCTGGACGTGATATATCTGTACTGAAGCCTGCGAATGTTGTTCAGAACGAAAATCGGTCGACGTCAGGCTTTGTTTCACTACCGATGCTACTGTGCGAAATGTATGGACTTTTGCTGTCTGAATAATAGCTTCAAATCCTTAAGCGGCTGAAAGACTGGAGAAGTTTGTTTTCAAGAATCTTTATCGAGTTCGGGCATAAAAATACTTGGAAATTCAACAGGGCAGTCATTAATGTGTTCGGTAAACTGTATTGTTATTTTATCTACTTCCTTACCATTTTATTTGTAGCATTTAATTTACCTGTGTTTCGTAAGGACACGTATGATCTAAAAAAATTAGCGTTATTTATAAAGGGTTCACCTCTATAGGTATTTCGTAACGATAAGGAAACTAAAAAGGTCGATGCAATCAAGGTTGTGTGGCAATCAGGAAAGCACAACCTGTTTTTACCGCATTTCAAATTCGCATTCACATGCAACCATCTGCTTGTTGGAAGGGGGCAGTTGCTTCAACGTATAACGTTTTCCTTGTTAATTAAGCTGTTAAACATAAAGGAAATCCTGCCTGAGCTTGTTAGCGAAGCAGTATAGACGTCATACTATTTAATAGCACGACATATTAGTTATAAAAACGAGGGAGATGTTACACCTATTTATAGTAAATCGAAATGGTGAGTTACATGCCTCTTATTTATAACTCAGGGTGTAGGGGTGCTAGTTAGGGGTATCAAAACACAGCCAGCATTTGTCGCTCCATTTATTTATTTATTGTCAGTTTAAAGGCAAGGTACAGGTGGTGAGTGCTCCTGTGGCGACCTCTAACTGGTACCCAACTCTCACCGGTGGCTCGTCGTAGCTGGGCTCTTCCTAGCGGCCACAACCCGAGCAACCGTCAGGACCGGCGGGCTAAGCCGGGTGAAGGTCTCCTGTGTAGTGTGTGCCTCCACACACTGTATGTCTGACTTCTGAACTTCCCACCACCCCCTCTCAAAAAGATATACAGTGGGCGCAATAGTACCCCCGTAGGCGGCCTAAAATAATTCGGGTCGCTCTCCTACAAAA
Organism: Schistocephalus solidus; assembly: GCA_017591395.1. Taxonomy (NCBI): domain Eukaryota; kingdom Metazoa; phylum Platyhelminthes; class Cestoda; order Diphyllobothriidea; family Diphyllobothriidae; genus Schistocephalus; species Schistocephalus solidus. The sequence goes on along the minus strand of WEDG01001145.1, from coordinate 67,721 downwards.
ACAAAACCGTGATCCATATCGGAGTTCAGCAGCCGTCTGGATGTCCTAGCAGTCCTATTTAGGGACATAACTACTTGCCTCCTCGCGGAGGAAGCGGCTAGAAAAGGTATCCTAAAAAAATGCTGACTCTCACGTTTTCTGCAGCCAGACGCGGCTCGCAGATTGCAAAATTAGCGGTCATAAAACTCAAACAAACAACAATACCCAGTGCCATACCCTCCGGGTGGCTCGGATGAGTCCGCTCACACTAGCAACCTGGAATGTTCGGTCCCTTTTAGACAATCCACGGAGGTACCGACTGGAACGGAGGACGGCACTAGTTGCTCGGGAACTGGCGCGCTACAAAGTGGACATTGCTGCTCTCATCGAAACCCGATTCTCTGAAAAGGGTCAGCTAGAGGATGTGGGTGCCGGCTAAACCTTCTTCTGGAGCGGCCGGCCAAAGGCAGAGTGAAGCGACGCTTGTGTCGCCTTTGCCATCCGGAACGACTTCGTAGGTCGGCTGCCATATCTACCACAGGGTATCAATAATCACCTTATGTGACTCCGCCTGCCTACACACCCCCCAATGTCAAGCTGTGATGCGGCCAAGGACAAATTCGATGAGGATCTGCACGCCCTCCTGGCGACTGTGCTGAAGGTGGATAAAATAATTGTCCTTCGAGACTTAAATGCCCACGTTGGGACAGACCATGCTGCCTGACAGGGAGTGCTTGGGCCCCATGGTCTCGATGGCTGTAACGATAACTGCCTCCTTCTGCGAACCTGTGCGAAACACCGTCCCCTACTGACCAATATCGTCTTTCGCCTTCCGATGCGGGAGAAGGCCACGTGGATGCACCCTCGGTCGCGGCGATGGCAGCTGCTGGACTATGTTATCGTCCTGAGGTGAGATAGACAGTACGTGCTGTTCACAAAGGCGATCAGCGATGCCGATGGTTGGAAATATCACCGCCACGTCCTCCAAAAGATAAAGCTCTGACTTTAACCCCGATGAAGGCCCTAAGGTAAGCAACAGCCAGGTAAGTTAAATACTCTTTTGTTAAATCTGCCTGCTTACTGTTTCGATTTAAACAACAAGATAACCGATAAACTGGAGGACCTGCATGCTCCAGATGATAATGCTACCGCGTAGACACGATGGTGTCAACTGGGAAATGTCATCCAGTCCCCCGCCCTCGATGTCCGCGGACGCGCACACCGTCAACACCAGGACTGGTTTGATGAAAATGACGCCGACATCAGCAACTTAAAAGCGGAGAAGAATGGACTACACAAAGCCTACATAAACCTTCGAACAGACGCCAAAAAATCAGCCTTCTTCAGAGGCCGCCACCTTGTACAGCAACGGCTGCGAGAGATGAAGGACGCCTGGATGATCCAAAAGGCTGAGGAAATCCGATGGTAGGCGGACCGCAAGCAAAGGAAAACGTTCTTAAAAAAATCTAGGCCATCTACGGCCCCTGCGTCAAGGGGACCGCACCGCTGCTCAGATCTGAAGGCCCAACACTTCTGACAAATAAAATCGCAAATTCTGAAGCGCTTGGCCGAGCACTTCAGAAGTGTCCTTACTTGATCATCAGCCATCTCCGATGCTGCCATTGACGGGCTCCCTCAAGTGGACACTAACAATAACCCTGATCTGCTGACTTCCCTACCAGAAAACATATGGGCCGTGCAACTGATTTCCAGCGGGAAAGCACCGGGATCCGACGCAATCCCACCGGAAGACTAAAAGAACGGCGAGCCCCGTCTGATGGTGGAATTCACAAAACTATTCCCGGAGATGTGACGCCAAGGACAAGTTCCTCAGGATTTCAAAGACGCGACCATCGTCCATCTCTACAAGCGAAAGGGGAACCGGCAACTCTGTGATAACCATAGAGGTATCTCGTTGCTCAACATCGGCGGAAAGATCTTCGCCCATATCCTTCTCAATCGTCTGAATGCTCACCTAGATCAGTGATATCTTCCGGAAAGCCAATTGGCTTCCGACAACACCACGGAACAACCGACATGATCTTCGCCGCTCACAACCTATGAGAGAAGTGCTAGGAGATACGAAACATTCTCTACACTACCTTTGTGGATCTAAAGAAAGCCTTTGGCACGGTGAATCGCGACGGATTGTTCAAAGTCATGCAGAAATGCGGCTGTCCTGAGCAGTTCACGCACATGGTGCGTCAGCTTCATACCTGAATGATGGCGCGCGTCACTGACAACGGGACGGTATCCTAAGCATTCTCAATGACCAACGGAGTGAAGCAGGGCTGCGTAATGGCCCCCACCCCCTTCAGTCTCATGTTCTCTGCTATGCTGATGGACGCCTACCGTGATGAGCAGCCTGGTATCCGCATCGCCTACAGAACTGACGGGCACCTTCTCAACAGTCGGCGTATGCAGGCTCCAACGCGCGTGTCTACGATTACAGTACATGATTTGCTATTCGCGGATGACTGCGTCCTAATCACCATGACGGAGGAGGACATGTGAAGCAGCATGCACATCTTCGCAGCAGGCTGCGCAAATTTTGGATTAACAATCAGTACAGTCAAAACGGTGGTCATGCACCAGCCGCCGCCCAGTGCGGAATACAATGCTCCCTGAATCAATTTCAACGGCGTTCAGCTCAAAAATGTGGGAACCTTTGCTTATCTAGGTAGCACGCTGTCACGCAACACGAGAATCGATGACGAGGTTGCCCAATGGATCTCCAAAACTAGTCAGCCTTCGGCCGGCTGCAGGCCTCCGTGTGGAATCGCCACGGTTTTTACCTGAACATAAAACCTAAGATGTATAAGGCCATCGTCTTGTTGACACTCCTTATCGGAGCGGAGACCTTGGCCGTCTACTCGAACCAAACCAGGAAGCTGAGTCACTTCCATCTCAACTGCTTCGGCAGAATACTGACGATGAGATGGCAAGACGGGATCCCGGACACGGAAGTTCTGGAGCGGACCAGAATCCTCAGCATCCACGCCATGCTGAGGCTAGAGCAGTTGCGATGGAGCGGCCACCAGGTAAGAATGGACGACGAGTGACTACCCAAACGAATTTGCTACGGAGATGTCGCTACGAGTGCTCGCTGACAGGGAGGTCAAAAATGACGCTACAAGGACACTTTGAAGAAATCTCTGGAGCAACCACAAATCAACCCGGTGACCTGGGAGGACCTCGTCCAGGAAAGACTGGCATGGAGAAGTTCAATGAAGACTGGTGCAGCAATCTATGAGGCCAACCGGATCGCCGCTGCTAAGACCAAAAGGGCGGCTCGCAAGTCACAAGCACCGTGGATCAACACCGTCCATCCCCATGCCCTGCCAGCGTGCCCACGCACATTCCGCGAGCAAATCTTCGAAGTAAATGCAACAACAATCCCACAACATCAACTTCTGCCAACCCTGCCTTAGACCCCGCGAGGTCGACCACCCCAACCACTGATAACAACATCGATGCCCCAAGATTACAGGCACAACTTATCCCACATTCCTCCCATGAGCTCGACTGCCAGTACAAGCAGCAGTTCCCCCCAGACTCAGCAGCTCCAAACCTACCTTGTCCTCATTGTCTCCGCACCTGCACATCACGCATCGGCCTGATCGGTCACTTGAGAATGCATCGCACAGAGACCGGCGAACCGGTGCCAGGAGCACCAACATGCACCCACCGCACCCGACTCAACTGTCTGAACTACCCACACACATTCACATACGGCATGGGTCTATTAGGTCACATGCATCTCCATTAAAACCTGCGGTAGAACACCGCTGACTTTACCACAACTCTACATCTCTCCTCATCAGCCTCTGCACCTCACATGACCACACGCAACACCACCAAATCATAGGCAAGCATGATCGTCGGCTCCTTCTCAATGTGGCTCCTCTGCTACATGTGTGAGCTGAGCTTGAGAGTATCATGGGGCGATCATTCCTGTTGGATTGAAGGTTGCCAACTGGCAATTACACTCAAACATCGCAGTCAGTCCAGCTTGTGTTGTGTGGATTGGCTGACTAGTGCTCTGATAGTCAGGCTGCGATGGCTCCTTCTAAACGTGACCTCCGGCATTCTCACATATGTTAGATGAGAGCCGTCTAACCCCATGTTATACGAAATCCTGTTGCTTGTAGTTGGGGTCAAGTCCTGTGCATGGACCGCGTAGACGAGGTCACCAGCAGCTGCACCCACTTCCGCATCAGACCGGCTCGGACGGTGGTCTGATTGTGGTGGTTGTGGTGAGAGTGAGGTCGACGGAATAGGGCATTTTTCTCACTATAAACAACCTGATGCGTTTGAAACTATTACAGTGCGCTAAAGCCTTGGCTTGTAAGGCTGCCAACTGACGGGATAACTCGGACAACCTGGTCAGGCCAATGTGCGTTTTGTGTGAAGTGGCTGACTGACTGACTGAATGAAAGTCAGGCTGCAATGGATTCTTCTTAATGTGGTCTGTATGTCACTCCCACTCCGTGGGATTCGAGCCAGTTGTGGTGGTACGCCTAGGGGCGGCTCCGGCCGCGCCAGCCACATGCGCCATCTCCAATCTCCGGTCTTATTGACTCTGCATGACACCGTTCTCAGGTGGGGGAGGAGGAGAGAGTGTGGTATCTGCACCGCAAGGCTACTATCACTTAAAACTAATCCACGCGCAAGCCACCGTCCCTGCACCACCATGGTGTGCAGCATGTGGTGTACATCGTCGGACTGCGACTTTCAAACTGTCATATATCTTATCTTTTGGATCTGAATTATTCTGTAGGCAGTGCCACCCATTTTTGACGCTGCCAACTTTGCCGTTTGCTAAATAAGACCTAACTTAGACTGATTTTTTTCCATACTAACACTTGCAGGCTTCAGTGCAGATGTTGGACGCATATCACGATGGTCAGGCCGTGATGATACAAGGTGAACTCAAGACCGTTACTGTTTATGAAAAGGTGAGATTATTTTTGCCGTATAAGTTTGCAGTTAGAAAGTCTAAGGAAGTAAGTAATATGGTGTAGTACAACATAAGGCCTTACTACAAATAATCTGTAAAACTGGATGCATTACGGCAAGTGCTCTGCAAACTATCAATAAATTTACTCCTCAGTTAACCTCTTGTCAAACGTGCATCAATAATTGAATTCGTTCTTTTTAAAAATGGTTACGAATAAGTACCTAGTAATTGCCACGTTCTATCTGATATGAAAGTGTACCTGCGTTTTCCCTGATTTCGAATTGTTGCGGCTGCATGTGAATTTAGAGGGACCACAGTAATTTGGCTTTAAAAAATTGGATTTTTAAATTGCGGCATAGATTTTTCACTCTACCACCCAAGGTTGTAACTCTCTTCTTTAGAGCAAACATCCCCCTTCAAACGCGTTTCCGTGGGACCTCAAGCTCAACAGCACATACATCCTGTGATATCACAGACTTAAGCATTGAAACACTTCTTTTACTATGGCAAGTCGGCGCTCACCTAAATCAGTAAGCTTCTCGTCCATCGAGCCCTGAGATAATTACCGGCACATGTGGCTGCGGCCACGGAGGTGCCACTCGGCCGGCCAGTGATAGTCGTAACTACACACAAATACACACACGCACGGCCCCAGTGGTCAAAGTTTACCGATCTAGTTTCACGTTTGACCTGTTTTCATCAAAACGGGATTCTGGCAACTTTTCGCAACGGACAGTTTGTCGTGATTTGATACTGAGCAGGGTCGTTAGCACACTGGTGTTATCGCGAAGCACATAGGTACGTTTTAATGGTGTCCTTGCGAGCCTCTGTTTTGCAGTAGGTAACCTAGAATTCTGATTTATCCATACAAAAGCCATGCTTCCTCTAAGACTGCAAAAGTGGGAACCCGTTGGCTGCTGAGCGCATAGGCCGCCACGAATCCCAAGTTATAATATTCCCTAAGCTCTGAGTTGGAGCTTACTTCGAGCCAAAACCTTAAAATTTTCGCCGCCCGATATCACCACTAACGCTGACGTTTTTATTCGAACTGCAATCCCTGCTAATATCAGGTGGAGATTGCACTCGCCCCAGTTTACACGCACTCTGAGTGCAGCAACACGTAGATTCTAAAATTCAAAAAGCCAAGGAAGACATGAGTATGGGACAGACTTTACTGAGGCTAGAGAGCATGCAGGCAGCCCAACAAACTGTGGCCACAGGTCTTCTCACCGTAAGTTTGTCTGTGTTATTAAACGAAGCACTCATATGCACCTAGGCTTTGTCTGCCTACAGCCAATCAGTGAAAGGTGTAGGGTCGATTGGCCTCGAGCTCTCGTCAAGCCGGTGCTGAGTCACGTGTGGATCAAGCAGCGAATTGACAGACGAAGTTAGGCAGATCGAAGGCGGTAAAACGGCTTCGATGGCACTCACAAGCCGATTCCTAGAGGCGTAACTTGTTTATTTTTTTTGGGGCCGACACCTATCCTAGCCAGTAGCCCTCGATACTACACTCAACGGCCTGTCCGCAAGCTTTTTATACTTGGCATTTCCCTATTATTTCCCAAGCGTGACCTCGATGCCAGATGTGCCAGAGGCTATCCTATTCGCAGAATTATCGGGTTCGGTCCCAGGATAGACCGTCACACCGTCACAAGAACTCTGTTCCTCTACTCTATAGGTGACACGTGAACCAAGCCGAACGAAGAACAGTGCGTTGTTTATACTACAAAATTTTTCTTTCTGGTAACGTACAATTCTGACAAAATGGTCCCTTCCCTACTAATTACTAGTTTAATCCAAATTGGTTTCCTTAGATGTTTATCTTGTGTCATCTGCTTACAGCACTTCTCATCCTTGTTTGCAAAGAAAGGTTAAGATAACTCGTATTTTATTAACCGTATATGCAGTTGGTTCTAAGTAACACAAGTTTTTGCCAATATGTTATTGTACTGTTTATAAATGGCTAGACGCCAGACGCACCAGAGTCTATTCTATTCATAGATTTGCTGGGTTTGGTCCCAGTATAGACTGCTACGCCATCGCACGAAGTCTGCCCAAACAATATAAAGGCAGCAAGTGGACAACTCCCAATGAAGAGTGGTGTTTCGTCTCTACTACACTTGTGCGCATGGTAGCCCTAGTTTTGGATGCCACCGTGACTAGGCTCAGACTGAGAAAGAGGGACGCCAAAGGAGGGGGGGGGGGGGGGGGGGGGCAGGCAAACATAGGCATGGCAGTCCTCGTGATCATCGCTGAGGGTCGTAGTTGATGCGATGATTACTTCTGGGTCTGTATCCGAGGCGTTAATCAGCGTGATTTCATCACAGTTTTCGATTCCTGGCGTGAAAATTACTCGGCCGCTTGGCTCGCTGTCACCGGGACTACTGGTCACCCACAACCTTCCCGCGTGGCTAGCACTTTCGCCCAGGCAAAATCGCAAGACAGAAGACGGAGCCGCGAGATCATTGCACTTATTAATCGACTGCGGGCCAAAGAACCATGACTCGAGCAGTTTAAGACTCACGCGGTTGTCAGGCCTTGCGAGAATTTCGGCGTCGTCAACCTTGAAGGTGTGGCCGGGCCCTCGTCGCATGAGAAACCAGTTTGAACAAAACCCAGGTGCCTGGAAGACGGAGCAGAGCAGGTGAGAGCAGTAGTTTGGTGCACCTCCTTCCGTCAATTCAGTGCATTCCCCGTTATAATAAATTCAATGCATTAGACCCTCTCGTGGTACTCTGGAAGCCATGACTTGAAAGGCTACCTGCCGATCAGTTAATTTGGTCAGACTGCAGTGTTCCTTCCCTATTTTGTTTTTTTAATCAGTTCCACTGTGAATTCCGATTGCTTATATTATATGCCCTCGCGGCGAGCCCCCATCTCATCAGCCACAACAAGCTGTCGGCTTGACTCAGAAAGTTGTGGAGGTCGAAGGGGACTGAAGGCGATCCATTTGCAAGTAGGGGCTTTGTTTCTGCCGTCTAGACAGGCGAATTGTGACTTTTTGGGCACGTAAAAAGTTCTGGTTTTGATGCCTGCTTGCTAACGAGATAACTCAGTTCTGCCGAGGAGTTAGAGACAGACTTAAATAGTTCCCCGTATGATGTGGCCTTTCTGGCACTCTCACGTATGTGTGATCCCCGAGTCCCTGTATTGTGCTTGGTTCGTGTAACCTTAAGGAGCAGGTCACGGACGATGTGGACTGTTTGACTTTAGTAGGCACTGCACGCATGCCCATCCTAGGTCGCCTTACGGGTTGATTACGTCGGGAAAAGGTAAGTAAATTCGACTCAGTGCAAGTCTGATATACTGCAAACAGGTCATGCACAACCCATCATTCTGCCTTGGCTGGGACAGTGAGTGCGTCGAGGCGTAATGTTCAGGTGAGTCTGAAGGAGGTCGATGGAGAAGACAAAACCAGAAAGTGGATGTGGACTTCAACCATGACAAGGAAATAGGTGAATAAACGGTGGTGTCCTTTAGGCATGATAGGGAAAAATAACGGAAGTTAACGATAAGAGTGACGTTAATAGTCTGAGGTAAACTTTCGGGTTGAGGCAACGAGGGTCTTTTGGGACCTGATGAATGACCCTGCCTTCGGTGCCAGCATTGACGAGCAACTGTTTTATACTCATTTTGCTTCAGGCGTAGAAGGGGCGATCGGTGTTGCAGTTATCAGTGAGCATGGCTGCATGGAATTTCGGACGCTGCATTTCCCTAATTGGTTTTGCTCGCACCTGTAAGAGCAAATGGATATGCAGCGATAAATCTTCTCATCAAATATGATATGGTACGCGTACTTGGTGGCTTTTTGAGGCGAGAGGAAAAAATGGTCAGGTCTTGCCAGGAAGTCGGATGAAAGAGATTCGGGATGAAGGGCTTGCTCCCTGTTGCCGAGCGCAAAAGGAAGTTTGCGTTGGTTTTTCTATCCTAATCTTAAGCTCCGTAAACGATTGGGATGACCTTGAAGAGGTTAAGCATGGGGTGAGTTGGAGGTTTATCGACACATGCATCGCCAATACATGTAAAAATGCGAGTTCCAGTAATAAGTTGTCAAGACGCGGAAGCTATCACTGTAGAGATAATCGGCCAGTTGCAAAATATCAGGTGTCAGGAAAGAGGCACGAAGACCCACTGTCACCATCACAGAAAAATTTTAATTCATTTTACGGATCCGGTGCAGTTGCGGACAAAGTAATTACATCGGAGAAACCGGGGTATCAACCCAAATGCCAACGACTGAATATGGAGCGACAGTAAGAAGGAATGACACTAGCTCTCATATTGCCTCTCATTCGATGGGTCCAGACCAAACTTTTAGGTTCAATGTGGTCGAAATTCTTGCAATAGTTGACAACCGTGTGAACCGTGACTGCTTGAGTCATGGTGCTCCAGCCTCCAGTTTATTAACAAGCGCAATGACCTCCCAGCTCCTTATTCTGCTCTGAGACTTAACCTAAGCGGAGTTATTAACCAGGCATAGACGCAAGGTTGGACGTCGTTTCCACCGTCAGTATTAGAGTTGTACCGACTGAGTAATTGTCACCTCACCAATCAACGTCGTAAAAAACGCAGTAATCAACGACTGCACTGTGGTTGTGCAAACACGCAAGCCTCGCACAAAGTACAGCCATCACTCGCAATAACAGGAATCAGAAAGAGCAGTAATCATAAGTGTGCACCGACTTGTAGCTGAGCCAGAAGGCAAAGAAATCTTTTGCTGATAGGATGTATCACGGACTGGGATCAGGCAAGTCACAGATCACAGCATCCCAGTTCATCCAACCTCTTCTGCGTCTACGTGCTAGAGTGATGTTGAATCTGCAGCGAGGAACGCCACCGCAACGACGATTGGTACGTTCGTGGTGATCAGAGAAAGACGATTTAGGCGTGCATGCCCTCGTAAGTTGAAGTTTGATTGTCGTCAAGATAAACGACATGTCATTGACTGTTAGTCACAAAAGGAGGCTACTGCCACAAATACACCAGAGGCATCACAACGACTGCCAATTTCAATTGAGTAGATGAGTAACGACACAAATTATGGGAAATTATCGTATTCACAACTGCAAGGTATTCGCAGAAAAAGATGGGATCTATGGAACAACAATTTTATTGACCGCAGAGGTCTTGAAGGGCTGGGTACTGTTGAGAATCCAAAAGTCAGGCTAAGAAACATCTTATTTCAGCGATCACATCTTCTTCATCTAAACTACTGTCTAGAACGATGGAATCCAGGGATTGATGGTCAAAATTTGGTGCACGCAGTCAACATAGACTTCACGTAGGCCTTCAATAGTGTGCATCACCAGCGTTTACTATAAAAGCTCAGTTGTCTGGGGGTAAGAGGCAAGTTTTTGAGCTCGATAGAAAATTTCCTGATTGGTCGATCTCGGATTGCCCATTTTGGCAATAAGCAATCGGCAGTAAAGGTTGAGATTGGGGTTCCTCGGGATTCCGCTCTTTGTCATACCTACTTCATTGTTTATTGATAGTAAGCCTGCGACATCTCCCTGTTTTCTGAAGATATAAAGCCTTTGAACGTTATCCGCCACAAAGATGATGAAGCAAATCTACTGGCAAAATTGCATCGACTCGAACGATGGTCAAGCCTCCGGCTCCTCCCATTAAATGTTATACGAGGCAATACTCTGCGAATCGACAGAACATGCACTGCGCTCCAGAGGATTAACTGTCTCAATCAAATACCTCTACCCAAGGCAGAAGTTTAGAAAGATCTAGGAGTGTGCATCATGCCCTCACTGAAGCCACCATTCCACTACCTGAAAGTACCCAAATACGATATGTCAAGCGCGCTTTTGTGAAGTTCAATGAAGTTTGCCTTAGTAATGTCTTCGGGATGTTCATGCAGCCCAAATTAGACTTCTCAATGCAAGCCTGGAGAAATTGGACTGTCAAAGACCCAAACACCCTTGAAAACGCCAACGAAGTGCATCCAAGCTTGTTCGAAGCCAGGGCCACCTGTAATACAAAACCCAACTTTCCCATCTTTACTTGTTTCCTTTGGGCTACAGACAGCTAGGTGGTGACCTTATACAAGCATTTCGTATGGTGTGGGGTCAAGGTTCTTTCTGCGTATCCGGCGACTTCTTTGAGCTGGCCACTACCACTAGCTTAAGAGGGTATTCTCTACAACTACGTGTAATTCGGGCAAGACTGGACACAAGGAGGATTTCTACCCCACCAGAGTGATTAAGGTATGGAATGCTCTGCCTGTGGACATCTTCAAGTCCTCCTCTGTTGACATTTAAAATAAACTTGACCAGTACACCCAGTACACGTATCACCACGCCGTCAGAAACCGACACATTTTCCCTGTCTCACCCGAAAATTACATGTTAAAAATACACTACTCACATTTTTCAGTAACTATTTTAATATTAAGTCAAATACCTTGTAGGGGCGACAAGGGCGGTCTAGTTGATTTTGTCTGGTGTTCAAGTGTTCATTTTCACGCTACGTACCGCATTTCAGTCATATTTTGATAAGTCCACAATTTATCCCAGTCCACACCTGCATTGATGCGTAGTAGCAGTTACCAGACCGTTGCATGCTTGTCACATGCAACCAACCAACCTTCCGTCCAACATACATAAAGTATCGGTGCCTTTCTTTTACCCCGTTATTGCAACCAATGGGGAGTACAAATTTATTCACCTACCTTTAACTTAATTTAAACCAAAATGAATCCCCCTATTCGCTTTTATCTGAGGTATTTATTTAAGCCATTGATATACCTCGATGAGACCTGCACTTACACTAGCAAATTTCAAGCATGCGCATGTGAGTAATCCTGAGAAGCAACATGCCTATATTTGCCCTGAGAAGTTAACCGGTAATATACAGATATCTGTCCTCGAATGACCCCGCTGGCATATTCTCCCTGTATTCGCCAAGATAATGGTCGAATGGGGCCCCAGGGCACAGGAAGCGAAAGTTACCTACGATTGTGTGACTTTGGTCTTCCGATAAGTCGACGATACTCTCCGAGCATCCTTAATACTCCATATAGCAATCTACAAAACGCGAGCTGCTAGCTCAGTTGTCAAAATGGTGGGCCAAGTGAGCAATTGGACACAGTCGAATTTATTGATTCTTTTTCATTTGAGGTAGACTCACGACTACTGAGCGAGACCACATAAACTCTAAATGGTCGTTTCAGTGGTCTCGTCATGATTTTTAACCCATTTATTACCGAATGACTAAGTTGAGGACCTGATATCCGAGAGGTAGAAAGTAGTGTCAAAGAGCGAAAAGGCTCAAAAGCATATCCAAGTCGTTGCGAAACAGTGGTGGTATGGGATTGGGTTCAGAGGCCAAAGACGGTAAATGTTAATAAGAAAAAAATTTAAAAGCTGCTAACTGTGATCTTTGTCCCCGACCTTCCAAAATATCTGAATTCTCACTCCCTTAGTCCTTGTTACGCTTGTTTTAAAAATATTTTGAGGATCGATTACCGTGGATTCGAATATTAGATGCCCAACCAGAACTGGCTATTGACTGAAGTATTGAATCATATGCGGCAAAAATGGAACATCAGTCACACTTTTCTTTAATTATAGCGAGGTATAACGTGTAGAATAATTGAGTGCCGAAATCTATCGATGCTTAAATCAAAATCGGTGTTCGCTTATGAAATACGACTTCTTTGAACCTTTCCTCGCAAACAAGGATGAGAAGTGCTGCTAAGCAGATGACACAAGATAAACATCTAAGGAAGCCAAGTTGGATTAAACTAGTAATTAGTAGGGAAGGGACAATTTTGTCAGAATTTTATGTTACCAAAAAGAAACATTTTGTAGTATAAACAACGCACTGTTCTTCGTTCGGCTTGGTTCACGTGTCGCCTATAGAGTAGAGGAACAGAGTTCTTGTGACGGTGTGGCGGTCTATTCTGGGACCGAAACCGATAATTCTGTGAGTAGGATAGACTCTAGCACACCTGGCATCGAGGTCACGCTTGGTAAATAATAGGGAGATGGCCAGTATAAACAGCTTGCGGACAGGCCGTTGAGTGTAGTATGTTATTGTAGTGTAGTAGTGTAGTATAGTGTAGTATTGTAGTGTAGTATTGTCCCCTTCGATCTGCCTAACTTTGTCTGTCAATTCGCTGCTTGATCCACACGTGACTAAGCACCGTCTTAACGAGAACTCAAGGCCAATCGACCCTACACCTTTCACTGATTGGCTGTAGGCAGACAAAGCCCAGGTGCATATGAGCGCTTCGTTTAATAACACAGACAAACTTACGGTGAGAAGACCTGAGGCCACGGCTTGTTGGGTTGCCTGCACGCTCTCTAGCCTCAGTAAAGTCTGTCCAATACTTATGTCTTCATCGGCTTTTGATTTTAGAATCTATGTGTTGCTGCACTCAGAGTGCGTGTAAACTGGGGCGAGTGCGATCTCCACCTGATATTAGCAGGGATTGCAGTTCGAATAAAACGTCAGCGTTGGTGGTGATATCGGGTGGCGAAAATTTTGTAAGGCTTTGTCCCGAAGTAAGTTCCAACTTGGAGCTTAGGGAATATGATAAATTGGGATCCGTGGCGGCCGATGGGCTCAGCAGCCAACGGGTTCCCACTTTTGCAGTCTTAGAATAAGCATGGCTTTTGTATGGATTGATCCGTAGTCTAGGTTACCTTCTACAAAACAGAGACTCGAAGGACACCATTAAATCGTACCTTTGTGCTTCGCGATAACACCAGTGTGCTGCTCAGTATCAATGCACGACAAACTGTCCGTTGCGAAAAGTTGCTAGAATGCCGTTTTTATGAAAGCAGGTCGTGTGATACTGAATAGGTAAACTTTGACCGCTGGGGCCGTGTATGGGTGTATTTGTGGGTATTTTCGGCTATCACTGACCGGCCGAGTGGCACCTCCGTGGCTTGAGCCGCATGTGGCAGTGATTGATCTTGAGGTCCCACGGAAACGCGTTTGAAGAGGGATGTTTGCTCTATAGAAGAGAGTTACAACCTTGGGTGGTTGAGTGAAAACTGTATGCCGTAATTTAAAAATCCTATTTTGTAAACCCAAATTACCGTGGTCCCTCTATATAAAAACAACGTGTTGCTTGCCTATCACGTGCTAACTACCAGGCGGCTAACGAGCCGCAAAATGCGAGTCAGTTGTCCTTGCATAAATGCGCTCGTCAGGAGAAAAATTATTCCGTGTTGTCGGACATCTCGAAGTGTCGCATGATCCATGCATTTTGCAGAAGAGCCCAATGATTCAACATCCCTCTTGAGATTGGATGGGGCTTGAGTAGCTGGCAAAATTTTAGTGTGGCAAGTGAACAAGAGGCACGGTGTTGTGCAGTCGAGGTAACTAAATTACAAGTTATCAAAGGAGTGTTTCCAAGATGCAGTCCGTGATATTGCATGGTGTATGTGCCCCCCTTCGTGGTACGATGCTCGCTCCATAGAAGGGAGTGAAAACGGTAGGCCGGAATTTAAAAATGTCATTTTTTAAACCCGCATTACCGTAGTCTCCGTAAAATCCTACGCGACCATAAAACTTTTGCCTCAGGGAGAACGCGTCAATTTCTAATTGCATCTTCATAATCATGCTCAAAAAGAACGTATTCAATTATTGATGTGCCTTGTTTCTGCGTCTCGGTCAAGTTTGTCAAGAGGGTAGCGTAACGCCTAACTTGTTGATAGTAGCAGAGCACGTGCAGTAATGCATCCAGTTTTATATATTCTTTTACTAAGGCTTTGGCTTCTTCCAACCCATATTTATTACTACCTTACCATTCCTACGTTCAAACACCTACAGTAGAAATAACTTTTCCCCTTTCATGTATACTACCCGCCTTAGAATCCACCTTGTATCAACTCGGTCTGACCCCCGTGATATACAAATACAGAAAAAGGTTGTTCCTTCGCCGGAATCATGGCTTTATTCGTCTGATCTTTCGAACTCTTACTGGAGTCCATCGTCAGAGATAACATCAGCAACAAAACAAGCAGAATTTATAGGGGTATGGGAGCGATCAAACACCAGTAATGCCAGTCCGAAGGAAACCGCGCAGGTCTCGGTATGCCGGCGCCAGATCGATAAATCGATTGACCAAGTTCTCATCGGAGGCCCAGGCTTCAATCAATTCCTGGCTTGTTTTGCTTCTGACGTTGGCGATTATCTTCGTGGCGGCGAATTTAAACTCGTGACCCGTTTCTTAGGTGTGGGCAGCCATTTGTGATAACACATCACATGATGTCGGGGAACCCCGTCTCACAGCCAGCCTATGTTCGTGTATGCGCGATTTAAGCATATGTCCAGTCTATCCTGTGCAGTAACGGGAACAGTTTTGGCACGGGGTGCGATACACTACTCCCAACTGCTCACAAGGATTTATTTCGCCTTTGATTTTCCTAACCCTCCTGCGCATGGTAGCTGTGGGCCGGTGTGCAATGCCGACACCTAGCCCCAGAGTTATGCGCTCGGCTGCTTCTGATACGTCCTTGACGTATGGCAGTGCATGCCATACCATAGGGGCTTGTTCTAGTTGGGTCCTCCGGGGGGCGATTACGTAGCTATCGGCTTATGAATGACTTCGGATAGCAGTTCCGCATAAACTGGTCGCGGATGCAATGGATATCACGTGCTTTTTCTACCGGGTTGCTGCAATGAGTCTGGCTACGTTTGAACAGTGTTCTAACACAGCTTCGTTCGTGAACCACCGGATGGTTGCTGAACAAATTGAGAAGCTGCGTGGTGTTAATCGCCGTTGGGACGTTGCCTGACGAGCACATCAAGGAAGGACAGCTGCTGCTCTTTTTCTTCTTCCCCCGGGAATTTTACATCTGGAGAGGTCAAATTACTGTGATAATAGAAGTCTTGCGCAGGAAACTTGAGGAAACACAGAGCTCGCTCCAAATTGAACACCTCATGATACTGTTCAAATTTTGTCGAAAGACCTACTTCACCTTTGCCGGAGAAACCTATGAGCAGGTCAAGGGAACTCCAATGGGCTCCTCAATCTCCTGTTTAGTGAGAGAATTGGTCCTAAAAGAGCTGGAAACGATCGTCTTCATCAAATAGCTACTGATCATTTGGTGCCGTTACTTAGACGACACGTTTGTTATAGCCAAGAGAAACGTGCTTCATGAGAAGTGAGCCCCAATAGAAATTGGCAATATTATATGGATCTAGTCTGAATATAGTTCGAGTCATCGAAAATTGTCTTGCAGTTCTGTTTGCTTGCGCACGATACACTGGATTGTTTTTTGTGCCCCCTAAACGGGCCACATGGTAGATGTGCTGAGCCAACACTGGGTCAAAGCAGGGTGCGGTAGGCACTATGTGGGATGAAAAAATGCCGAATAGGGCAAGGGGCGGCGTGCTCATATACCGCACCACCGAATGTTGTCATTTATGGCTATGGTGGAATCTGATTAGTCAGCGCCTGATCCTGCCTCCGGTCTTCTTGACTATGTCTTGAAAGCGGGTGCAAGCTGGAAGAGAAAGAGTGTAGTAGATGCCGTGCAAGTCTACTATCACTTAAAACTATTTTTCGAACAAGTCAACGTCCCTGCATCACCCGTCTCTGGAGCATACGGTGGACATCGTCGGATTACGACGGACGAACTGACGTGTCTAAGACGAGCAACACGTCTGAGTGTTATCCAGGAGTTGGCCGAGGAAGAAGGATTGCATAAACCAACGTCTTCTGAAAACAAAGCGCTGGATTCACTAACCGGATGGCAACTGCTTCGCCTGTTGTTAGCACTCGTTAGGATAGACTTAGACTAGTTGAGTGGTCTGAAAGGCTTTTTTGTCATCGGCTCAGTGGTTCGTATCGATTAGATGTGCGAGGATGAGACTTGAAATCGATCGATTCTGCACTTTACCTAGCCAGGCAGGTACGTGTTCGCATACCCCATTTTTCCAGATACCTCGTTCTATGGCCAGTGTATCCTGCTCCATCGAAGCAGCCAGATGAATAAATACACACTGATGTGGCCTGCAAGTACGGTCGGCCTTCACATCCCCCCCAACCGTAGGAGGGAGAGTGTGCGAATAATATGTTTACATTCTCTGCGGAAAAGGGCTTGTGATAACTGTCTTTATACGTCGTCCTTATGAGTCGCTTCCTAAATTTCCTAAAGAAGACTGTCTTGGAAATAAGTAATTATTCTCTGCAATAGCAATGACGCGCTTTGTGGCATGTTCACTAATATTCCGGAGGATGGCTCACTCTGGAAAGCAGTTTTTGCGGAATGTGCACTGCAGCTGTGGGAGCTGTTTCAACCGTTTCAGGAGAGCCGATGCGTCGTACTCCAGCGGCCATTCCCTGAAATACATTTCCTTTTAGATTTAGAGAGAGTCATCAATGAAGATTAACGTATTGTCATGTGCAGGTTTTCTTTCGGAATGCTGCGTTGGATAGACCCATCCTCTAGTCTGTGAAGGAGGACATCGAGGAGCAAGATTGTGTTATCCACCTCAAGCTCTGCAGTGCACTTTAGCAGATGGAGCTCTCTGTTAAACTTTTGAGTTAGGTCGTCAATGTCTGTGGTATGATCCGTCAGCCAGAAGATAGCATCCACTTAACGACCATGCCCATGAAAACCATTGTGAGAATCAGTCCAACCAGTGAACCGTCACACCGTGTACTGACCTGTATAGCCGGCATTTGCAGAGAAACTGGCCCTTTTGTGCATCACCAAATGAATTTCTCAAGGGTTTCCACTGTTTCGCCTATCTGGTAGCTTGCTTTCCGGATAAAGTCACATAGGTAGCCGGTTATTTCTATCTCGCGTACAATGATGATATATCTAACGGCGGCACCCTTCCTCCCTCCGTCAACGTTTATGTTCTTGATTGCATCAAAGAACTTAAACAGGTTTTTCAAAATTCACACATGCAGATGACGTTGAACCGGCTAGGGATTTTCAGTGGTGTAATCGGGTGAAATTCTCCTCTGCAAGATTGAATGCAGCGGTAGCCTTTGTGAATTTTGGGAAGTTTGTAAATTCCGGGTATCGTCGTAGCCTTAAGTATTATTCATTCTAACTCCTTGTCAGACAGACAACTTTCTCTGTGGAGATGTTTGAGCACTTTCGCCAACTGACCCTTGGCGGTCTTAGTCCGATCCCCGTCTTTCTCGGATTTCGAGAACTGATAACATTTTTGCGAGTTTCGCCACACAATCCATGCAGCCAATCAGTACTTTTTTACAACGCTTACCCGACATGGTTAGCTCGATATTTGCATTTCCGTTAATTTCCAGGAGACTATTGAGATGGACTCTTGTGAAGAGACCTTTGCTCCTTGGAGCTTTCCTTAAATACTGCTAGCAGCAGTTTATGAGATTCGATGTAAAAAAATCGACTTATTTACGCACAGATGGTTTGAGATCATTACTTAGGACAAAGAGACTTTCAAATAAGAGCTCGAGCTCAATTTACTTCGGAATTCGCTGTGTATTACGAAACTAAGGACACGCGATGTAACATCTACGAGAGGTTTGTAACGAAATAAGGAGTTTTAGTTGTGGACGTAACGCTACGGATTGTTTGAACGGGTGGGCTCAGTTTTCACTGGTTAGACAGTTAGAAGAAGCTTAGTTCACCTGGCCTCGATTTTCTTATGTCTGACTACCGGCAGATAGTCTTCAAACGCCAGTATCTCGAGCTTTAACTGACGGAAGAGGGCGGCAAGTGATTAAATCTAGCCTTCATGGTCAAATTCTTTTAAGAGGCTATATTTGTGGGCCTCTATGTGATATTCGCATACGTGTGGGATTTCAGCTCTTTGGGGGAAATCCTGGTTTTTGTGAGACCAGATCGTGTATGAAGCACGCGCATAGGAGGGCACTAGCTATGACACCCAATACACCCATTCCTTGGACAAGACCATTGACCGGTTCGGACAGAAGCTGGGGTATGAGAAAAGGAATAGAGAGTGAGGTCGATATCTCGGGGCACCTTCCTCACTATAAACAATCTGAGGCGCTTGAGGATATCACGGTGCGCTGAAACCTGTTACTTCCAGGGTTGTGAACTGACGGGAAAACTCGAACCTCGCCGCCATCGCAGTGTTTTTCTGGGAGTGGCCGGCTAGTTAACTGCAATTTAATTCCTTCTTAATGTGGCCTCTTTGGCATTCCTACTCTGTGGGATCGGAGCCAGGTGTGGCGACATGCCCATGGGCAGCTTTGGCCGCGAAAGCCTCATGCGCCGTCTTCCGCCTGCGGTTTTCTTAACTTGGTCATGACACTAGGTCCACGTGGGGAATAATAAAGTGCGGTAGATGCAGCGCAAGGCTACTACCACTATACCGTACTTCGAGCACGCGTCACCGTTTCCGCGCCGCCTTTCTGTGGGGAACCCGGTGGGCATCATCGGAAACGACGGTCGCACTGTCAGTGTAGGGGCCCAAGCAGTGGTTGTACTTGGAGCACTACAATCATCAGTTCAAATCCCGGGTTTTAAGTAAAAAAACAGAAGGCGCCAGAATAAGTGGTTTATTGTGCACAAAACCCAGAGTTGCTGTCTCAGGCAGCAGTGGCCACCGGTGAACCCAGGGCTGGCGTTGACTGCGTCCATCCATGCCCGAGAGAGAACGAAACGGTTGTGTCAGCTGCTTAACTTGGTATGTTGAGCAAGTCCAGTGTTGTCAATGGTGTGTGTTTTATTATGTTTGTACAGGTACTACTTAGGGTGTGTGCTTGTTGTTTAGGGGGTACTAGTTAGGGGTAGCACCACACAGATATCATTTGGTCGCTCCATTTGTCTCGTATAGGTGGTGAATGCTCCTGTGGCCGCTTCCTCGAATTTAGGTTCTTCTCAGGGGCCACAACCCGAGCAACCGTCACTATTGTCGAGCTAATCCAGGTGATGGTCTCTTGTGTTGTGTGTGTCTCCACACCCGGTATGTCTGACTCCCGAACTTCCCACCTGCCCCCATCTCAAGTAGTAAGGTGGGGGCGACAGTAACCCCGAAGGTGACCTAAACTTACTCGGGTCGCTCTCCCATAAAAACGAAACCGTGACCCATAGTGGAGTTTGGCAGCCGTCTGGGAGGTCCAAGCAGCTCCATTTTGGGACAGAACTGCTTGCCTCCTCGCGGAGGAAGGGGCTAGAAAAGGTGTCCTAATCAAATGCTGGGTCTCACGTCTTCTGCAGCCAGTCGAGGCTCGCAGATCGCAAAATACGCGGTCGTAAAACACCATCAAACAACAATACCCCGTCCACATCCCCCGCCCCGTACTCTCCGGGCTGCTCGGGTGAGTCCACTCACACTAGCAGCCTCGAATGTTCGTTCCCTTTTAGACAATTCTAGAAGCAACCAGCCGGAACGGAGGACGGCGCTAGTCACTCATGAACTGGCGCGCTACAAGGTGGACATTGCTGCTATCAGCGAGATCCGATTCTCTGAACAGGGTCAACTGGAGGATGTTGGTGCCGGCTACACCTTCTTCTGGAGCGGCCTGTCACAGGCAGAGTGACGCGACGCTTGTTTTGCCTTTGCCATCCGGGACGACATCGTGGGTCATCTGCCCTATGTGCCGCAGGGTATCAATAATCGCCTGATGTGCCTCCGCCGTCCTCTTCGAGGAGACAAGTTCGCCACCATAAGCAGTGCCTACGCTCCCCCCAAATGACGAGCTCTAATGCGGCTAAGGTTAAATTCTACGAGAACCTGCACGTCCTCCTGGTGACTGTGCCGAAAGTGGACAAGCCAATTGTCCTTCGTGACTTCCACGCCCGTGTTAAGACAGACAACCCTGCCTGTCAGGGAGTGCTTGGTTCCCATGGTCTCGGTGGCTGTAACGATAACGGAACACCATCTCCTGCTGGCCAATACCTTCTTCCGCCTTCCGACGCCGGAGAAGGCTACGAGGATGCACCCTCGGTCGCGGCGTTGGCAGATGCTGGACAATGCTCTTGTCCAGAGGCGAGATCGACAGGACGTGCTGATCACCAAGTTGATCTGCGATGCCAATGGTTGGAGGATCACTGCCACGTCATCTCCAAGATGAGGCTCCGACTTCAACCCTGACGATGGCCATAAGGTAAGCGACCACCAGGTAAGTTAAATACACATTTGTTAAATCTGCCTGCTCACTCTTTCAATTTCAACAACCAGATAATCCAGAAACTGGAGGACCTGCATGTTAGAGATAATAACGCCACAGTGGAAACACGATGGTGTCAACTGCGAAATGTCATCCAGCTCACCACCCTCAAAGTCCTCGTACGCACACGCCGTCAACACCAGGACTGCTTTGAAAAAAATGCTCCTCACTATAAACAATCTGACGCGCTTGAAACTATCACGGTGTGCTAAAAGCCGTGGCTTGGAAGGTTTCCAACTGACGGGATAACTCGGACCGCGTGGTCAGCCGAATGTGTGTTTTGTGTGGAGTGACTGACTGGTGGACTGAGAGTCAGGCTGCAATGGCTCCTTCTTAAGGTGGCCTATATGTCACTCCCAGTCCGTGGGATCCGAGCCAGGTGTGGTGGTACGCCCAGGGGTGGCGCCGGCCGTGCGAGCCACATGCGCCCTCTACCATCTCTGATCTTCTTGACTCTGTCATGCCACCGGGCGCAGGTGGCGGAGGAGAGAGTGCGGTATCTGCACCGAAAGGCTACTATCACTTAAAACTAATCAACGTGCAAATCGCAGTCCCTGCACCACCCTTCTTTGGAGCATACGATGGAGATCGTCGGACTATGACTGTTCAACTGTCGGTGTTGCATTACCCGAGTGGCCCATGCTGCGTCGACCGAGGGAAGGGGGTGTTCAAGCGGCACTTGGGCAGTCACGACCATCAGAACGCACGTGCGTGTGCGAGTAGAAGTCGGTCAAGTGTCTGCAGGTCAGTGAGTCGGAAACCGCTCGCTGCGGTGTTGTATGACCTTGAGGCAGTGAGCCTTGAACAAGTACGCCGGAAATAGATGGCTATTTTGGGCGTCGGTTACATTGGAACTGATCTCACCGATGGTGGCAGTGGGTGACAGGGTGGCGTTATAGGTGGCAGTCGTGGTCGTTGCTGTTCTCCTCGCAGTAATTGTGACAAGGATTTTTAAATTCCGTTGATCGACGGCGTCGGGACTTCAGGAGTATGAGCGCGGTCGTCCTCGTGAAATCCGTGGCGAGTTGAGGGGGGGGGGGTACAGCAGTGCTAAGGAGGCTGTTCTGTCCAATCATTCAACGTTGTGGAAGTTGAAGGTGCGATAAAGCAGAATTTCGGTCCGTCCGTAAAGGTGAAATAGTGCCTGACGTATTCAGTATGAGTTAACTGCTGTCGAACTGAAAATAAGTTGAATACTCTTAA
Source organism: Schistocephalus solidus (assembly GCA_017591395.1). Classification (NCBI taxonomy): domain Eukaryota; kingdom Metazoa; phylum Platyhelminthes; class Cestoda; order Diphyllobothriidea; family Diphyllobothriidae; genus Schistocephalus; species Schistocephalus solidus. Next base: position 45,480 of record WEDG01001145.1, on the reverse strand, counting down.
ATAGACGCCGAAAAGCAGGACAATTTTAAATAATAAGATCTGCAGAGTCTCCGATTCATCCAAATAAATGCAAATTCTTCGGCAAAATAAAAAAATCTTGCTACTGCGTTGGCTTATAACACTATCAGGTGGCTTGATGGTGGGGTCAGAAAATTAACTTTACAAGTGCTCATTATTCATTCCCTGAAATGGGTACATCATACCAATTTAGTATTCCGTGACAGGCTGGTTACGGTGAGCAGAAGTTCAAGGTTTACAGCGGCACTAAAACGTTAAGCGATATTATGCATTTAGGTTATAACATATATTTGCGGCATTTTTCTGGACACCTCTTCTTAGATTTGTGTCTACTGTTATTCCAACAGTGGCTCATCTAGCTTTTCAAGGTGAAATCGTAAATGTTTTCTGTGTTTGACTAAGTAAAATATGCCATCGACGCTGAACCTCATGGTGTCTTTCTCCGTATGCTGCTTGATTGTATGCTTACTACTAGTATGGAAAATCTTACACAACGCTGCTGTTAGCATGTTATCATCCCTGCTAACATTGCCAAGTCAAAGGGTTACCTATGTGCTAGTATCCTGGATTCTTCTATCCATTCGCCGCCAGGTATCTGAGTGGCTGACAAGTCAATCTGCGTGAGTAACTCCGTGTTGCTGTCCCATACAGGAAACCCAAATCTAGATGAAAGTCTCCATAAACGCGGATCCAGTGCGCTCGATCGATTTAGAATTTCCCCTAGCTTCTTATTCTCATCTGCTCGACTTACCAAAACATTCAGCCGCACCCGATTAAAGGTGCGTAATGGAGCAGTGCCTACGCCACTGAGGCCTAAGACGTCACAAACTTCAAATGTAGGATTGCTGGGAAGATTTTAGTTGATAGGCAGTGACAAGGGTCAGTCAATCACACAAAAACCAATGAACTATAAAACTAACACCATCAGTTTGCTAGTGTGCATGTAAACGATTGGTCCGTAGTCGATAAAGCATCAGTGGTAGAAGAGCATAATTTTCACTCAAAACATTTATGTGCCTGACATGAAAGCTCAAGATACCACAATTCCTAGGACGGGCGTCATTAAGCACAAACGGGTGAAGAAGATGCTGGATAGAGAATGAGGTCTGAGCTATAGGATACTTTATAAGGATACGGAGAGAATGCTGGGAATTACTGATGATCGACATTCATGACGACTTAAATCAAAATTATATAATTATGATTTATGACATGTGTCTTTTTAGCAATTGCTAAGTACATCCAAGCACAGCAGAGTTTGAGTTTATCACGTCAGTAAACAAAATGTCAAAGCTAGCCCAGGAAAGACGATAATGATAGTTTTAAATGTGTAATTACGAAGTATGCATCCATTTTTAGGACGAGAGTCCATACTTTGCGATTGCACCTTTGGAAGCTTCAGCATAATTCAGCTTCGCAGCTTCTTTACCCATGCCTTTGCAAGCATTCCAAGCATCCCATTTTGGACGGCCTTTAACATACAGTGAGCAGAAATCTGGGAATTGACGAGCTCTACCAGTATGAGCCCGGCCTAATCCCCTATGCCCCCGGGACCAGAGGGGAATTTTAGTGAATTGAAGGGGCCATACTGCGGGACCAGGAGGGGCTAAGTCCACGGTGAAACCCTCTAAGGCCGCCAAGGCATAAATATAAGTAAACGTACCATTGTGGACCTGAAAAAAATCCGTTGAGAGGGTGGATTGTGATGAAGTCTAAAAAATCAGTATAGTGACTAACGAAGTGAGGGACGCCTGCGTACTCGCTCCCACCCTCTTGAGTCTTACGTTCTCTGTCCTGCCTAGCGAGATGAACATCATATGATCCCTATTTTCTACAAGAATGAAGGTACCCTTCTGAATAGCTGCCGCATGCAGGCTCCAACTCGTCTTTCTACGATTGCTGTCCGTGGCCTGCAATTCACGGACGACTGAACGGTAAACAACGGTACAGCCTCGGTACCTGAACCTTTTCGTCACCAGCTGCGCCCAATTCGGGCGTAACATAAAGGTTCTGAATGCCTGTTCATGCAAAAAGCCAAGTTAATATATATGCACAAGTACAATTACGTTTGCAAGTAGTCCTTTAGTGAAGTTCGAACTTAAATATACCCCCTTAAATTAGAGCAATTTAGGTGTTCCAAAATATCCTACAGTTCGGACATAGATTCCAACACGGACATTGATTCCAACACGAGAACTGACAAATATCCCTTCCGTTTCAACATGATTTGAGATGTGGTTGATTAAAACAGGGACATTTTTGCTTGATTTTGTTGACAGGGAAGTCACAGGAATACGTTGTTTCAAATTGTCACATGTCGACAAGCCGGTCAGTAACTAAAAAATTTGAATATAAATGTCAGGTGCAATCGTAAGCATACCATTTTGTGCATATGAAGATAACTTTCCTTTCATAAAATACCTTTAAATTATTTCTCGTGTTGGAGTACAATGAGTTTCAGATTGACATTGAAATAATGGTGAATAATTAAAAATTTTAATCATTTTCAATCGACTGCCCATAATTGCAGATACTGTTCTATGTGTTTATCGAAACCTTAAAAATAATACATTTCTTAAAACCATTTACCTAACTACAGAGTACTTGGACTATATTTTTAGCGAAGATGGTCGGTTTGGTCATATTTTGTAGAATCCAGCAAATCTGAAACTGCATCGCCGAGAAAACTGAACTTCCACAACAAATTTTGGCAATGAATATGACTGAGGTCAGTGCAGAAGCTTTCAATTATGACTTCACTCAATAAAGAGCGGGTAATTTTACTATAAAAACTGTCGGTTTTTGTGTAGTTTGGCTTTTCCCGAGGTTAAGTCGAGGTAACAATTGGGACGTTCAATCGTTATTTTCTCACTCTCCTCTAAATTAGTGATAAGTATTCTGCTGCAATTTAAACAAGCCACACAGTCATCTCAAAAAGTTGCACTTGGGAGTGATAAATGCCTGATTGTCTAAACCTGGACCGTTGGTTGCCACACTTCCATCACTTGTGGTGGTTATCGTTGCGAGAATTACTCGGCTTTTTTGTTCACCGACGCTGGCACTTGGATCACTGCCCGCCCGCTCGCTCCCTCGAGGCTCATTAATATGCCCAGGCGCAGTTATTGTGCCTGCTACTCGACTGCGGAATGGACAACTCTCATTAAAATATTTTGTGTTCCACACAGTTGTCACCTATCGTGAGAGTTTTGGTTTCGTTTGACTTGAATTTGTGGTCGGTTCCCGTTGGCAGGCAATGCCTGGAGTCCTTTACTGGATTAAGTACAGCTGTGGGTAAAACAGATATACTGAATGAATTCGAAGACCACTGACAGGGGAGAGCAGACAGCAAGGGAAGGGGGAATAACGTAAAGGGCTAATTTTAATATAATAGTGTAGCACAAAACATGCGTCTTATAACTACAAGAAACCTTGGACTAACTAGATTCTTAGCTACTGCTGTCTCCAGTGTTGTATTTGCATGTGAATCCAAGACATCGGGCGGATGAAACTCTTCTTCCAGCCATCACCTGGCCTTTTCTCACCTGCAGCTGCTTGCCCTGTGTATTCCTAAGTAAACAGAGGAATTCTGAAATAAGCAAGGCCTCGGATTTTCAGATATTTTCATTTGCGGGTATTAAGTTTGGGTTACCTCCGGTAAGTTTTGGGAAGAATACAAAACATGACCTGTCATCTTTTCCTCAAGTACATTCGCTATGATAAAATAAATTCTGTATAAGATGATAAGCAGAATTCACTCTTTCAAGAATATATCGGATATAAAGCTGAAATATTCTTGTACGTGAAGTCTGCTATAGTTCGGATTTTAAAGTTTACAGGGTCTAGTCAAACAAAATTTTATGAGCTTGCCTCAAGCCTTGATGGTCGCCGTCCAACAACTCGATCTAATCCCAAACGAAGAACTCAACAGCAAGGGTGGAAGAAAAGAAGTCTATTAATACCTTATAACAGCGTATTTAAGACAAACCATAACGTACGAGTAATTACAAGGCTGGGCTGCAATTGGGCAAATCCGATAGTGTCCTGGAGGGGTTAGCATCTCGGCTGTCCTTCCTATGGCGAGCGGATTTGAAAAAAGCACGACCCGTGTTTTTAAATGAGAAGAGGCGGGTAAGGCAATTTTTGAGATAGCACGGCGTGTGTGTTTCTCGTCATTGTGTTTTCTTCTTCTTAGGGCATGTTGTAGAGGGTGCAGAAACGCCATCCCTGGTAACAGAATCCAGCTCCACCATTCCCAAGAATCAGGACAATCAGTGACCTTCGTGTTTCTGTTGAACATTCCCCATCTCTCCTCGTCCGCGGTGGCTGTACTCTACTTCACCCCTTCTCTTCAGGCTGTCCAAAAGTTGGCTCGCTGTACCCATAATCCTCTCACCATCGTTCCGAGTGAGATTCTACTAAATCCCGTTACATTTTTCAGAGATATTGGAGTTATTACTTTGTCTGTTGAGAATGATCTCTATGAAGCATGGCAAGAACGAACGTTGGCAAGGTGAGAAGGAGCATAAGGATGCGCACGACGGCCAAGTACAGACCGACATTAGAGGCAAGGCCCTGACGCCTAGTCAATTACTTGCCTTGGCTACTACATTCCAACTTATTCGAATGGTTGAGTAGAGCACTAATCTATGTCGGGGGCTTGCGCGACATCAGCATGCGCATGGCCTATCACTAGTGCAGCGTGTGATGTGTCGTCAGGGCGGTGTGTGAGCCAATCTGTTAGGGACCACTCCTCCTAACAAAAAACAAACTGTCAATAAAATAAAAATAAAATTTGAAGACGATATGGGCATTCATAATGTAATTGAAAGAAGAGAATAGTAAAAATAATGTTGACAGAAAAATAACAAAATTAGTAAAGATTAATGGCTAAGGAAGGCATAAAGACTTGCAGACAAGCGCAGTAAATAGAGACATGTCCCAGGCAACTTACAAAACTGGCACAAAACTGGAAGTTGACGATAGACAGACAGAAGGAACAACAACTGCTATTCACAAATAACACATAAAATAAAAGCAAAGCTACCAAAAGAAAGAAGAAATAAAATAAAAACCCGGCGATGCGCAGACTGTTTCGGAAAGACTGTATGTTAACAATTCAAATACTAATCAATATGGTAATAATTTTATGTCACAGTATCAACGCCAAGATTCTGAGGTCCCGACGAAGACACAAATCTAAATCAAGCTAACCTCGTAGACTTAGGTAGTGCAGATATCGGGCATCGTAACTTCATGGAATACGTGTGAAACGGTATCAAATAGCAAGTTACTTAATATCGATTATCTGCAAGAAGGCTAAAATTTAGTTCATCAAGCGTTCAATAACTTCAGGTGAGATAATGCATCAAGCCTGTGGCTTCTTTACTTATTTTACAAAGTTACAAAATATTGCAGTTAAGAATGCTACCCAGAAAAGAGGGGAGAAAATGAAATGACGGTTTTCGATTCTTTTTCTATCATCAGTCAGCTGTGCGAAAAATATTGATCTTAAAGAACTAGAGAAATTCAATTTTTATAAACCCTTTCGCAGGCCTTTGCTCAATAGAATGCAATTGGTTTTTTAAATGAAAACAGCCACTACAGTTAAGCCAAATATATAAAACTCGACAGGCGAATTAAACTCTAACCAAAAAGGAAGTGACTCTCATTTGAACTGCTAAAACTGCACTGCAGCCACTCCAGGTCAGTACTGCTTTCGAAAAATGAAAATGCAATACCTAAAAAATTTTGTCACCTCGTTTGTGAGATATGAAAGAAAGAAATCGTAAAAACGCGCAAAGTAGAAAAGTATTGCTAAATCCCATTCCGGGTCCAAGTGGAACGGCTGAAGCAAAAAGTAAATGGGGAAAAATGCAGGGTTGCGGTAGCGTTAATGGAAGGGGTAGGTTATTTGCTATGTTTAGGAAAAAAATGTTGGATTATGTTAAGCAATAGGATTGATGGTACTTTTGAGATTAACACTAATTTAAGGTTTGGATTACGGCTAGTTTTAGGGTAATGGCATGGTAATAATTACCATTTCAGACATGCATTGTAATGCCGGTTAAATAACGGCTGTGGGGATATAGTTATATTGCCACGGGGGTTAGAAAAGTGTTCTCATCAACTGCGCATGGTTTTATCATATTCGGGATTATAAACGTTCATTTAAATTCCGACCTGCATAAACTTCTTCTTAAAACGCAGCATTTTAAACTCTGGTATAATTATTAGAATTTTGCTTGTACTATTTCTGTATATTAGTATTATTTCGTTATTCACATTGCTTTAACTCTTAAGCATGCATAAGCAGGTATTATTATTGCAAATTAACACATTTAAATCAAAATAAACATGTTATTTTATAGGCATTAGTAGACAGAAAATCAGATTTGTATCGGCGACTAGAGTTAATGCACCGTTGACAAAGAAGTGACAATGGGGCCTTTGAACATAAAGACAATTGTTTAGCATTTCCTTTCCAACATTTTTGCTTGACGCTGTATAAAATTACATTTAGGGCTAACTTCAGCTACAAAGCCTCATTTCAGTTACAAAAGTAAGAATGAAATAAGCAAAATATAGTCCACGGCAGTTGAAAACCGATACGTTCAAGAAGCCATGTAAGTAAGTAAAGATTTCAAACTAAAACTTAGGACGAAGACCTTTGATAAAATTGAAGATATGAAGTGCGTAGATATGAACGACAACATTTTATTCCTTTAAATTATCTCAGCTCATAAATCTTTACTATGTAAAATAATTCACCTGAACTCCAGGTGCTGTCTCGTATTCTCGTATTTGATTTTCATGTATAGGGAAAAGTGCTTAACGATTTGGTGGAAAAACCTAACTTGGCTGTTTTTATCCTTCCTTAACATTGTGCTTCGGCTGTTCCACTTGCACCCGGAATGGGATTTAGCTAAGCTATTCTTCTTTGCGCGTTTTGATGATTTCTTTCTCTCATACCTCACAAATGAGGCGACAACATTTTTGAGGCATTGCATTGTCATTTGTCCGACAGCAGTACTGACGTGGAGTGCCTGCAGTGCTTTTGTGCCCATCGTTAGTAAAAGGTTAAGTATAAGAAGTCAAAATGAGAGTCACTTCCTTTCTGGTTGGAGATTAATTAGCCTGCCAACTTTTATATATTTGATTAAACTGAAGTGGCTGTCTTCATTTAAAAAACAAATTGCATTCTTTTGAACAAAGACCTGCGGCATTGTTTATAAAAAATCAAGAATTGTATTTCTCTAGTTTTTTGCGATCGATAGTTATTGCTTAGCTCACTGATGATATCGAAGTAATCGAAAAACGTCATTTCGTTTTTTCCCATCTTTTCTGGGTAGCATTCACAAATGCAATATTTTGAAACTTTGTAAAATTAGTATAGAAGGCAAAGGCTTGATGCATTATCTCACCTGAAGTTATTGAACGCTTGATGGACTTAGATAAGCCTTTTTGCAGATAATAGATATAAATGGATACTATTCCGATACCGATTCACAAGTACTATACTTATGAGTTATTCCATGAAGTTACGATGCCAGATATCCGCTCTACCTAAGTCTATGAGGTTAGCTTGATTTAGTTTTTTGTCTTCACCGGGACCTCAGCATCTTGGCGTTGATACTGCGACATAAAAATATTCCCATAGTGATAAGTATTTGAATTGTGAACAAACAGTCTTTCCGAAACAGTCTGCCCACCGCCGGGTTTTTATTTTATTTCTTCTTTCTTTTTGTAGCTTCGCTTTTATTCTATTGTGTTATTTATTTATAGCAGTTGTTGTTCCTTCTGTATGCCTATCGTCACAGTTCCGGTGTTTTTACTTTTCGAGCCCAACACGTTTGCACACTACGTAGACAGGAAAGCCCGTTTGGATTTGACATTCGTGAGTTTGACCTATTCGGTATTCTATAAACGAATGGTTTTCTATTTAAAAATAATCACTCAAATAGTAGTCGTATGGTGGCTGGATTCTGTAAATAGTCAACAACATACTTTTTAAAGTGAAATTTAAATCAAAATGAGCTTTTATGCGTATTTTTCTGTTAAGTTGAATATAAAAATGGTGATCCTAGGCAATTTAGAGTTCTATTGCGATCGGAATGTAGAAGCAAACATTTGCAGTGATATTTCTGTCTTCAGCGAATGATGGCCCGCCGGTTAAGTGTGAGTGATAATAGTACTTTTCTCAGCCTTTTCGGCACGTAGAACTCAGATGCACACCTGGCGGAAATCAAGGAAGAACCGAAAAAGCAGTAAGCAGGAGCCTAGCAAGAAGTTCATTGACACTATGCATGCAATGTTTTGCATTCGCGACTCAATTAAGAAGACTTTTGTTCACAGCTGAATGTTAAGCTCGAGTAGATGAGGATTTCTATGCTCCAAAATAAGAATTATTATTCTCTCGGGATATAAGCAAATGTTTCAATTAGATTCTCAAAATCGGTACTACACGAAAGTTTGGTTACACGCCAATTCATATATTCTGGCAGTTATTCCACCTGCATATACATTTGTCTTCTTTTTACTTTGTCATCCACGTTCTGATCTTTCCTTTAACTTTTTGTTCACTTTTGAGCACTGATCAGAAAATATTTAAAACGCCAAATTTGTCGCCAAATTCAAAGAAAGGTTTCCTTCGGCGTCATAAATGTAACGCTAATCTTACCCTAGCCCTAACTCTCTTAAATGTAGCCTGGGTCACTTGTGAGAATCAAGGGCAATGTTCTCAGTCCGAAATAATTATCAATTATGCAAATGATGACAGCCTTGCAACATTCGTCCAGTTGCGTGGTATTTTAATGCTAGACTTTACAATTATTATAAATTCGGCCACTCCTCTTTTGACAAGAATGATTTTTTCTTTGACCCACTTGTGAAAAACTCGGCGGCCGCGGTGAGATTCGAACTCAGGCCACCAAGGGGAAGGCTTTAGTACAACCAATGCTCTTGCCAACTAAGCTACGAGGACCCAACGGGAGCCATGAGATTATTCACACTTTGGTCAAGTTACCCGCCCAGACTACTGCCACGTATAGAATCCACCAAATCTGATACAGCACGCAGACTGCCCAAGCAGGATTTCCAAAGCAATCAATCTAGAATCCACCAGATGACTACCAGGCACAATTAATTAGTAGAGGATTTTGGCAGATTTAAATAATTTCTTTGACCCGCGTGTGAAAAAATCGGCGGCCTCGGTGGGATTCGAACCCACGCCAGCAAGGGGAAGGCTTTAGTACAGCCAACGCCAACGGTAATCCCACCTGAGCACTACCAGGCACAATTAATTGGGGAGATTTGCAAACAATTTCGACTCGCGGTGAAAAATGGCGGGTCTTTGTGGATTCGAACCCACGCTGCCAGCAAGGGAAGGTTTTAGTATTGCCGTTTCAGCCACCACATGAGGCTCCCACCGGTTGCAGCTTAATCACACTGGTCAGTAGATACCCGCCCAGCCTACTGCAATGTATGAAATCCACCAATTCTGATACAGAAAACCGACGGCCCAAGCAGGCTTTCCTAAGCAATCAATTTAGAATCCACCAGGCGACTACCAGGCACAATTAGTTAGTAGAGGATTTTGGCAGATTTGAATAATATTTTTGAGCCACTTGTGAAAAACTCGGCGGCCTCGGTGGGATTCAAACCCACGCCATCAAGGGAAAGGCATAAGTTCAGCCAATGCTCTAGTCAACTGAGCTACGTGGCCCCACCAGGAGCCGTGAGTTTAATCACAATTGGGTCAAGTTACCCGCCTAGCCTACTGTAAACGTATGGAATCACCCAATTCTGATACAGCACGCTGACTGCCCAAGCAGGATTTCCTAAGCAATCAATCTAGAATCCAACAGACGACCACAAGGAACAATTAATTAGTAGAGGATTTTGGCAGATTTGAATAATTTCTTTGACCTCCATGTGAAGACCTCGGTGGCCTCGATGGGATTCAAACCCACGCCAGCAATGAGAAGGCTTTAGTACAGCCAACGCTCTAACTAACTGAGCTACGAGGCCCCACACGGAGCAATAAGTTTAATCACACTTGGGTCAAGTTACCCACCCAGCCTACTGCAACGTATGGAATCCACCAATTCTGTTACAGCAAGCTGACTGCCCAAGCAAGGTTTCTTAATTAATCAATCTAGAATCCACCAGACGACTACCAGGCACAATTAATTTGTAGAGGATTTTGGCAGATTTGAATAACTTCTTTGAGCTACTTGTGATAAACTCAGTGGCCTCAGTGAGATTAGAACCCACGCCAGCAAGGGGAAGGCTTTAGTTCAGCCAACACTCTAACCAACTGAGATACGAGGCCCCATCGGGAGCCGTGAGTTTAATCACACTTGGGTCAAGTTACCCGACCGGCGTACTGCAACGTATGGAATCCACCAATTCTGATACAGCAAACTGACTACCCAAGCAAAATTTCCTAAGCAGTCAATCTAGAATCCACCAGACGACTACCAGGCACAATTAATTAGCAGAGGATTTTGGCAGATTTGAATACTTTCTTTAAAACACATTTGAAAAACTCGGCGGCCTCGGTGGGACTCGAACTCACGCCAGCAAGGGGAAGGCTTTAGTACAGCCAACGCTCTAGCAAAACTGCGCTACGAGACCCCACTGGAAGCCGTAAGTTTTATCACACTTGGGTCAAGTTTCCCGATCAGCCTTCTGCAAAGTATGGAATCCAGCAAATCTGATACAGCACGCTGACTGACCAAGCAGGATTTCCTAAGCAATCAATCTAGAATCCACCAGACGACTACCAGGCACAATTAATTAGTAGAGGATTTTGGCAGATTTGAATAATATTTTTGAGCCACTTGTGAAAAACTCGGCGGCCTCGGTGGGATTCAAACCCACGCCAGCAAGGGGAAGGCTTTAGAACAGCCAACGCTCTAGCCAACTGAGCTACATGGCCAGAAAAACCACGCATTTGGCTTTATTTTCGTAATTTGGTTTCATGCCAAGCCGTTCAATGCTGTTTACAGCGCGTGAAAACTTTTCTCCGAACTTTGTAGTGCTACAACAAAAAAAGTATTCTTGCAGTGAAGTCATGATGAGAAGGATAAATTTATTTTTATGTGCCGTTTCCGGTACGTTAAAAAGTGTGATTTCATTAAAGTTAATAATTCTGTCAAGAAAAGTAAAAAAGAACGTTTTTGTCCTATCAAAAATAAAGCATAGTTCAGCCACACCTTCCTAGATATTTAAGCAAAGAAGATATGTTATATTAAATTTTTCCAGTAGTTAACTTCGATATATAATTCTAAGCACAATAAACGCTTCAATGTGGACCAGACAGAGCATGAGGTTTTCGATTTCTTCGCCCCCATATTTTTTTGGACTAAAAATAGTCTGCAAATAGGGAAACTCTGATTGGATTTCTCAAAAACACGAGTAGTCGAAAAGACACACGATTATAGAATTGGTTTGGGAGAATTATGGTGATTAAAAATCCAAGTTTATAAAGAGCTTTAGGCATGAAATAGGATAATGTGTATTCAGTCGCCAGATAAAGATTTTTATTTGCCGGACCTTTCACATAAACATTTGAACACTATTAAACACAAAAGCATAAAGGGTGAGAGCCATGGAGACTTTAGTATGTGCTGGAGTCTGTGGCTATAAAACCGTTAATCCATTTATAGTCAAGTAAAATCAGCCATTAATCTAAAAAGGTGTGAAATTATTGGCATTAAAACATAAAACTTTAAATTCATCTTATTTGCCGTGCGCATTGAAATTAAGCTGCAAAAAAATAAAAACGTTTTGCTCGCAGCCAAAATACCTTTCACCGGAAAACATGCATGTAACTGCGGTATGAACATACGTCAAAGAGGCTGCACCACTCACTACCGGAACTCACATGGGAACTCTTTAACAACGGACGGAGATGCAAAATGTTCAGATAGCGCTTCCTAAGAATTTATCTCAATTGAAAATTTTTATTTATAAGATCTTTCGTTTTGCATCCATAAGGCGTGAAATGAGAAATAGATGAGGGAATCGTGTATGCGTTAGGGTCACAACAAACCAGAATCTTAACTGTCAGCAAATAAACATTTCAAAATGAAATATACGGAAACAATCATATGGACAGTTAGAACCATATTAACAAGCTGAAGTTAGTCTATGCTTCATCTGTTTAAAAACATAGTGGCCAATCATTAAGAATGATTATAATCAACATAAAATCCCTCTATCAAGTAACTTAATGCCATAAAATATTAATTTAGGTCACACGTTCATTTCTTTAGCAAGACTTTGATTTGTTAAGTCTATATATTTCAACTGTTTGCATTGTGTTTTCTGATTAAAAGCATATTGATGGAAAACTGATTCTTTTGATCGATATTCTTATCACTAATGAAACGTCATTCAATTTTAACTCATAATTAGACTAGTCAGCAGGCATTTATATAACACGACTGAGAATGGGCCTTAAATAGGTATTTGCACGTTAACTATCATATAATTCAGTAAAAATCATTTCACTGATTAAAATAATGATATATAAGAGCCTAAGGTATATATTATTGATAGAGAATGGCACATATTTTTCAAGAAAACGGATTCAGGACCTCACTAAGGAACTGAATTGTGCAGATATGTCCATTAAAAATTCGATCGTTTCTGGCTTTGACATTAATGGAAATGCCATGGCCAGCTGATATTTCCAGCAGAGCGCCTCTGCATCGATGCGTGCTTACTCAATTCATTATTCATTACTTAAATTATTAAGAGGAATTAATATCTCTCATGAGAGAGTTGTGCATAAAATACGCAGCACAAATCAATAGGCAGACAAGCATCTTGCTCCACCAGAACTAGCGACCGTCAAGTAACCGTTAGAGGTCTGCATTATAGATATTCCTGTTTGTGTGTGGGGGTGGTGCGTCCCGCAACATTCTGGATCGGAGCGCATTAAAATTGCAGTACAAATCCTCCGACAATATTATCAGTTATTGAGATAGTTTGAACCAAAAGTACTAGAACGTTGAGAATTCGAGATGAAATACAACAGAAAACGCGTTACTTATTAAAGAGACTTATGCCGTTTTGTTCAACGTTCGTAGGAGAGGAATTTTATTTTTCACAACAAACTTGCAGCCTCATATTTTGCCTCAAGCTCAGAAAAGTGTTTAAGTAGTGTACTGTTTAGCCTTTACAAACAGCAAAATTCATTATCTCTTAACTGTAATGCTTTCCCAGCCCATAAACCGCTGAAAATATGAATATAGTTTTCCCTAAAATGACCTCCGAATCCTAGTCCTTGAATGAGTAATGGATTTATCTTATGAAAGATAAGAACACATTTTAATTTTCCAGTTTAATAAACGTCAGCAAACGACGACTGGAGTTAGCTACAGGCCCTTTTACTCTGACAGGTATGATTTGCATATGAAGTAAAGGGAAGAGAAATACGCTGGGGACCTTTTAAATATTTAACATCAAGCCAAAGTTTGTTAAGTAAAAAATCAAAAATGTAATAGTTTCTCATAATAAAGCCAAAAATTGCAGAAAACGATGTTAGCTTTTTGAAAAGAGTGAAAAAAAACAAATTTGCAGATATTTTAATATCAAAGAGATACCGCAAATTAGTCTATTTAAGGATGGTCAAACGGTAAAATCAAATAGCCATTGGCCTAGCTTGTTTCGCTTTGCAGCATGTTTGTATTCCAAACACGTTAAAGTACAGAGAAAAACTGTGTTAATAAACATCCCCACATAAGCGATGCAAATAACCGCTTAAGTTCTAGGCAATTCGTGCTGAGAAACCTGTTCTTTAAATCAGAGATTCAAATTGGTGTTAGAACACCTTAGGACAACTTTCGGTATTTTAAATCTGCGAAGACTTTGACCCATCTTTCTGGTAGATGAGAGGTAATCCATTGAAACTTGGAAAAGATTTTGTATTTAGATACAAAAGAAGTGCACCTGATGGTAGCGCATGTACTTTGGTCTTGCTGGATGATAAAATTTAAAAATCCTATTTTGTAATAGGAAATATATACACCCCCTGCAAAGGTTAAAGCACAGTAACCTCAGCCATTTTCCCTAATGAAAACTTTTACAAAACAATTGATATTTTGTCTAATTGACGAGCCTGAAAACGCTTACAAAATAAGCTGGCTAACGATTTGCGTCGGAGCCGATTAAACGATATCATAAATCTTAATAACCTCGAATTTGCCACCCTTTTTCATTTCGTGTCCTCGTCAACTTTGTTTTCTTAAAAACTTTGAATTCTCTGAAGTTACGGAACTTCAAAGATTCCGTGACATTCCCAAAAGAGACCCAAACACGAAGAGCTCGAGAAAACAACAGAATTGCACGAAAAAATACTAGGAGATTTTAATTTAGGGTGATCCAGTATTCTGAGAGGTAAGCGGGATACCACTATGAGACAGTAGCCTAGAAGAAATTCGAAACTAACTTTTTGTGATGTCAGGTTATATGAAACTAACAATACACAGTGTATCTATAAATGTATTTCATTGTCGCCTTTAATAATTTCTCATTTAAATTTCCTGACTTAAAGTAACTATTTTTTAGCAATATATTGTCCTTTGTATTGCTTAAAGTGACTATTAGAGGCTAATTTGATCCCAATAAGTAATTTAGTTCCAATGTCACTGATATAACTGCAAGTGAGAAATGAATAACTTAGTCCGTGTTAAAACTACAGTTGAAGCGTATAGGGAAACGCAACGGTTAACGAAACAAAAAGAAAGTACATTTTCACAAAATAAGATGCAAGACATCGTCGTATGTTGCGTTCGCCTTTAAACAAGTACAAGTTGAGTAAAGACAGCGGATATTAGACGGTTGCGTAGCATAATCGATCAGTATCAACTCTTCAGCATGTGGCAATAGTAGGGGTTCCAACTGAGACACCAATTTAAAATGCGAAATTAAACCGTTTTATGCCTCTATCAGCGCTTTGTTGGAAAAAAACTTTGAAGCTTAGAGCAACTAATGGATTTTACGCAGGTCAGAGTGTCTTGTTTAGCTTTCAACAATGCAAACATCATTGACGTCTGGGGGATGTACATCAGGGTTACCGTGGATACAGAATAAAAAATACAATCCTGCGATAAAGGGGTTTATTATATTTCAGAGTGTGATATAAATTGATTCTAGGCCCTCCCAAACAAGACAGGGGAATAGAAGCCGTCTTAATACGTGTGGCCATGCGCAAATTGATCTTGAAATCAGGGTTAGAGTTTTCGGCAAGTGTAGGTTTTAGGCTGTGGGTTAAGATAAATGTTACGGTTAAGGTTTGGGTAAGGGCTATCGTCCGGGTTTGAACACAGGAGTGTCTACCCTTTCTGGAAAATAGCACAAGGCCATTTGCATTACATTGAGCTCTAAATAGATATTAAACTTGTCGATGGTGATAGGGAATGTGAGAATGTTTGACCCAGGGTTTAACTAGTCCTAATTTAATTAAATCACGTTTAATAAAAGCAGTACCGAATAATTCAACGCTTTATTTTAAAATAAATATGCACACCGATTCCAACCTATTTACGCTGGATGACTGATTGTATAACTTTCTTCGATATAACAGAAATCCAAGCAGTACGGGGGATATTATATAATCGTTTTGAGATTTTTCAGTAAGGTATGATCAACTCCTCAGAGCATTGATCGAATAAGCTAAGAAAATTGGCGAGCAACGTGATTATCAAGTCCATTTAAAGGTTAACCAAAACGTTAGGTCTTGCATCTTTTAGTAAATCACTCAAGTAGCGACCGTGCAAATTGGCATACTCCCAAGACCAATTTAGCGGACTCAATTCTCATCACCCTGCTCAGCTTTGGTGTGAGAGGGCGGTGGATGCATTAAGGCAGTCTCTTTAATTTAGAGAAACCTTAAAATTATTTTGCGGACGTATTTCCTTACTTTAGTAAAAACTTCTAATTGCAAGTTCTGTTTGTCTATTCAAAAATGAAGTCAAGGTAAATGTGAAGGTTTTATGTAGTATGTAGTGCCAATTGAAAAAGCTGCTCATTGGTAAGCATGTTCTAAGAGTGAGGCTTTGCTGGCGCATTAGATAAATAACTAAATAGAAAATTTCAACAACTCATAAGCGTTATGATTGCCGAGTATTTAGCATTTTGTCGAGTCTTAGCATTAAAGATAGGTAGTCAAAAATAAGTAAAATTTCAGAACCATGCTTTGATTTTCTCTTATGAAGCAGTTGCACTTTAAATACGACAGCTTCGAGGAGAACTTTGCGAATGGTAGGAATACTCTCATTGGCTCAAATATGAAAGGAAGGTTTGCTCCCTTTTCTCAAATACTTCGTGTTTCACTCTGCCCATCGGTTCTGTGATGTTGTTCTCATTTAGATCTCTGTCTGGCCTCAAAATCACTTCTCCAGTTATAAATTCTTTATATTGGTCAAAATTTAATTCGAACGAAGGCGAAGTAAGTTGCTGACAAGTGTAAATAAACGAAAATCTTGCTAAAAGATTAAACCAAATGGAGACTATGCTTTTGGAGCCACTTTTTAAATATATTATTCGATTAATACATTACTCCATTCGTTAAAAAAGTGCGTACTTTATACTTTGAGTATTATGAGGTTTTAACTGCTCTAACATAGTTATTAGTTTGCCAAAGACTCTTTGTGACAGTCGGTATGTTTCATATGGTTCAGGTTACTTCGTATAACCCTGTCCGAAGTATTTCTTAATTTGAAGAAGTAGCCCCAATAAGGAAATTTAAAGATAAATTTTATTTAGTTTTACATCTGAACCAGATAAAAAGTGCCTTTTGTGTGCAAAAGTCACGTTCAACGTTGTTTTTTGTGCCGGTGGAATATTGACTTCCGTTGTCCCGAGCTGAAGATAAGGCAAAAGAATCATTGATTCTAACTGCGGAAATTCCTATAAAATAAAATATTTGATTTTTGAATGATTGTCAAACATTCGATCTGGAGACCATTCGTACGAATTAACTCCTAAGTGAACCTTTGTTCTTATATTTTTGATAATTCATTAATTAGTCCAATTCCATTGTTCAAATCCTTACTTAAGTTGCAATACTCATTTATGCATGTGCCTGGATGCGTGACTGAGATATATATTCTGCTTCATACCACAATTCAAACTCAAGGTACCTGATAAAATTAAATGTGGTTTTATAAGGCAGCACCCCAATAAATATCCAAATAAAATAGATTTAAACCAAAACCTAAACCTATAATGTAAGAATAGCTATTAGGTTAAGTGAAGCACCGACCGTAGGGAGTTCAGTTAATGAAGCTACAAACTAACCAGGCTACAGTTAATAATATAATTGCACAAATACAAAATGTGGAAACAAAATATACCATTATACGTTGCCCTACATAAAGTTTGCTTTTGAATATTGCCTTTGTTATTGCACTATCTAATGAACGAAATCAGAAGGTAAAATGAGTCTTATAGTGGCATTCTACGTGGAATAGGTTTGCACAATTTACGAAGTTTTAGTAAAAGAGAGATTTCTGTAACAGTTAAAAAAATTTCAAATGAAGTTTTTTCTATACAGGAACATTAAAGATATCATGCGTGAAGGAACCTGTTATTTAAAGGCCTTTGATTTTAGTTATTTACTCTTTTAGCTGATCAAATGTCAGCTAACTGACTGCTGGGATTTTGGACATTTGACAATCCTCCTAACCAGTGACATTTGCGTTGCATATAGTGGATGTTCAATTAACGTTTGAAGTGACAGTTTTATGTGTAAGGTAAAAGTATTCGAAGGGAAGGTCTGGAGTGGGATGTCACCACGTTATATACCAAGTTAAAATACTTTTTCTGTTTGTCAAAGTTTAACTTATCAATAGAATATTGAAATACATTTTTGGATCCTGAACTAAGAGGTGCTGAAGCAAGCCACCTTGTAGGCGTGTTTATATGAACCAAAGTCAAATGCTAGGCAATGTTCTGTCGCTTTATGCGAAGCTTCTCAAAAATGTGCCTCATATTCATGCTTGAATATTACTTTTACAAGACTATTTTCTAGCTGTAAGCGACTAGACAAATTTCGAGAAGACAGCGAGTTCGCCATGAGGTCTTATTTTAATGGGAAGAGTTTGAAATATGGAACAAAGGTTTTCTTTATTTGATCAAATCATGCCTTTACATTACAAGTATTCAACTTTAGAGTAGTTTTGCTGGGGGAGAAGAAAACTACAAGACGAAGTGCATGCATTTGTTCAGTTAATCCATAATATTTTAATTCACGCTTCTTTGTTAATGACAGAGCAATAGCTGATAGTACAGACAAGGTCGAACAAGTTTACAAGCAATTTAACGAAATTGCTTTTTATGACTATAATGAAAGAACCACTCAACCAAGTATGCATGGGCGTATCTTCAGTCTGCCATTTCTCATCTAACCCTGCTGAAGTAACAAACATTATAACTTTCTTTTGAAGTAAGGTTCATTACACTTTGTCGTTTGACTGTGAGCTCTGCTAACGGTATCCCGTGCACACAGTGATGGCTTGGTATAAGGATGGCCTAAATTTCACGAAAATTTTATACCATCTTAAGCATGATGAAAAGACATTAACTTGATGATCCAGGAAAAAAAACGCAATTACACTTTGGCAAAAATATAAAAATAAGTGCAGAGCTTTCGGATTTGCATATTGCTCAGTCGTTTTTTTGCATCGTTTCACCATTCAGGAAGAACACTTTCAGGAAAATAAAAAAGGACCTGACTATTGAAACGCTTTTAGTAAACACCCATCGAAAATGGCAAATTCGATGTTAGGTTTAAATGGATACTTGGGAAAGGGGCTGCGATTTATGATGTATTTGCTTGAACAGAACTATATGTTTTTGCTTTCGCTATTAAGTTATAACAGAGAAATTATTTCTTTTTAACGCTTGCTGTTAAACTGATAACAACATTTTCAGTATCCTTTTTCTAAGAACATAGGTTATTTCATCATTGAGTCGGAAAATATGTCAGAGCTGTTTCAACTGTACATTTTTCAAAGCCTTTTTCAAAATTAACATTGTGTTCTTTATTTTCTCATCGAAATATTTTTATTTCCTGCAATTGACCATTGAAATCGCTTAAGATTTCGTGCTCAAAGTAATTTTACAAAAACAGAGCTAACAGCAACTTAAATGTTGAATGTTTCACACGCCAAGTACTCTGTCCGATGTTTAGCAGGCACTTGGGCAACTGCGCCGTCAATAATTAGTATGCTGTTATATAAATTTAATTTTGGACTTTATTCTTCTTCTTATATATATGAACCTAGCAACTGAACATCCATACGTTATTATTTAATTTTGCTTTGTCACCAAGTGAATATTTTAAATTTAGGCATGACAAAGTATTATCAGGTTCTAACGAGTTAAAAAATCTAGAAAAGAAAAAAAGGCATTTTTTTAGGAAATTTACCCTGATATAAAGTAGTATGTTCCTTATTCACCATAGCCGTTCCTGAAAGAGAAAAAAGGAAAAATATGTCAATGAGATTATGTAAGGCTTCAACATAGTTTCGCGCTACCACTGTGCGAATAACTCAATTTAAATATTCTTCATAAAAATAAGGGTCAAATATATCCTTTTATATCCTTTAGAAAGAAGTGATAGTGGTTATGTCCCCTATTTCCCGCCATCGGTATATGTATTTTAGATTGTGTGATGTGGAGGTTACAATGGTTAGCCTATGCGCTTAGCGAGGAAGCAAAATAGGAAAGAAATAAACTACAAAAACCACATCCCGCAATGGATGTGCAGCCGACCAGACTAACTAGGACCGTGTATGCAAGTTCACGCAACACCTGCATGTGTTTTGGATTTTGAAATAGATCTTATTTCCACACTGCCAAAAACCATTGAATCCTACAATGGATCAGTTAATTTGACGTGATCAACCATGACATGTATCCAGCACGCTCTAATGAGCACGTGCACAGACCTTACTGTTTGAAATGCTTAAAGGTTTAACTCACCCTAATCAACTTCTCGCATTTCCCCATTGAAATCACATCGAATAGAAGCAAGCTGAATATTTATTAACCATTGTATACCGGAGGTTAACTTTCTGAACAGCATTCGTTTACAACCTGTCTATTAAATGATTATTAAATGTCTCCTTAATGCACTTTTTTAAAACAATATTTGCTTAAGGGATGTAAAATTGTATATTATATTACCTGAAAGATATTGAGAAAAGTGTGGAGTGACCGTCGGCAAATAAAATGCTGCCCATTTCAATTATTCCACTGGGATTTATCGGAAACTGCCCTTTACATGTAGCGAACTCTACCACATCAAATTAAGCGTTGAAGTGTTCTGGTATTTCAGCCGGTTCCTATACTACTTACTATCCGATACTTTTTTATGCCTATGCTGCTATTTGTTATGAAAATAAGAGAAATCGAAACTCAAACGTTTTAACAAACAGAATTTGCCACATTAAAAATATCGATTCTTTTTGCCACGTTAATTAGATGAATCTAAGTGGCAACAGGCAGGTTAATTTTCAAAAATGCAAACTCAGACTTCACGAATATTTGTTCCGATGCGTTAAAAAGGTATGACTAACGTCTACTGACAATTCTCTTTTTAACATCCCAAAATTGTTCGTGTCTTTGCAATTTCTCGTATATTAAGTGCGTTGCACTTGGTGAAAAATGTGTTTATATGATCAATATTTCGCTTATATGTACTATAGAAACAGAACGGGTCGATGTTTAGTAGCGTTCGCAATATCTAATTTTTTTAACAGTTTCGCTTTTTTGCATTTAAAATCTAAGAACAGAACACAAATCAAGCAAAAAAGGCTCCAATATATAGAGCAAAGTGAGTTCACACATTTGCAGCAGAAAAAGGGAGAAAACGTTTAGGTTACTTGATAATCGGTCCAGCATCCGAAGTTTTATCTTGTTTTAACCTTGAAAAAAGTGAAAGTACGTAGTTATCCATCAGCAAAATGCCTAAAAAAGGCGCTTTTAAGAGGAACCGTTTATGAGCCATATTAATTGCCGAATTTTGTTGTGGACGTTCATTCTCTTCGGCGATGAAGTTTCATTTTAGGTGAGTTCGCAATTATTACCCAAACTTTCTCTTTATTAGAAACGTTGTCCAAGAAATCAATACTGCCGGTCATGCTTTTAAAAAGCCTTTTTTTGACGGTTTTATTAAAATCATAGAATGATACCTAGATTTATGGGTAGTTGATTGAAAACGCTTCAATAGTGAATAAGTCACCTCTTTGCCAGGGTCAATGCAAAACTCATGGTACTGCTACACAAAAAACACATTTAAAGGAATTTGATGTTAAGAAGTACTCCTACCATGCACATACTGTAGGTTTATAAATGCTCTTAACAATTTTACTTACATTGATTGGTCATGGCCTGGACTCACAGCCTGTGACCATTTGAAACGATTTATTTGTGACATCCTTAAAGTGAAAGACATCCCAAATGTTTTTTTAGTCAAATGCATCTCAAGCATTGCAGAAACCGAATAAATATAGGATTATTCTCCTGGAACCGTACTGAAACCTACGCCTGAACTGTGGGCTTTTTAATATCAACCATATTACAAAATAAATGGTTGTTTTCGAGGACATTTTGGAGCACTTTGTACTAAAAGACGTTTTTTAAACGTAAGTTTACTTCTACGTCCTCATTTAGTCATAGGTTGTATGGGCAGTGTTGCCGCACATTTAAGGCCTTCTTTGACTCAGTTAAAGACACTGAAGATGTTTTCAAAATTTAAAGCATTTTCAAAAATTTGTTATTTATTAATAACTCATATAACATTAACGTTTTGTTTTCAGTTTTTAAATTTATTTTAAGCTATTCACTATTATTTGGCGGCTTTTAAACATTCATTGGCGCCGGTTTGCTAGTGCTTAGCTGGCATCCTTAAATTACAGCGCTTTGAATGAAATGAATTACATTATGTTATTTATTAAACAACCGTAAAGATAATTTCAAATGTCTGGGCTCCGTACAATACGCTTTACGGTGCCAATAGTTAACTTCTAGGGATGACGTCTGTGCAGGATGATGGAGGAAGAAAAAATTCAGAGTAACATTAACATTTATTCAATTCGTTAGAAGAAAGTTCGTGGAGGATTGAAACCACTAATTGAAATGATCAACAAAAATCGACAAAAGGATTTAAAATGATCATAGAATCCTAATTTTGGCGATAAAGAACACATTTTCCTCACTTTTTAATGCTATAAAAGTGCATGAACTAATTGTTCATTTTAACCAACTGCTTTTTAAAGAATTACGGATAAAAATAAAAAAGGCATCTAAATTGCTACTATGGGGTTCAAAAATGAATCTCCTAAGCCCAGATATCTTAGAATATTACGTCTGGCTTTTCGGGTGATCTCTTAGCTTGTAGAAGGATAAATAATCCAATAGTAGTCTTTATGTTGCCTAAGATGGCATACACAACACAGAGTATTTGTGTAATTAGATAGCTCTGTGTCATCCTACGCATACCACTGAGGAAGTGAAAGAAGTTAATCTTGGGATAGGCGTTATTTAAAAGTGATATTAGGTGAATAAAAAGAAGGTTTATCATTCACCACAATCCTAGCTTTATTTTTCTGAGCCTTCGAACACTTACTGGAGTCCAAAAGCTAAAACGATAGCCGTGAATGAAAAACCTTTTTCTTCTTAACTTATATGCACACCTGTATTGCGAAATTCAGCCTCCATAAGTGATATTAGGCTATCTTCATGGGTTTCAGAGTTTTTGATAAAATATTTATTAGTTCAGTTGCAGTTAGAGACGTCATTCATGTTTGCGAGTAATAAATTAACTTTCATAAACAATGTTCATCAACGCGGACTGACCATTTTAAACGTACACAGGTACTGATTTACTATTTCAACATAACCATGAACAGTTTCTATTCTTGCTTATTGTCTTTGAAGTTTGAATAAAGGTCGAGTGAGAACTCATTCTTAGCGTTATTTATAGGTAAAAAACAACGTTTATTTTAAAGTTACCACGAATAATATTTAACTTGAAGCACTGTATTTTGGCAGCTATGAGCTTTTCAACATTTTTTGGGTAACAACTTGATTCTGATGCAGAAAATCTGTTGATTGTTTGAAGCAATCGCTTACTTAAGCCACTTATGACTCCCTCGTCAGGACAGAGGCACTCATCAGCAAATCATTTCTTAATCGACAGAGGCAAATGATTAACATAAATGATATCAGAGGAAATCCCAGCAACGTGTTTTCAAAGTTTTTTTCCGCTGCATAATGGGGTCTATCGTTATCATGACATCAAATCACTTAATCGCGTCTTCCATCATACGCTGGCATTTTCGTATTCAACTTCCGACTTAAATCAATTAATTTTTGTTGATATTGCGCAGCAGTATATGTTTAAGATGGCTGGAGCAACTCATCTCATGCCACCGATTAATGGCCTTACCAACGCACTGCATACAATTCATTCCATGAATAATTTGCTTTGTTGTTGTGGTTTGTGGGTATCCAGGCGTCCTTTGGGTACTTTACGTGTCACATAATCGTAACTGATAAGGTTTTTCACAATCAATCTTTATTTAATAGAAAAAAGGAGCATTTTTAAAGTATTAATTTAATAGATGTTTTAAAAATATTCTTGTTGTCCTTAAAATAATTTGGGTAGCACTAACACATCTTGCTTATACTCCATTTATCAGGCACTTGCACGCTTTCCAACTTTTACATCTTTTGAAATTTCGCAAAGCCATGCTCTAACGTTTAAATTACTTTGCTTTCAGATTTTACCATCTGGACTGAAGGTTCCTTATATTTTAAATTGAAATCACAATTTATGCAAGCGTTTAAACAATTTCTTGCAATTCTTTTAGAGCCAGGCTGTTAACCACAAACGTCCTCAAGTAAGCGACGACTTACATCAGCACTCGTTCAAATGAAAACCAAAAAAACATTTCTTGTTAACGTTTATTTTTTTGCCCAAATTGAATTATCTTTAATTAATGTTGACGCTTCAACCCAATGGCCTAGCCAATTTATGAAAACCTTTTTCAATCATCTTATGATACAGATATTGTCTTTTTATTTACCTTAAAGCAATGCCTACATAAAATGTTAAGAAAAAACAGCCCCATTGTATCCATTACCGAGAATATGTCTGTATTTATTGTTGAGCATTGCTAAAGCACTTTTTGAGAAGAGGTTATAGCCATTATTCCTGATTTCCTGCACAGTAAATGGAAATGCAACTCAAGCTGTTCCCTAAGTCACAAAGTACAGGCAAATCAAACTAAAATGAAAATTAATGCATCTGAACTACCAGGAAACCGCGTTGTTGACTTCCTTAATTATATTCCTGCAACCCGATCTATTAAGTGGCGGGAGATCTCAGACTGTCAAATTACATAATTCACTATGGCCCTTCACTTTGTGTTTGTGACACTCGACGGTCGTACACATATGCTTTCAATGACCGCCTCATTGATTGCACCTATTTCACTGAAAAATTAATCACAATTGTGTGGATATTGAAAAATCATGAGTTTGTGCTCGAGAGGGATAACCATCGCCCTTTACAAGACGTTTTGGAAATTCAGTGCGCAAACACAAGCAACCTCTTTGGTAAGAGGCAACCTGCGTTATGGCATACATGCATGACCCGTAAGTTCAAAATAATCAAAAAACAGCTAAATTGTAATTCTTCAAACTTAAAGTCGAATAATCGAAAAGTTATGTTTGCCAAACCTTACTTATTTAATTTTTACGCGAGTTATATCTCTGCACTTAAACAGCTTAAAACCGAACAACGACCAAGTACAGTCTTTCCATCAAAATATAAAGGATCAGGTTTGTGTCAGACAGTGGCTTAATGTTGATAATTCAAGACTAATATTCCGGCAATTGTATGCCCACGATGCAAACAAATTCATCGATATATTTCACATTTACAACACGTTACTTTCATGCTGTCTCGACTAACCTTTAGACGAAACAATTTTCAAAGGCAACATTTATTTATCTATAAACGTACGTTTTTGCCTTGATTCATTATAAATTTGGACTGCATGAGAAGAACCGAACGATAATTTGATTTCATTAATGTGCATTTTCTGTACACGGATAAATATTTATGCAGAAAAACTAAATAGTATGTAGATTTATTTATTATTACTACCAAATTTAAGTAATTTTGTAAAATCGTACTTAAACGCATAGTAGAGCATACAAAATATTAAGAGGTTTAATAGAATCCCGCCGTCCGATGGCGTTGATTTGGAATCTGACGCCTCTTATTTAGGAGTAATTTAATAGAGACTTCAAAGCCAAATGTACATAAATAACGGCCTTAACTAAATTTTTCAAAATTGTGTAGGATGCAGAAAAATGAACAAATTCACTTCGCCAAGAAAGGAGACTTCTCGATTCTGCTGAATGAAAAGTAAAGTCTTATGAATGAGTGGAAAAGTTTCATGAAAGATTTACTCGAAGTAAAATATCCTTCATTAGAAAATACGTAATATAAAGAGTAAGACATAATGGGCGATGTCAGTAAGAAACATAGCTTCTTTCTAATTCCAGTTTGACTCTCAGGGTAACTTTGATTATTGAGACTGACTGGATTGCAAGTCTTAGCGTAGTGGTATCCGCCGGCTGCATATATATAGCTCAGTATACTGCTCTAGATTCCTAAAATTCTTTTTATAATTTCATCATGCAATCCTTTTTACGAAAAAATGTTCAGCCAAAATTTTCAGTAAGCTTGAGGGCTAATTTTGTAAAGAATATTCCTTTAACGAAAAATGTTTTTGTGTAGGACAACATTTGCTCACGGGGGATGGAAAAAAGTAGCACGAATTCACTGGTACTACATTCACTGTTACGTAGATCAAAAATCCAGCATTATTCTCATTTATGTCCTAATAAGCACAAGTATAACCGGACCAGGGTTACTTGTCTGTCAATTCGGTGAGATAACTAATTCAAATACTTGATTCATGTTTCAAATGATGTCTTTTACAAGGTATTTAGAATGGCCAGTAGGTCATTATAGCTGCAATTTTGTAAATGAACTTTCCAAAACTTTGAAACACTACAGCACGCCAGCAGGCAAAAGAGCAGAAAACATATGCCCTTTGAGTGTCTTTGGAGTCAATGGATATGGAAGGCATTAAATCGATCAAAGCAGGCTCAAAGCATGTACACGATGGCCAAAAGGGCAGTTACGCAGAGTCTGGAGGGCGATTAACTTCACACAAGACATCTTCAAGGTGGTTAATCAATTGCTACAACCCATACTTATCAGCAATATATCATCGGCCCAAGGTCAACTACATTTACACGTCTAGGGCAGTTAACTCTTCGGCAAGCCAAGCCAAACTTTTCAAAGCTTCAGCAGTTTAGTAATGCAACCATTAAACTGTTATAAAAGGACAATGAAAGAATATTTGGAGCCTTTGAATATACACCGCCAGACGAAAGGTTTTGGGCTGGAAGATAGTCACACAAAAAAGAACCCAAAGCAGTGACCGTAAATTATTCCACTACCATCACGCTCGACCTCGGGGCCATTTATGACGATTAACAGAAGTCGTAGTTTGCCATCGTACCAAAATGCTCATTTTGTGGCTGTTCGACTTCCATACTTCCGTATCCTGTTGTATTGTATAGCATTTGTTGTCAATTTTAAAATTGTCTTTACTTGTATAAGTAATTACTGCTTTAATTAAAAGATTTAAAACTTTACCCATATCAATTTGCTTACTTCAATTTTAAAAGAAATAGTTGCATTGGCTTAAGCGTTTCCGTAAAAATCTTTTTTAAGAATCAATTTGACTGTATATTTTGAGATAGAATGATACTTACATCCGTTTCAACGTTGACTTGACTACACAAGCCCTCACATAATTCCACTTTTACAAGCTTCTCAGCGGAGAGATTGTTATGAACAATAATGTCAACTGGAACGTGTTTTTCTTTCCTGGTTCCGTGGAGACCTAAATCGGTTCTAGAGAAGACCGCAGAATCAGCGTTTTGTGCAACCAAAAAGGACTGTTCTTGAAGGCTTTTTGGAGCTCGCCTGCTGGCCCATTCATTGTTTCGATTTTCAGTGATAGTGGAGGATGGCAAAACATGAAGATGGATAGTACCAGGTTGCAGATCTTGTGGATGTAGTTGGCATAAGGGGCGGTTGGCAGTTGAACAGTCATCAGTCTTCCAGGCATAGGCATATGGTGTATGAATATCTTGTGCCCGAGGATTTCCCAGAACATAACAGGACTTAAGTCCACCAAACATGGTTTCTAAAAATAGAAGAGTAACATGTTCATAGGCGGTTGCCAGTGTGTTGTCATTTTATTTGAAAAACTAGATTGACAATACACATGCTACCCTTAATGTAAGAAAAACAATACATTGAAAGGCAAAAAGTGAAACGTTCTAGGTTTTGTATTGCTAACGAAGTTGTCATGACAAGGTGGCGTATTTTGAAGCAGTTTATGTGCTCTAGTTGCTTGTACAAAGAAGATTATATTATCAAAGAAGATGGGAGTTGTGCCCTAGTGTTGCTTGTGCCTTGCCGTCTTTAAGGAAGAGTTCAATATTTTGGCTTCTTTTGAGAAACGTAAATTAAGCTGATTTGAGTGGAGACTGCACAATGGGTAGGTATCAAACATTATCTTTTTGTTTTGTTTGGGAAATTGCAAATCTCCATCAACTGAAATTTCAGATTAAGGAAATCTGGCTAATGCAAAAGCCAATTGAAAAATGTGGAAATCGCGCACCGATATGCTTTTCCTGGAGGAGATAAGTAGGCATTTGATTTGCACCATGGAGCCGAAGCTCTTTAGCCCATGCGGGCAGCAACATGGTGGGGTTTGCGAGAGCGTTGCTTGGGTTTTGGACTTTCGACCCAGCCTGCTCCCACCGTCGTCGGCGCGCGGCCTTTCGGTCATCAAAACTTCACCGTCAATCAAATACTGTCACTGCGCTTGACGGATCTAGCGGGGTGGCAAATTGAGGACAAACAGTTTGGCTCGTGCTGCTGATTGGTTTGAGGTGGACCAAGCCCAGGCGTATGCACATTGTTCTCACCAGGGCTTGTGATGGCATTTGTGACCACATCCCACTACGCCAACTGTGCGCTTTATTGTTCTGTTGAGTTTTTCCAACTAACACTGTCACCCACACCCTGACTTGAGAAATCTTTAGGCGACCGATCATTGCACCTCGACAGAATCTCGAGTGTGCAGTCCGGGTGTTGGGCAACCACGATGAGAACAGTAAATAAGCCACAAGTGGCCACTCCTGTGCCAACGTCCTTGTCAGTTTTACTTTCGTGAATAAGACGTTCTTTAATGAGTGTATTCGGTTATTATTCAAAGGAAGGCATTTTTATTAGTGTACCGTACTTAATGAAAGATATGCCGTTATTCCTCATCATTGAGGAAGGCGGGTTTGTGATCGGTAAAATAGGCATTTTATACCCACGGTTTCAAATACTCATTTGAAACCGTCATCCGACCTGGGATCAGATAAACTTTGACTGACGCATATAGGATGTAGTTGCCATGGGAATGCGTATCCATGTTCCTTATCGGCATCTGCATTCCTCATGAGTGCTCAGACTTGGTGCAATGATAGCCTGTTCGTCCACACCCAAGTCCTTAATTATTTCAATTTTATGACACATTGATTCTTGGATTGAAAATGACTGGACAGTTCGGTCCACTGATAATGACGTTGCACGCGGTGTTCAAATACCTGCTTGAAGCGTTGCCCTTTAAACTAACCAGACAAAGTCTCAGCCTTGAAGATGAAGAGGAAGGCCACTGACCTTAAAAAGTGTCTGGAAGAGGGTAGAGAAGCATGACTCAAGCAGCACGCGACTCATTTGGACTTCAGTGTTCACAAGAATTTCTGGTTTAAGGTGCAGCCGAGTCCCATCGAGTGAGACACGACCGTTGATGTAGCATCATTTTTTCTCAGTGAATATGGATGGACTAAAAATTGAGTTTGTACATTTCTCAGGTAATTCACTCAACTGAGGATCCAATGCGTCAAACGAATATATATTGTGTTTAAGCCAGCACCTCCGCTTTTTTTCAGTGCTTCTAGAGATTCATTTAGTACATGAAACATTTGTACTCATGGTTATAGCAGCAATAAAGCAAATACTTTAAACTTGGAAAGTTTTGAAAAAAATAGCAGTTTTTTTGTATTTCGCTCACTAAATTCACAAGTTCAAATGTTATTAATATAACACATGGAACGTTGTTGCGAAAACAGAAGAGGGACACCGGAATCAGAACCCTGGTTTTTGTTCGGCAAAAAAATGTGCAGTTACCATGATCTGCAACAGACTACGGCAGTCATCGCTCGACAAAAGTTCACCAAATAATGGCTTCCGCCAAGATTAATAGTGTGTGGCATTTTTAATTAATTGGCCGTGTTCCTTATTCTGCGCACGACCGATCTATGCAGTATCTTCTTTTGCAGAGGCTTTATTTGCTGTTCCATTGTCAGCCATGCTATTGCATTAAGCGACTGATGCATACCGCTTTCCCTGAGATCCGTGACCTCATTCAAGTAAAATATGCCGCTGGGACCTTTTGCCAGGGAGGGAGGGCCACGTTACGATTTTTAGATGCCTTCATCGCCTTCCAAAAGGCGCTCGTTCCCTCAGTTGCTAATCATTGTGTTTTAGAAAAATAATTCAGGACGATCATTTTGCGTTTGGTTTGACCAAATGAAACAGTTGATGCCTGAAATCCAGTAAACTATTTGAAAGCAGTATCCATTTTTTTCCACCAATAACAGAATTAGCCTTATGCTACTAGGCTCAGAAAAAAGCCATAAGACTTCCGAAAAACACATTGTGGTAGGCATGAAAGTTATTGCTTTTAAAATAATGCCCTCCTACGAGAATGTGAATTATCCAATGCTTCTTTGTGTCATTTATGAATAATGTTTGACTTTTTTGTCTGCACCAAAGATAATTGCATTTTCTCAGTACGCATTGACCACATTCGTAATTAACACTACTTATTTAAGATATGTAGGAAGGGCTACAACCTATGGGATATGCACTTTTCAAAGCAGAGGAATAAATTCCTTTTAGAACTTTTTAAAGTTATCAGCGCGGGTCTTAACAACATACAGAAGCGAACAGCTTCGACTTTATAGCTGTCTGCAAAACTAAGCCTGTTATCCAGCACACAATTAATTTAAAAGCACATATTTTTTAATGATATCAGTCTATAGAATTATATCATTAACTAAACGTTACCTTGAATTGTACATAAAACCATTGTTAAGGAATAGAATATACGAACTGTCTTCAAATGTGCAATTTAGTCCAAAATAATTACAAGCGCATGATAATCGCAAAGTCAAGTTACCATCCACAATGCTCAAGGTGATATGACCTTGCATTTGCTAGTGGCTTAAACAGAGCCTAATTTCTTCGGTTTAGTTGAACAAGTTATGATTTAACATACACATCAGATTCCAGTGTTTCCATAGCATTCATTTCTTAAAAAATATGGAGGCAACTTTTATATAGGGGTAACCTCAGTTTTATGGGAAAATCTTGTTATTTAGAGAACGATCAGAAACAAAACTACGAGTTCTCCTTGGAAATACAAACAGAATATTAGAAACGTTTTCCTTGCAATAAGTCGATCTTGTATTGCCTACAGAATGAATTGCATAACACAAAGCGATCTGCAAGGGCACAAGGCAATGTAATTACCTGTAAATATTGTAAAGATAAGCAAATTAAGTGGCAACGCGCTATTAATGTGTCATATTAATCCTGCTTCAGCTACTTAGTGCGACCAAAGATGGGCATTTGATGTGATCGTGTTGGGGAATTCAGGTGCAAATATAAACTCCTACCATGTGAAGAGGGCTGTTCTGTGAATATATTGTTTTTTTTCGTACTATGGAAATGAATGAATATGATAACACGATCAGGTAATTGTATTTTTGCGAAATGAAGAATTTTGATGTTGTACCGCATACCAATCAGTTCTTTATTAAAACTTTGTTGCATTTTAATGGAATGTGCTATCGGATACAATATCGATGCTCATTTCGCCACCAGGGATTTGCCAAAATAAAGGAAAGCCAAAGATCATGAAGAAATAGAATTGGCATTTAAATTTAACTTATTCAAAATAACTGAATGTATCATAGGACAGACAGACCTTTTAGACAAAATACTTTTTTCTTCAAACTAATGTGCAAACAATATACAAACCGCCTTTAACAATCTTATTCTATTCGTTACATCTAAGGAAACCGAAAGTGACTTAAACCTTAAATGTCAAACTGGTCTTAAATATTTTGCAATTGTTTGTTGTAGCATATAATGCAGACGTATATATCCGTACGAAGGCACTCTTTTATCAACCCAAACGTATCTACACACGATGGCTAAATCCACATTTATTTACTACTCTTTACCTATATAATTGGTATTTGGCATATTCAAATAAGACTTTAATCCTAAAAATATATTCGTACTCCATACTGTCTTAAGATGAAATATTTTTTTCGCAAAATGCAATAAACTGAAGAAAGCGCCTATGTTTCGAACACTGAATAACATAAATAATGCAATATTTATAAACTGAAGAAATCAATTTTTCAGATTTTAAATGTCTTATAGTACACCGAGAGATGGGCTCTCTATGCAAGTTTTGAAATTTGCAAACGCATTAGAATTTATGTTCACTAAGAGGACAATTTTGTAAGACGAAAGTGTGCGTGCGACAATATGCCTTATAAATGCATGCCATATAAAATGAAAATAGGAATAATTTTTGTTCTTGCGTATGCCACATTTTAAACTGACCAATAACGGATAAGCATTGCTTCATTCAGAGCTTTTATGGGAGAAAAACATCTTGAAATGCGCATTTATTTTACTGCGTTGCTTAAACCAAAATAAATAACATACAGATTACATATATATATATATATATATATATATATATATATATATATATATATATATATATATATATTTGAAGCATTTTTTCCCGGGTATGAATTTCAAAAAAGGCGTATACAGCAGGATTTATTGGTACCAACATATTTCGGTACGGCTTATCAAATGCAACCCGTCTTTGCATATCGCAGATAGCGAATGAAAGTGGACAGCAGTTTAAATTTACAGAAAACAATACATAACAGCAAGGATAAGAAGACAACGTAAAGAAATTTAGGTTAGAATATGTGGGTTGATTCCAGTTTTTTTCCATATCAACAGCTTATCAAGGAAAACTTGACTTTTTGATTTCCTTCATATTTTCTTAGTTAACTGGTAGAATTATGTCTTTTAACATTTGGTTTATCAGGCAAAGATGCATTTTACATTGGCGTCCACTGTCTTTGATTAGGAGATATGTTATTAATGTAAAAGCCTATTTATAATGTGAGCATCAGTACTACAGCAACTGTAAAGATCAGAGGCAAATATCAACAGGTATTCAACTTTGAAACCCATTGAATTTATGATACGCCTACCTTTCTGCCTTGACTACGCACATGATCTTCCAAGATTGGCAATGTTCGGGCTTGTATTATTTAATGTATTTAATCGGGCGTGTGTAGGAAAGTCTAGAGAATTTAATGCAGCTTATTGTGGCAGTTCACTTGTTTTGACTGACATCGTAGACGACGCATATGCTACTAACATATTATGTAATAAATAACGGCCTATTATCAAAATTGATAAGTTTTGTTAAATTCAAATTATCAAGTTAGTTGCCAGCTTGCAATTTACACATTCGATGATAATGAATAAGGCGCAGCTGCAGTTCTATATATTTATATATAGCTAACCGCGATGACCAACCTAGCCAAATTCCTATCTGACCGAATTTTTGCTCATTTAAATATAAATGAACAGACAACGAGATACTAATCCTTTGCATGTATTATCGTTTTGTGTTGTTTTCCCGTTTTTCCTCACCATTTTCCTTAGGCCACTTTGACGTTAACCGTATATGAGTGATCTTCCATATAGTGATCATCAAAAAGTTGTGTTTTCAGTGACAATCTTTTATTTTAGGTCAAAAATAGTACCTCATAACCAGTGTATGCCTTTATTATAAGAGCAGTCATTTGTTTACTGCCGTACGAGTTTGGGGTACCCCACGGGATCATTTGAGTAACCAAAATTAAATTGCAAAATTCCTGAATTTAATGAGTTCGACAATATACTTTATTTTATTTTTTGACAAAGCCTTTCGATTGAAATTTGTCTGCCATAGTAAATACAAGATAATAATTTCCCGCTTTCAGATTATTGATGCAATCTTAGGTTTGAATTTTCCTTTTTATGTAGCAAACGATCCAGCATCATTCATAAAATTCACAAGTTAAACAATATAAAATGTTATGTAGTTATAAGTACTTCTTACCAGACTTTCCTAGCTCTATATACCGTGCACTATTCGAAGATTCTTCAGTGGGTGTAATTTGCTCAATACTCCGTGTAGATTCACATTGGCCTTCATATACGAGGCCAGAGGATGAAAGTGGAGGCTTCTTGTTGGTTCGGAAAAAGCGCCGACATGGCAAAAGATCTCGGCGCGTTCGTTTTAAAATTATTGTCTCAAATACCAGTAGTAGGCATAAGATGCAAACAGCTGCCCACACCGCCAGCATGTATATTTTAAAATTTTCACTTTTGGTTTTTGTACCGTCTAATAAGTTTTCGGTTTGGATAGACCGTGGACAATAGGTTTTACCAGTGACACCCACTGTCAGTGTAACGTGGAAGTGCGTGAAGTTGTTGTCAATGTTTCCTACTTGAACACTGAGACGGAGGACAGTTCGTGGTATGGATGGCCAAATTATATCTGTAATCACCAAGTGAAATGTTTCAATTTGATTACTATCCGCGCTGTTCAAAGGTCTCACAAGTTGTAGTTGACCACTGTTTGAAGAAAATTTCAATGCCCCCGTCAAGTGTGAATACTCTGCATAACTGCAATTTTCCAGGTCAATTTCACCCTCAAAAAGTCCGGAAATATGCTCATTCTCCACAGTCAGAAATGTAAAGGGGAGATGTTTTGAAGCCGTTGATAAAGTGTCATTATCTTTCTGCAATAGCGGTAAGTTGTACTCAAAGGCTGATGTGCAGTCCTGAAAAGTCATATTCGATTTGTTCCATTGATTGCATTCAGCCAAAGTTGTTTGATTTTGGCTAATCAGAAAATTCTCATTTATGTGTATCTTGGGAAATTTGGATGTCAAATCAAATTCTTGAAATTTGAGAAACACCTGAGCCTTTCTGTGGGAGGCCTTGATCCCATACCGAGACCGTTGCCAATAGCATGCACGCATTAAGGTCTGTGACTTGGCTTGCACTAATGGATAGGATGCCCGAATTTTTGTTAATTTCAATTGGGTTTTGAAAATGTTCCATGCAGCCATCTAGATCCTGCGGATTTGCGTGTTTGAAG
Source organism: Schistocephalus solidus (assembly GCA_017591395.1). NCBI lineage: Eukaryota > Metazoa > Platyhelminthes > Cestoda > Diphyllobothriidea > Diphyllobothriidae > Schistocephalus > Schistocephalus solidus. Next base: position 10,969 of record WEDG01001145.1, on the reverse strand, counting down.
GAAATATCATATGATATTTTACCGGCAAATCCTGCATCCATATCCGTTGCCTGAACTTCGCCAATGACCATTCCAAATTTCTTGACTTTTGGAATGTAAAATGGTATGTAAGGAATTGTCCTATTCGATCCAGAAGATACATCCACCGCCTGGAACGGAGATAATGATCCGATGAGTCCAAAATTTAATATCTTTATGCTTGGGGCATTCCGATTTTCGTCTGTGACCAGTATATAAAAGTCAAGAGTTGAATTCAGGGAAGGGAGACCAAAGTCGCATACAGTTAGTTTAATTTTTAGTAAACAGTTTTGTTCGACGAATTCCAAATTCCTCTTTAGAAAAATATGTCCAGTCAAAGCATCGGCATCAAATAACTCGGCGTTGTATGTTTCGCCTTCCAAACCAACATTTTCAAAAAAGGAAAGGTGATAGGCAAGTTTCGCATTATTCTCTGCATCGCGATCAGTCGCCGGTATACGAAGAAATGGTTGCTTTGTCGCCAACCACTTAGGCAAGCACAGAAGCAAAGGTTTTCTGTCAGGATCATTTTCATGGCTTCTATAAGCTCTGTTTGTTCACCCTTCCATGAATTGAGAACCCACTTTTCCACCTTCCAGGCAGGTGTGATGACCTCCGCGTCGCCAAGCACTGGTGGGTTGTCATTTTCATCTCTGATAAAGACATTTATAATACTGCGTGTGGAACGTTGAAATGGTGTGCCTGAATCATAACACGTAAGTACAAGGCGGAAGAATTTCTGTTGCTCAAAATCAATAGGTTTAGAAAGGTGTAGGTGATATTTTATGATATGGTTTGATTGCAGAGTGCTGTTGATTTCGGCGGCTCCGAAGATAGTGACTGATTCTGCCTGCAGTGGTATAAGTAAGAACACATCACTTAGAAGCACACAAAAAACGGACCCATTAGCTCCAACATCAGGGTCAAATGCATCAATTTCTGCTAGGATCACATCAACTGGTAGATTTTCTGGAAGTGTTATCTCGAATTCCCTAATTTCTTTTGTGTTAGTGTTAGCAGTGTTGATTTCTCTAACTCGTTCAATCGTATCTAGCATCCGAATTTGTACATTGGGAGAATTGTCGTTTAGGTCCAAAACAGTTATATGAACGATCGATTCAGATGACTTTGCAGGAGATCCGTGATCTGTCGCCTCAACGTATACTGTATATTCTGTTTGACGCTCCCTGTCTAAGGATCCATTCACAGTCAGCACCCCCGTAGCAGCATGGATAATAAATGGCGTGTTCATGTTTGCTGAAGAGTAAAAGAGATTATCTGGAGGACCTCTGTGTTTTGGGCGAAGGGAATAGGATACGCGAGCATTCATTCCAATATCCTTGTCTTTTGCTTCAACTCGCCCAACAAATGTACCCCGGGGCACGTTTTCATCGATGAGAAAGTTATAAGCAAGATGCGAAAATTCCGGTTTCATGTCATTGCTGTCCAAGACCTCAATTGAAACATACAAAGTTCCAGTTTTCTGAATAGGCCGTCCGGCATCTTTCGCTAAAACCAGCAACCGATAAGCGTTTTCTTTTTCACGATCTAGCTCGGCGTTTACCTGAAGGTAAAGCAAATCTCTGCCACTAGAGGAATCTTTTATGGCGGGTTTCTGGATCACATGGAAGAGACTTGCACAGCTAGGACAGCGCTGCCAGTCGTTGCCTGTTGTCAATTTAACAAAAATATCCGTAAGAAAATAGGTGATACGACCATTTTCCCCCATATCCGCATCGCGTGCAGTTGGTAGTTGGAAGATGGTCGTAGATTCGGGGCCCTCAGTTACACGTAAAGAATACTCTGCCTGACTGTATGTAGGGGAGTTCTCATTTGCATCAAATATTCGTACCTCAACAAGGAAAACTGGGAAGGATTCCTGTCTCTGGAGTTGGGAAAAGCGATCCAAAATGGGCAAAGTGGAATGGCTGCCAAGCATGGCCAGTTGGAGTTGAAGTGAGCAAAACAGGAGAGAGGTATCACAGCAGCAGGTTCGCCCCCGCATGGCGATGTTGACTGTTTGCGCGGTTTTTGCACAATCTTCTCCGTAAAGGCGAATTTTACAGACCTCTTCCAAATCGATAGATTTCTGGAGTTCCAAAAAGCATGTGGTCAGGAATTCACGACCATGTTCAGTTCGTGTCCGTCGATGAAGCTGAAAGTACTCCGAGAAAGGCTGCGTGGAGGGGAAAAATACAATGCTCGAAAGCTGACTAGCATTAGCGCCATTTGCTGAGGCAAATTCCGTCGAAAGCAGGATGGGAATTAAGTCTCCTAGTGTCTGGGGTCCGGGGGTTTCTTCCACTATGCTGTACAGTGCAATGGGAGCAAAGACAGCAAGGTCTGTCATCGTGGATGTACCTGACGCTTGGTTGTAGGACGAGAACGGATATAAGGGCATGCAAACAATAATCAACATCAGTCTCAGCATATTAGCTCGCCACTTGAGCATGAACTCAGGACGAGATTTTGGAGGAGGATTTTCCTTCGCTGCATTTTTATTTGTACAGACCATTCATTTGGAAATCTCAAAAACGGTGACAAAACGCGATGGTGCATCGAGAACTAGTCCACAGAAGAGTGCAAGCTATTGATTCCCCGAAGTCAAGAATCAGCGGCAGTCGGAAGGTGATGGGAGGAAGGAAGACGTACGTACGCTTTCCAGCACTCCTCAAAACAGCAGGAAACTAACAACGTCCAGTTGGCCAAATTGGGTGATGAAACCAGTGTTCGCACTTATCTCTCTCACGCCCGGCAGCCGCGCGCTTACTAACGGACGCGCGAAGCCTCAGTTTCCAGAGCTAAGGCGTCGGACGTGCACGCGAAGCGGCAGACGCATGCGCGCATTTTAATTGTGCACTGGTGGACCGCACTAGCTGATTGGATGCAACTGCCCTCACGAGAAATCAGCGCCTGCAGCCTTTTCTCAAAATTGGTTTGATGCGGTCTTGTAGGCCCTTGCTGATAATCCTTCTAAGGGGGAGGGCTCGACGGATACCACTGTAACAAAAACCTTGATTGTTGATAATTAAGAAAATGTTCCTCCCAACTTCCAACCTGCATAAACCGTTTGATTTATCAAGTCCGTTATCATGCAAGCTTACTTTTTCCTAATTAACGCATACTTATGTGTTTGTGTTCGTTCGTTTGGTTTTAGTACTTCTTGTATCAAAGTATTTATCCGGAGGATTTTGTGACACATCCTAAGTGACCTCATATTTCTCCGCAGGGAGTATTTTTTAAACGACAGCTCGTATTTATTACCTAGAAATTTTGCCGTTTAAAGAAAAAATTAATTAGCTGCATGTCTCTATGTCAATATTTTTTAGCTTTATGTTGAAAAATTTTACAATATTTGCCACATACGTATTGAAACATGTCTATAAGGTGAAATAATTTAACCATAAACCCAGCCAGGTACTATCATCTGAAATTAATATGTAGACTTTGAATGGTGTTTCCGAAGCAACCCTTTTCATATTCGACTAGAGATTGCAGAAAACTTTCCGAAAGGAATCAAATAGCCCTTGGCGGAATGGTTCCCAGTATCCTTACTCGGTAAGAAATAAAAAAGAGTCAATGTAGATACGTTGAAAATGGATCTACCATACGCCGAAAAAAATTATTTGTTTAAGTGTTTTCGAGTGGGCCACAAATCAAACAAATATTCGTCTGAACGTTTACCAAAATGTCTCTTTTGAGAGTTCAATATAGTAAGCTCAACAAAGTGCAATAAAAGTTTTGTTTTCTCTAATAATTCTGAATGTATTAGACAATTAGTTAGTTAGCATTCGGTCAGCTTTTCGTCTGTATATCAAAAGGGCTGTCTCGAAGAATCAATTGCAATTTCTGGCATTCATTTGGATCAAGGAAAGGTGGGTGTGACCAGCAATCCCAGTGAGAGTTAGCCAAATGCCGATTACCTTTACGCCAGGAATCGACTATGGTGAGGTTATCATGTTCAGAATTAATTCGGGTACAAACCTAACCGCAATCTCTGCATTAACTTCGACCTTCCAGCAATGCACACGAGGACTGCCAAGGATAGTATGCTTGTGATGACCCGGAAATCACACTGTTAATACTTCGCACTTTGTGTCCCAGGTACAATTTCCTGCAATCGTCCCCGATGGTGGGTTAGAGAGAGTATCCAAAATGTCAGGCAAATAAACATCATGTTCTAGTGAGTGCCTCTGCTTCATCTTCTTCTTAACTGCTTCCTGGAAATCGTCTGTTCGTCTCAATCCGAAATTTTGGTAACATTCAAAAATAAATGGTTTAACAGAACGTGTTTTTTATTATAAACATAACATTTTTAGATTGTCCTAGATGTCTTTCACTGATTTACCATATGCGTTCTCATTTACGACACGTGGTAAACGTAAACATTTTGAAACAAAATCGCGCATTTACTTAGTTAACGATTTGCAAATATGTTTTGCGTCAGCTTGGACGTGGCTACCAGTTTTTCACATACGTTTAATTTATCCTTTAAGACAGAAAGCTATTTTACAGTGCCCGTGCACCCATCGGCTTGCAATATTACTGGATGTATGTCAGTTATCGTTGTTCTCGCCTTATGACGATACAATAACCTTTGTTTTTATATGATAACCAATTATTTTCAGCAAAAAAACGAAGGGCTTTGTTGGTAAGATTTACACTTCATATTCTTACAAGTTGCTTTCATAACCTGTTAAATGGAAACTTAAATTAAGCCTTCAGGTGGGTTTGTGTGTTCTAAAATTGGTTAGTAGCAAATTGAAATCTATGATTCTCTAGTGAAATGGAATTTTGTAAACCTGAAACAGGGACAGGTATTGTGTTGCGCGTATAAGGGATACATAGCCTTGCCAGTATACCGACGGTCGTCTTGCGGTAGGGGCACTTGGATGTGAATGGAACGAAGGAGGTTCATGCGGCGAAAGTCCGCTTAAGATAATAAAATATAAATAAATATATAAATTCACTTATGAGTTATTTGACGAAACTTGTTTATCTCCGTTACTTCTATGAACGGATAACTCATAAAAGCCTTAAAAAATAATCTTGACTTGCATGTGATGTTTGTGCCATATTTTGGTATTTCGGAAAGCATATAAAGGTTTTGATGTATCATATGCCTTGATCGATCAACTGCAGTTGACCAGAAGGACCTCAACATCTTTGATATCTACATAAAATACCACCCATGGTTAGAAAATGGATAACAAAATGGGAAATCGAATTTAAAAAAGGTGATTAAAATTTCCTAAAAATGTAAGAATATGTAAGCATTCGAAAATTGCAAAAATATCACAAAGAATACGACGTAAAAAGTTAAGTTGGAGATCACGTATATAAATCAGAATTGCAGCCAGCCAGCAAAAGACATATTTAAGGTTCGGACTAATATTTCTCATTTTTGAGCTGTTTAACTTCATCGCGTCGAAGTACATTAAATTGTTTAGTTACTGTCATCCATGTCATAAACCGACTGAAGCCTTTTAGAATCCGTATAAAAATAAACGGTACCAGGCTGCAGATTTTATCGTGCTAAACGTCCGTCTTTTATAAGGACATATCCACAGGGTGTACTGAAACACACGAAAGTCAGTATTTTTTAGTGGTTGAATTTTAAGCTAGAGGACTAGAATGCATTCATATGTAAGGAAAATGAGTTAAAAATTGGTTTTCCAATGACAGCTGTAATCTTGGAGTCGATGAATTCCTACCGCAAAAGCCGTTTCTAAGCAGTTAACTGTACCAGCGTACTAAAGGATTGGAATAAGCAGAATAGACTATGCTTTAATTGTTTATCCTATTAAACTCTAAAATCGTATTTACTCAGGAATGCACGGCAAAATAGTTTCAATAAGAACTGTCAAAATGAAGAAAACCCCAAAATTTATCTGCTATAAAACAATGCATGTTGATGCCGCCATTATCCGGATTTATTTAAATCAGTTGCAATACGTCAAAGCCAAGGGTCATATCTATTATTTTTTTGGCATAATGAACGCTGCTGGAACAGTTAAGCGAAACGAGCCATTAAACCGATGCCACAATAGTTTGAGTCAGTTAGCAATCCAGCATGAAGTTGAGCAATCCACATATTCCTAAAATGTAAACTGCAAAATTTCAATCTAAACTTAATGTGAACAATCTACGCTGAGGAGATTCTGCAACAGCAAATTTGCATTTATGCCTTTTACTGCCGTACCGTAGGTTTATCCTAATCTGGTGCCGAGTGTCGAACCTTTTTAGGCTAAACCGAAGAACTTCCATTCGTTCCATCTTCTAACCACATGCCAAATTTCGGAAGTCACCTGTCAGACCTGAAAAAAATTAACCGTCCTTGACGTAATCTCAACACTTCATTTGAAAACGACGGACTCGGAGAGACATTTTATGGACAGAGTGCTGGAAAAGAGATACGGTGTCATGCAAGAAAACGTGAAATCTGGTCATCAAACTAATCTCTTGACTCTGTTTTTGAGGCTTTTGTCATTCTCTATGGTACCGGACTATCAAAAATCATCTGAATGATTTGTATAGATAGTCACAGATAGAAAAGCAACACATCTCAGGCCCTAAATCATCTCATTAACTACCTAGTGACGTACAAGCACAGCTCTCTTTGCACACCCTTCGAATGTACGAAAACGCATTTCAGTTATCATAAGAAACAGGCCATATTAACCAACGTTCTGACATTCTTTGCGTAGTTTAAGGCATATACCAGCGTTAAGAGCGGTTGCCAGCATGGGTGACACAAGTCACAAATGATGCTTGTTGTTCTGTTAGTTGTGATCAGAGTTCTTAAGCATTCATAAAAGCGTTTCTTGAGCAGGTTACTGAGCACGCTTGTCCCGTTGCGCCTTGGGACTAAATCCCAAACCCTCAGGAGCAGTCGAACAAGGATGACTATTATATATATATATATATATATATATATATATATATATATATATATATAAAGCAGAAGGTAAATAGGTCCTTTGGGAAAATCGTTATTTTTATTGGTAAATTTGTGACGCTGGTTGCCCAGGTCATCGTCAGACATGAATAAATGTGCAAAAACGGTTAACATTTCAAACGTGCTTATTAAACTAACGGTCGTTTTTTTTTAATGTACTGATAAGCTGCTGCCATTTGCATCAGTCTATTTTGATTGACTCAGTTCTCTTCCACTTTTTATACATGATATATTTATTTGTAATCTCTCCAGACCAATTCCGTTCATAGTTCATTGAAATTGTATAACCGATGACTTTTTGTCTTAACGTTTCTGTAACTACTGGCGGACAAATACAAGACCATTGAAATAAAGATATATAGCGTAAAGAAAATTAAGGAAAATGAAGCCATATATCCTCAAACTATGGTTTTTGAGTACTGGGAAACTTCTTAACGGACGAACTACGGGGTCAACTCATTATATAAAGCAATTAACATTGGTTGTTTTTAATTACCAGATAAAAGCATAACCCTTGGGTTAGTTATTAGTAAACTCAAAATCCTATAAGCGCAGGTTTCCTGTTGGAATCATCTAGATGATTTACTGAGAAGACATAGAAAAGGCGATATTCCTGGTATATATTCAGTTTACTTATGCAAACTGACATTCCTTTAAGCATACTGAGTTCGAAGATCTATAGGGGATTTTGTACATTCTAGGGCACTGCATGCCCCTACAGAGGTTTCGACATGGCAAAATAACCAAGATGCCTTTCAATATATATGACAAACTTGAAGTGGTTTGAGAACAAAATAACGTTGTTGTGTGAATTTTAGAATCTGGTTCATCAGTTCGTCTTCAGATAAATGGAAGATATATAAAAACAGTTAAATTTAAACAGCGCCAAATGCAAGAGTCTGCAGTTGGTCAACGTGTAAACCAATAGGCGTTCACTGGATTCAATTATCAGGTCAATATTGTCTGTGTTCACGTCCACCTAACCTTGAGAAACTTGCAAATGGCATCGTAATCGATATGCCTATTAATGCATGCATCATCTGAGGGTATTGCCTCCAGGAATTTGCAGCCCTTGCTTGTTGGGCAGGTACCAACGATGCAAATATGAGTCCTGTGTCCAGTTTGTGTTTGGTTACCTGGAATTAGTGGTCATGCCTCTTGACTGCCAGCAGATGTTAATGTATACGGGTTGAATGAGATTGCCTGGTTTAAAAACAATGGACTGCCTCACAACGGCTACAAGGTATTTTGTGGAAAATGTCGTTTCTGTTAAAATAGCCAAACCTGTTCTTACGGTGAACAAGCTGGCTGTGTACAGTACTTGTAGGTTTGCGCGCTCTCCTTATCTGGTGTTTTTTGAGCTGTCATTTGAATAGCTCAGAAACATTCTTTACATATAGAGGGATCACCAGCTCATTGGTTTTGGCGCTTGAGTGGTCATAGTTTTGGAAAAACCCTTTTCTTAGAATTGTGGTCACCACATGCATTGAAGAACAAAGTCAGGATGATAGCTATTCTGTGAAAATAGTTTGAAAAAGGTATTTTATCTCTGTTTAGTATATTGCTTCATCGGAACAGTGAGTTTAAGCTCGACTTAAGAAGCTGCTAACAGAGCTGCGTTTGTAGGACATAGGGTCTTTGCTCTCAAAATGAACGATGCCCTCGGCGTTTATATTTTTGCGATAAACTGAGGTTTTTAAATAGTCGATCAGTCTTTCTGTGTACGCGGATATCTAAGAATGGCGCAAGTCAGTGCACCGCGCACGCAGAACTTCATAATGTGCATCCAAATCGACGTAGTGGTCGATAATATTTGTGTCGTAGTGCCAAGCTTGGAAGAATTCGCGTGCTTTTTGGTGCTAGCCATGGCGACCACTACAGTACCAATTGAAGCGGTGGTCTCAAGCAATGGCGTGCGCAAACATGAGAGACGAGGGATCGCGTCGGCGGATGGCCAATTTTTGTTAGTTTATGCGGGTCACGAGTCGTCGAACTGTATAGCCTACGTAAGCGCAAGAGCAATTTGCACGTGGAATGCGGTAAATAAAGTTGGTTTGTTGCCCTTTGGATAACAGATCTTTCACAAGTTATACAGCTGACAAAAGGGAGTACGCTGGATTGTGAGCGATGCTGATGCCAAACCAGTCTAGTTATCGGGCGATCATTTCCGAAATGCTCTGCATGTATGGCAATGAATGAAATTTCCTTGGTACCACGTCACCAGTAGAACTCTGATTTTGTGGTTTCCTGTGACGGCAGAGACAGGTTTTCCCGAAGCTCATAGGGTATCCTTTAGATCGGAAAAAGTTTTATAAACAGGCAAATTCTCTTGAAGGTAGATACTTGCTGTTACAGTACAGGAAGACGCGGTACAAAAGATCTCAAACGCAGCTTCGTTTGTGCACCACAGGATGGTTAAACCAATTGTTTAAAATAATTTCGACAATAAAAGTCTTTTCTATGGACGCTGGTTGCGAACTTACCATCATATATATATATATATGATAAAAAAAATGCTCTTCGGGAAATGGAGTTTTACTCGTACATTTTCAAGTTGGTGACACCAACCCGTCGTCAGACGAAATGAACAGAGGAGAAAGTGAAGTGGCGCGACAGGACAGATTGTGACAAGCAAAAAGCTGCATTTTTCTTTTCATTATACTATCTCGGGATGCAAACAACCTCTGTTATTCAATATATATATATATATATATATATATATATATATGCAGAAAAACATGACTGACAAAGACAAGGGAGAATGGAATGGCCATGAGGGTAGAGCGTTGGACTTCTGCCCAACAAGGTCGCGAGTTCGAGGCTCGGGCGCCGCAGCGCCTGGGCTTGGGTATGGCTGGCTGATGACGGCTAATAAGCCAGAAATGGCCATTCCAGTCTCCCTTGTCTTTGTCGGTCATGTTATTCTGCCTATACACTTAGCTGCCTTACGGCTGCTGGCGGGGCTTGAGAGTTAGCCCCAAGGCACAACGGGACGAGTGAGTCCTGTAACCGATCGGTGAGCGCCCTAATAACATTGTTAATATGCCCGATCGAAACCGGCAAGACAACGAGCTCGTGGCGCAGAGGGTAGAGCGTTGGACTTCTGCCCAACAAGGTCGCGAGTTCGAGGCTCGGGCGCCGCAGCGCCTGGGCTTGGGTATGGCTGGCTGATGACGGCTAATAAGCCAGAAATGGCCATTCCAGTCTCCCTTGTCTTTGTCGGTCATGTTATTCTGCCTATACACTTAGCTGCCTTACGGCTGCTGGCGGGGCTTGAGAGTTAGCCCCAAGGCACAACGGGACGAGTGAGTCCTGTAACCGATCGGTGAGCGCCCTAATAACATTGTTAATATGCCCGATCGAAAACGGGAAGACAACGAGCTCGTGGCGCAGAGGGTAGAGCGTTGGACTTCTGCCCAACAAGGTCGCGAGTTCGAGGCTCGGGCGCCGCAGCGCCTGGGCTTGGGTATGGCTGGCTGATGACGGCTAATAAGCCAGAAATGGCCATTCCAGTCTCCCTTGTCTTTGTCGGTCATGTTATTCTGCCTATACACTTAGCTGCCTTACGGCTGCTGGCGGGGCTTGAGAGTTAGCCCCAAGGCACAACGGGACGAGTGAGTCCTGTAACCGATCGGTGAGCGCCCTAATAACATTGTTAATATGCCCGATCGAAACCGGCAAGACAACGAGCTCGTGGCACAGATGGTAGAGCGTTGGACTTCTGCCCAACAAGGTCGCGAGTTCGAGGCTCGGGCGCCGCAGCGCCTGGGCTTGGGTATGGCTGGCTGATGACGGCTAATAAGCCAGAAATGGCCATTCCAGTCTCCCTTGTCTTTGTCGGTCATGTTATTCTGCCTATACACTTAGCTGCCTTACGGCTGCTGGCGGGGCTTGAGAGTTAGCCCCAAGGCACAACGGGACGAGTGAGTCCTGTAACCGATCGGTGAGCGCCCTAATAACATATATATATATTCCATCATATGCTACACGTCG
>WEDG01001144.1:0-39308 GCA_017591395.1 Schistocephalus solidus | reverse complement strand
AGTTTTGGTTGTCTTGATTTCATCTTATTTTGAAATCAAATGTTGTGAATTGGTATACAAACACCTTACTGGGTGAAACCTCCAGATAGACTTCTGCTAATTTCTGGGGATTGAATGTCAGTACCTATCAGTGCTTTCCGACGCGAACTGGTTTCCGTCCCACACACACTGATATCGGAATTGTGGTCGTTAATCGAATTTTTAAGCACTTTCCTTTGTTTTACTCATTTAATTATTTCTTTAAACTTTTTCGATTATCTCAAGTTATAAAAATGCGATACTCTCCATAATTTTACAATTTAATTTATGGTGAGTAACTAAGGCATTAGTTTTGAGACTTATAAATGTAATCAGACTGTTATTGAACTACCACGCATAACAAAAAAATATGGTAAGCCTTAGTGATCTTGAAAAGCCTATTTTTCATGCTTCGGAGGATCATTCAAGCACAGGGCAGAGCCTGTATTCTCTATTAAAAAGTTAATTCAGAATCGATCAGTAGACCAGGTATTGTATTTAAAATGGATAGAATTATCTCTCTGGCTATTCTAGCAACTTCGAGATGTGATGAAGTAATGCTTAGGCTGAAGAGACATTTTTTTCTATTAGGGGGCTCAAACACTGATGGGACGTACTTGAAACTAAAAAAACGTTGACAAGATAAGTTAAACGATAATGTTTTGAGCTGCATGATCACTCGTTACATGTAATCTTTATCGTTTTCCTAGAGACCTGGAATTCGAACTTTAAGGCAGTTGACAGGAGGTTCAACGTTGCAGCAGAAATTGAATGTTGGGCTGTGCTGTACACTCCGCATTGATTAGTTGCGCATTTATGAGCCATCAAATCGAATTAATCGTGATTTTGGTATATCAACCGTGGGTAATTGAGATCGGATGGCTTGGAAGTTTGCCCAATGTGTGCTTTGTGTGGAGTGACTTACTGGCGGACTCTGAGTCAGGCTGCAATGGCTCCTTCTTAATGTTGCCTTTGTGGTACCCCCACTCCGTTGGATCCTAAACAGGTGTGAGGGTTTTGCACAGAGGCGGCTCTGGCTGACAAGCCACCTGCGCCCTCTCCCATTGCAGGTCTATATAACTCTGTCATTACAACGGGGTCCAGTGTGGGAGGAGGAGAGCGTGTGGTAGATGCAGCGCAAGAGTTCTATCACTTTTATCTAAATCACGCGTAAGTCACCGTCCCTGCTCCACCCGTCCGTTGAGCATACGGTGGACATTGTCGTACTATGACAGTCGAACTCTCACAATTGTGTCAAGATACAGATGCCAGTCTCGAGGTATTTGATATTTTCAAAAAAAGGAAACAGCATTCTGTTATAGCAAGAGATGCTTTGTATTGCCGCCAAAACAAGATAACGGAATAGAAACCATCGCGTCCGCTTAAAGTGTAACCAAACAGTAGATTTCAGGAAGAAGAATTATACTCGTGTGTTAACGGTAACAGTAATCTCAACTTAAAACTTAGCTGCAATCTTAATCTGTACTCTCGCCCTACCCCAAACATTAAACCTACAGTAAACATGATTAAAATCTTTGCCCTGATGGTAAGCATGAGCCTTACTCCAACGTTGACATATATCCCAAAACTCAAACATAACCCTTTTTTTAATCTTAACCCTCAACTTAATCGTAAACCTATTTACCCAGCAGTTGGCGCAAAGCCACATGCATTGTGCAGATTCCTATTTCCATGAACTGTTTAGGTGACCAGGCAAAGAATCCTCACGTTTTGGTAACTGTATATGCTCGGAATTACAATTGGCCAGATTTTCCATGAACCATCATCACATTGTAACGACTGAATGCATTGTTACCTGCATAAAGTACATTTTTAACTTCATTTTAAAGAATATTCGTGAATGCTGAAAGGAAAGGTTTTAACAGTTGTCCAATCATCCAGCATAAAATATCTTGGCTAAGCATATCTTTGAAAACTTCATTTTTACATCTTGAAAGGCAAGATTTTTAAATCATTAAACTGTTTATTAGACCAATAATCGATTCAATTGCACAATAAAAAGTAAATATAATATAAAAGAGCCTCAGATGGTTCTATTTTTGGCGATTGTATAAAAAAGTTTTTCAGAAAAAGGGCAACATAATTCGTAGGAAAAAAATATGGTATCAAAAAGTGGGCCTCTTCGTTCGGTGAAGTGTCCACTCGTATTCCTATGTTGCAGACTGCGTGAAACTTCTGTCGGTCTTATGCAAAAAAACACAGCTGCTACCAATTTTTCGAATTCGAATAGCACTGTCTCTCTTCAACCGGACTTCTAGCATAGTTATTAGCCATCTTTTTTTCAGTTGCTCATTATCGGTAATCTGCAAAACAGATATTTTTGAGATCAAAAATCACTGTTTTATTTTTGTACGATGATTCGTGCTTTTTCAGATCACTTTCATAATGACACTTCATGATCTAAGCTTTTTAGTTTTGAGAATGTGAATGCAATTGTTAACAAGACTATGGGCTCACCTGTTTTTCAATTTTTTTGAAGAACCTTATGTAACCAGTTATTTGGAAGTCCTCTGGCATGAACGTAGCTGCTACTTTCATGGTCTGAATCAAAAGTGAAACTTTTGTTGACGGATTATGACCCAATTGTAAAAACGTGTTACTGAATTAAGAAAAGTAAACAAGCAAACAGACGTGTGTGTAGAAACACACCTCCCTGGGCATCAGTAATCCGCAGATTGGTGATAGAAGAAGACAACTGCTTAAGCTCATTACCGCGCTCTACAAGGTGCACAATACTGCTCTCAGCGAGACAAGACTCTCTGAGCAGGGTCAGCTGGAGGATGTGAGTGCTGGCTACAACTTCTCTGTAGCGCCCAGCTAAAGGCAGAGCAACGTCCGCTGGTATTGCTTTTGTCATCCAGAACGACATCTGGGGACGTTTGCCCTGTACGCCGCAGGTTATCAATGATCGTCTGATGAGCCTCCGCCAACCTATTCGGGGAGACAAGTTTGCCACCATCATCAGCGCCTGCACTCCCCCAATGACGAGCTCTGATGCGGGGAAGGACAAATTCTTCGATGACCTGCACGCTTTGCTGGTTACTGTGCCAAAGATGGACAAGTTAATTGCCCTTGCTGCCTGGCAGGGATTGCTTGGTCCCCACGGTCTCAGTAGCAGTGGTCGACTTTGGTCATATGAACTTTGGCCATCATCCCTCTTTTCCGTGAGCATGGGCTCATTGTTCCGCATGCTCGTTTGCCTTATTGACCCTGGCTGAACTGATCCAAGCCTTGTTCCATGCACCTGGTAGGCGGAATATTAGTCTATAGCTTGGTTAAGTGTGCCAGTTGAGGACCAACTCTCGAGCACAAGTCTGGCAAAAAAACCTTGCATCAAAAACGTGGCATGGTAGGCAGTTGACCACTGCTGATTGTTCAGTTACTGGTTGCCGTTCTTTCGGCTTCAATACTGACTGTCTGATGGTGCATTCTGCTTAATGAGCCGAGCCAACGCAAAAAGGTTTTATGATTCTTGTCACCGCTTCGGATGCGTTTCTCAGGCAGGGAATAGCGAGCCATCAATTTGGCTTTTCTTCGCTTGGCCACTCAAACGGAGTCTTCCTGGAGGCATTTGTGGATAAATGACTAAGGATAATCGTTGGCTGCAAGTTCTTCGTATCTTTTATCGTCCGACTGCCGTTTCTGCAGTGTGTTTGTACACGTTGGAAGAGGGATATGACACAACTGCGTAAGTTGTCAACAGGATGGATGCTTCGGAAATGGAAGACCGTTGTCCTTATCTTCTCGTCTACCAGCCTTGTTACCTTTGGAGGTCAATGAAGGGAAACTGATTTTTGACTTCTTCTTCCATGGCAAACTGGATTTTAAAAAAGCTTGCAAGACTAACTTGTCTTCGACGTATCTGGCCCAGAAATGTGGGGGTACGAGCTGAAGATGAGCAGCTTAAGCCTCTACCAAACTTATTCGGCAATTAGTCCAGACAGAGACGAGCCCACTAGCATCCCCTTCATTTGCTCGTAGATCTGGCCATTGCATGTTTAGAATGTCTTAAGAAAAAGTTCTAGGAGTTCAACGGTATGCGCCCGTTTAAGTTTTTGGTTGACCTCTTCATATTTTTCCCGGTAAAAGCCGTCGATAGTATCAATAGCCAATGAGGGTGAAACAGAGTGAAATAACGAGATCACATTGAATGAATTCATCATTTTGTCTGCCTCTGCTTCAAGATGTTGGCTGCGTGTTAAGAAATCATCATCTGACTTCACTGTCCACTACGAATCCGTGGTTAGGAAACAAAGTCGTTGGCACGAGCACATTGACAACCCAAAGATTGGGGTGTCACGCAATGGAAACGATAAGGCCTAGAGGCACTGCTGACTTGTGAACCTTTGGCAGGCTGTAGAAGCGGGCTAGCTCGGCATCAGTGGCCTTTGTGGCCAGCCCTTAATATCATACTACTGGCATAATATCAGTAGAAAATCAAGTTGCATTAATATTCATCCCTAAGGGTTCCGCCTACCATAGGGTGGCAAGAAAAATTGACATCTGGTCAAAATGACAGTTGCTTAATAAGAATGTTTCGGATCTCCTAGCCATCCAATTTATTCATTTAAACTCCCCTCCTGCCTATCTTAATCGGCATTTACACAAGCCCCATATGTAGGCAGTTTAAAGGAGCGCTGGCATAATATTCACTGTTTGCTCTCTCCTTCTCTATCTATCTCTCTCCTTCCGCTTTTATCTCAGGTGTAACTATTATCTGGTAACGGCATTGTGTGTTCCACCCCAGAATCATGATTTGCTTTATACTCAACGATGGAAAAGTCTGTAAATCATGAATATTTTACTTCATATTATTTATTCCTCTGGATATTTTTGACTTCAGT
The DNA here is from genome assembly GCA_017591395.1 of Schistocephalus solidus. Classification (NCBI taxonomy): domain Eukaryota; kingdom Metazoa; phylum Platyhelminthes; class Cestoda; order Diphyllobothriidea; family Diphyllobothriidae; genus Schistocephalus; species Schistocephalus solidus. Next base: position 34,425 of record WEDG01001144.1, on the reverse strand, counting down.
AGAATTATGTTGCTTCCACTTTGGTGTAAGAAAGATAACGGTTTTAGATTGAAACATTCGTGATTTGAACACCTTTCAATCGTTGAGAAAAAAGAAAAACACGAGCATAGGGTTTCTCGCATTTTTTTTGTTTATATAAGCTATAACGCTAACCCTAACCTTAACCTTTATTCTTACCCGCACCCTAACAATAAAATCAGTAAAATATCTGATTTTGATATTGCAGTAATGACATATGTCAGCGTGTTGAAAAAGTATATTTCAGATGTGCTTGCCAACGGTATGACTTGCCAGTGGTTGGTTAGATATGACTGGATTTACAGGGTTAAATTTTTAGAAATGGTTTTCTTAGGGCGTGACTGCTAACGGGAAGAATTGCCGGTGTAAAGTTTTTTTTTATTACAGTAATGAAAAATGTCGTTGTTTATAAATGGTTTACTTTTGAAGTAAATGCTAACAGTAAGAATTGCCAATGCTTTGTCAGATCTTGCAGTAATGACATATTGCCTTGTGTAACAATGTTTTTTTTGGGCACAATGAGTACGACCAATCTTTCATTAATCGAACGTTTTTAGCTGCAAAGGTTTCCTTGTCCAGTAATGGCAGTGTCAGGTTTTCTATAGGCAAGGATTAAATTTAGTTTTCGTGAAAGCTGAGTTGCATATTTTATACGGTAGAGCCTGTGATTGAAAACTAATTCCTGCCTAACTGTTTTTAAGTTGCCGCAGTTGTGTGTGAAGAAATATGTGCGTAGTTCTACATCCATGCTGGCCGTCGACCAAATGAGAGATTGCATCGAACAACAAATGTGTAACAATTTGGTCTTATTTCGGTAATTTCTGCATATTTGCGCGTTTCAAGGTAGCAATCTAGCAACACATAAAACAGTGGAAGCGAATACTCAGTCATTTCTCATCAATTAGTCACAGTGACTGAGCTAGGTAATGTTACGTTTTTCTTGGCATAAACAAGGAGCAAGTTGTGGAATTAAACTAAAAGCAAGGTTAATCATCTAACCTTAAGGTATGAGAACGAAGATTTTGGGGATGCTGCAATAGTTAAAAAACAAATGTAATGAAATACATTATTCGTAAGCTGCAGCTAAGTTAGTACCAGTCAAATTACCTCTCCCCTTCCACAAGACATTCTTCGTATAAACCATCCGTTTGGGAAACCACCAAAGTTGCAAGGCCCATGCCGTGAAAATTATTCACCATGTAGCGTTTATGAGGGAGAGAGAACACTTTTCCATAAAGGCAAGGTGTAAGCTGTTTTCAGTCAATTAAATGCCAGTTATATTTGGCTTAGAACACTGCTCAAAAAATCGCTCAAAATGCTTTCCTTTAACCATAGTGGTCTGTGTGAAATTGATAAAAAATGGATAAAGTCCGTAACATCGGTAAAATATGTGAGTTCATTTCAAAACAAATTTAACTCAGGAGCCACGTAGCGTTTAGTATAGACCTACAGCTTACGGTTAATCCCCAGCTTGCGTGTGGACTACATCCTGCTTATAAGGGCTTAGGCGTAGTCATTAGTTTAAACGACTGAGCTTAGCAATGTTCATTCATTTAACGCGTGAAAATACTGTAGGGAATGAGGTTTATTCACGTCTTAGATTAAGCATTCAAGATTTATAAAATTATTAAAGAAAATTCAGAAAACGAAGCAATTAACTCTACAGAAGACCTTCATTGTTACAGTGAACACACCTTCTCCTTCTGAATAAATCAGGGTTTTTTTGCAAAACTAGTACAGTTAAGGTCAACTATATATTGCGAATAATTTTCTTAACACTGATCCTTCACCTTAAATTTATTTTGTATACGCCATGGAACCTGGTCAGCACTGTATAAAACGATCAAAACTGCAACGGAAATACGGATTCAGGTATCTTATTCGAATGACCTGTAGATAAACTTAGCAGTATATTTTTGCCAAAATGTAGTCGTGGCACATAGATTTCGGAGTCATTTTAAGCCCGGCCACAGACCTAGTGCTCAAAAAAATGCAGTTTTCAAACAAAATTTTAAATTGGAGCCTTGCAGTTTCAAGGATACAGAATTCTGTTAACTAAATTGTGATATCGCTATAACTTCGTCAAACATTGACTTGCACATGACACTTTCATGTGTAAAAATATTATCTAGGTGACACCCTCAGTGTAAAAATATTCTTAACTGCTCTTATTTGCCAATTTTACCGTAAAAAGCACAACATAGTGCAAACGATGTCAATTTATCTCATTTTTTGAGGGTGAAATCTTTAAACGTTTTTATTATGCAGATGTTTCGTGTAAACACGCGAAAAAAAGATTAAACCATCATAAAGCGCGCAATGATATCATTTCTCCGCACTTTAATGCATTTTTAGCCTCATATTATAGCATGAATAATTATACTTGTTATGCGTGCAACACCGATATAACTACATATTAAAATTTTCATTTAAATTTATTTACCAAAAGAACTCAAATACTACTAATTGCTAATATTTGTTTTCAGGAAGGTAAACAAAATTGCAGACTGGGTTGGAAAAATGCGTGTTGCGGATATTTGCAGGGTTAATCATAGGGCCAAAGTACAACTGTAAAACATATTGGTTTTTTTTTAATATGCAAATGAAGCGATCAAGCTAGCTATCGGAAGCAGTCTTAACACATTAAACTGGACGAATCCACCAACATCAATTCCACCAGCTGAATGAATATATGCAGGACAGCGATCCAATCGCAACGCATTCAAAAAAGTTTAAGCTGCACATCAAAGAAACTGATAATCAAAATGTACAACAGGGCTCTAATGTGAGCTCCAGGGCACAACGGAACATACATGTTCCTTAAGCAGATCGGTGAGCCGCACACTTTCATCATATTCCCGATCGCAACCGACAAAACAACGAGCCCGTGGCTCAATGGTAGAGCGTTTGACTCAATTACCAAAGGTCGCAGTTTCGAATTCCAGGTGTGCTACACTTGGGATTGGTATGACTGGCTGATAACGGCTAATAAGCCAGAAATGGCCATTTATATATATATATATCTATAGGATCGACTTCATCATCCCCGGAAGAAGGGACGAGTTAATGGATCGGAATGTATTTGGACTTACGTTACGGTAACCCCCTCGTTTCCATAATCAGTGATCTGTGGGTAATCTTTCTGCTGGTCTTGACTGGTTCAGCCTTGACGCTTGCCTGGTACTATATCCGTGCTTGGCATATGAATTTTGAACGGCATGTTCGCTACTGATTAGGCTTGACCTCTTCACTCTGCTGCCGCCGTATTTGTTGGAAAGTCAGCGTGCGTAGTGGCCTGCCCCTCATCACCCAGCGGAAAGATCAGTCTTTGATGCCCGCGTGGGTTGATTTCAGCCTCGTGGGCGTGGTGGTTATCCACGCTGGTCACGTGGCCTCCAATCGGTTCCCCTCTTCTTTTACCCTGACGTCAGTTGTCGGTCACGCGTGAATTTGTACGACTGTCCCATTGCCGCTGCTCAAACTGATGGGCAGGATGCAAGTCTATGGCTCTGTTGAATGTGCCCATGGATGACCAACTTTTGAGCGGCAGTCTGGCTATCTTAGCATAAGCTCGGCCGATTACCTTTGCTTTGTTAAACGCGAAACTGTGATTCTTTTGTTATCAGCGGCCATAGACAGCTTATCCTTACGGTTGCTTGCAAGCTGGTGTTCATGCAATCTTGTGCAATATAGGATACATTTCCTTACCAATTCCATTGATAGAAGCCTTTAGTCGGATCGTATAAGGGGCTCTACAAAGTCGACTATGACATAAGATGCAAGTTGACCGACCGAGTATGTCAACAACTACCTATAAAACATTTGCTCCCATGTGATGGCATTGCTGGTTTTCGTAGGTTGAATGCTTATGGAAATCCGAGGAAATATGGTACTTGCGAAGAACCCGGCTCTATACTAACTTCAAGTAGAGCCTAATCGGGAAGGAAAGCGAGAAGTCTCATTGGATGGTGTGCAAAGGTCGTCATGGCAAATTACCACGTGGGCTTGCAACTTTATTTATAAATAACCAAGGGAACAGTACCGCCTGGTTTGCCACTACTTATCCATCCGACCCAACATTAATTCCACCAGCTGAATGAATATATGCAGGACAGCAACGCATTTAAAAAAGTTAAGCTGTATATCGAAGAAACTGATAATCAAAATTTACAACAGTTGAGGTGTTCTTTATGTTCGGAAGTCACATAATGACATAAGGTAATCCAAATAAAATTTGGAGAATAAATGTATCCTCACTGACTATCCTAATTAGACGGAAAAGATTCGTTTGCTTAAATATGATTTTTTTGGCCTGCAAGAAAGCTGTTCCAGAATGTTACATTCTAGAAGAGCTAAATGAGCTCATTTAGCCGCACGTTTTTGCATGTTTTAAGCCTTTTTACTATAGCATAAATAATTATAACTGCTATGCCTGCAACACAGATATAACTTAATATTCAACTTTCAATTGAAATACATTAACCATAAATGCTCACATACATCACATACATCAGAATTTACAACAGATGAGGTGTTTTTTTATGATCGGGAATTACAAACGAAAAAAGGTAATCCCAATAAAATTTGGAGATTAAATGTCTCGTCAGTGACCTTCCGAATCAGACGGAAAAGATCCGATTGCTTAAACAAGAATTCTATTTGGCCTGATGATTTGGATTCTCACTCGAAAGCATCAACAGACACAGTGGTAGATAACAAGGGATACAGGCAAAAGTGCCCAGTATTAAGAGTATCTTGCAAAGACCAGCTAATATGCATACTGCACCCAGCAGCTCTCGCCTAAAAAGTTAAGGTTCATGATTGATGCAAAATTGCTCGGTTGTCCGCGTTCGAGTCGGTAATTACTTTATTTATATCATCGATGATAGACGTTGACCTAATGATGAGCAGCGACGTTTTGTCACTAAGCAAGGAGGTTTTTACACCATGCCCTTCATACGTGAGTCATTTCCTTACTTAGGCAAGGCCTTTGCCCACGATATGGAAATGGGCGGTCATTGCGCGTGTTGGTCAACTGTGGGCTAGAACAACATGAGTCGAGCAGCTCGCGGTAGATGCGATTATCACCTCCAGGGGAGGACTATGGTCTCGTTAACTTGAAACAATATCTGGTCCTATGCACGCAAAAGAAACTCTTGCAAGGTTTCCGCTTATCGTGGTCAGCGGCCGCCGAACTATACGCACTCCTGTGCCCCGCTCTCAACTCCCACTCCTCTTAAATGGCTCCTCCAAACCCTCATTTTGCCTAACCAGATGTCGTTTTGCGCCAACCCACTACTGAAATAACAGACTGGTACGAAAAGACAAACAGTATGGTATATAGTTCTCATTTAAATCTACTGTTCTGATGAGAGGTTATATAAAGAACGCCTATTCTCGCCAAATCTTCTTATGAATCCTAAGCTGGAACTATTCGTATCTGAAATAAAATTTGGAAGTGAAACGCTGTAATAATGACATTGCAGGCTCTTGCACTTTAAAGACAGATAATTACATCACTCAAAATTTGAATTTTTTTCTTTTCAAATGTATTTAATGATAAGAATTTCAGAGGTTTGTATGCAGTGGAGGGCATTACTGTTGAATGAGGTGTTTGAATTTCACACTTATCTAATGCTTTCATGTGAATTATGACTATGGATAATTATGACCGAAAATATCGAAATGGGCAACATAGTGTTGTGACTCGCAGTCCATGCTTAAACTATTAGTTAACTTCAGAAACCAGAGTTAGCGCATCTAAACATGACCAGACGTTGGTTTTTCAGTTTACCGGAATAGGCATTCAGTTTACTTTGCAGCCATTAGTTAATCTTTCACGCCGAAAGCAGGAACAGCGGTGAATTGTGTTAGGTCTAAGCCTATTTTAGATACACAATTTAATCAGAAGCTCAACAAAGATTCCTTTTTAAGCATACAAACCTCTGAAATTCTTATCGTCACATTCATTTGAAAAGAAAACAATACAAATTTTAAGTGATATAATTATCTGTCTTTAAAGTGTGAGAGCCTTCATTGTTACAGCGTTTTACTTCTAAATGCTATTTCAGATGTGAATAGTTCCAGCTAAGGATTCATTAGACGATTTGGCAATAATAGGCATGCGTTATGAGAATAAGATTCCAAACTGTTCGTCTCGTCATACCAGTGAGTCATTTGAGTATTGGGGAGTTAATAATTGACAACTGGTTAGGCAAAAATAAGAGTTTGTTGAGCCATTTGAGAGGAGTGGGAGTTGAGAGCGGGGCGCAGGAGTGCATTTAGTTCAGCAGCCGGTGACCATGCAATACGGTTACCTGGCAAGAGGTTCTTTTGCGTTATTAAGACCAGATATTGTTTCAAGTTTTACGAGGCCAAAGGCCTCCCCTGGAGGTAATAAGCACGTCGAACGTGAGCTGCTCGACTCATGTTGTTCTGGCCCGCAGTCGAGCAACAAGCGCAATGACCTAAGATTCCCATATGATGGGCTAAGGCTTCACCTAAGCAGGGGAAGGACTCACGAATGGATGGCATGATGGACCAACATCTCCTAGCACAGTGACAAAGTTTAGCTGCTCATCATTAGGTCACCATCTATCATCGATGATATAAATAAAGTAATAAACGAATCAAACGCGGACGACCGAGATATTTTGCATCAATCATGAAACTCAACTTTGAACGCGAGAGCTGTGGATTGCAGTACGCATATAAGCTGGTCTCTGCAAGATACTCTTAATACTGGGCACTTTTTGCCTGTATCCCTTGTTATCTACCACTGTGTCTGTTGATGCTTTCGAGTGAGAATCCAAATCATTAGGCCAAATAGAATTCTTGTTTAAGCAATCGAATCTTTTCCGTCTGATGCGGACGGTCACTGAGGGGACATTTAATCTCCAAATTTTATTGGGATTATCTTTTTTCAGTATGTTACTTCCGAACATAAGAAATACCTCAACTGTTGTAAATTCTGATGTATGTGATGTATGTGAGCATTTATGGTAAATGAATTTCAATGAAAAGTTGAATAGTCAGTTATGTCTGTGTTGCATGCATAGCAGGTATACTTATTAATGCTATAGAAAAAAGGCTTAAAAATGCATTAAAGTGCGGCTAAATGAGCTCATTGAGCTGTTCAAGAATCAAACATTCTAGAACAGCTTTCTTTCTTTCACCAATTTGGAAGCAACACAATTCTACTGAAGGCGGAAATATCCACTGAAATAAATGTTTTAAAGTAAAATATTCATGATTTGCACATTTTTCCACCGTTGAGCATAAAGCAAATCATGATCATGGGATAAACCACAACCTACCGTTACTCAGATAATAATTTCACCAGAGATAAAAGCGGAAGGAGAGAGATAGATAGAGAAGGAGAGAGCAATCAGTCAAATTATGGCAATAAAATTGCAGCCCTCCTTTAAAATGCCTAGAGATAAGGCTTGTGTAAATGCTGATATAGATAGGCAGGAGGGGAATAAAAATGAGCAAATTGGAAGGCTAGGAGATCCAGGATATACTAATTTATTAACTGTCATTTTGACCAGATGTCGATTTTTCTGTCAACCCTATGGTAGACGGAACCTTTATGAGTAAATATTCATGCAACTTGATTTTCTATTGATATTATTCCAGTAGTACAAATATTAAAGGTTTTACACCAAAGCCTCTGATGCCACGATAGCCCGCTTCTATGGTCTGACAAAGGTTCACAAGCCACCATTGCCTCTATGCACCATCGTCTCTTTACGTGACACTCCAACCTTTGGGCTGTCAGAGGTTGTTCCAGCGACTTTGTTTCCTAAACACGGATTCGAAGTTGACATTGATTTCAGGTGATTAGTTCTTAACACACAACCAACATCTTGAAGTAGAGACAGACGAAATGATGGTGTCATTCAACGTAATCTCGTTATTTTCTTCTTTTTCCCCCTCATTGGCGATTGATACTGTCGATGACTTTCTGAAGGAAAAATTTGACGACACCAACCAGAAACGGCCAGGTTTACAAGAAAACGAAAGGGACGCTAATGGGCTTGCCTCAGTCTAGACTAATTGCCAAAGAAGTTTTGCAAAGGCTTGAGATTCTCATCTTCAGTTCGAAACTCCGAATCTCTGGGACAAATACGTTGAAGACACGTTCATCACAATCAAGAGGACTCCCTTGCAGGCTTTCAGGGTATTGTTGAATTCAATCTTTCCCAACATCCAGCTTGCCATGGAAGAAGAAGAAGACAAAAAGCAGTTGCCCTTTAATGACGTCCACGCTGGAAAAAAAGGAGATAAGGACAAAGGTCTACTGTAATTTAACTAAAATTCCACGCGTCTTTAATTTCCTAAGAATCCCCCTGTTGACCACAAACGCTTTTGTGGATAAACCATCTTCAAACGGATCAAATATGTCGACTTGCCCTATCTAAATTATTATTTTGCCAGAGGCTGTTTTCCTTGGATACTTGGTGCAGATATGAGTAAGGCCAGCTATGAAAATCATAATAACTTCCTTTGGATTTTCAAGGACTGACCAGAGTGTTCCGGACACCACAAAAGGGGTGGTGCTTTACGAAGGCGATACCTCTATCTCCGGACAACATGATTCCAGGGGTGGTGAGTAATCTTTACAAAGAAAAGAAAAATCTTCGCGGAAATTCAGCCGATGTCTCTAAGCTCGTTTGCGTTACCGCGCTTAGCAGCGCCCAGACACCAAACACACCTCTATACGCCAAAAAAATTCACACACTGACGGCTGGGCCAAAAATTTGCCTATCTCCATGGGCAGGGTCGGTAATATTAACACAATCCCCTTTCGATCCGGGGGGATGCCGGTGGCACGCGCAAACACACACAGACAGAATAATGCAAGGCACCCCACGTCTCTGTATCGACACGTCAGATGGCTTAGGATCAACTGATCCATGGCCAACTACTGTTCCCATGGAACCCTTCTCGACTTCGGCTGTCAAGGTTCTCACTTGAGTATTTGCTACGTCCAACAAGATCTGCATCCGTGGCGGCTCCACGTTAACTCACATCCGAGCTTCCACGCTCACAACGGTGACCCTCCTACTTGCCTACGCATCCTCGCCTGGATCCTGACTTTGCAAGTCAGCGACCAATTGTTGTGCAAGCAACTGGCCACGTGCTGCTCGCACCACCAAACGCAGCCAGCGATCCAGTTTGCGGTGACGGCCCGGTATAGGTTCAACGCTCCAATGCCATTCATTTTCACGGCTGGTCAATTAGGGAAGGTGAGTTTTAACACACACCTTAGCGGATACCGACGCCCATGGCCACCTTTAATGTCTATATTAACCCACGTCTTTTGTGGTATCTCATGAGCGTCCGAATTTTAGCACATTATCCAGGCATTTGGTTCATCCCACAGCACTTGTTCTGCTTACCACAAATGGCCCACTTGGCACAGGCACATTCAGCGCCCGACTCCTATAGAGGGAAACTTCACATTCCACCCATTTAAAGTTTGAGAATAGTTTTAGCTCGTTTCGAACCAAGTACTTCTAATAATTTGCTTTTACCGGATAAAACTGACCTTGCGAATGAGTGCCAGCTTTCCTGAGTGAAACTTCGGAGGGAATTATCCACTAGATTTTTCGATTGGTCTATCACCCCCTATACTCACGTTTGACGATCGATTTTAACGACAGAATACCTGCGGTACTCCACCAGAGTTTCCTCTGTCTTCAACATACGCAAGCATAGTTCACCATCTTTTGGGTCTTAAAGTGCACGCTCTTGCTTAGTTTCGATGACGCGCCGGCTCCAACGCAGACCGCAAAACGATCCACACCTTTCAAACGACCGCATCTGGGGACGGGCCGGCGGTGTGACCACTGCTCTTGTGCCTGGTGCTGTACGCGCAAGGCGAGGTACGATAAACAATTGCATCTAACCACATCCCGAGAACAAGGCGAGACTTAACTGCAATTTTGGGACTCTTCGGATCAATTGACTCGCATGCATGATAAACTCCTTGGTCCGTGTTTCCAGATGGATCGGGTAGCTTGTCTACCGCAACACCACAGACTGTTTGGCCAACAACGTCTCTTACAGAAGGCGCCGCATGTAAGACCCACCAACACCAGACCACCACTATACCCACTTCGTGCAGACAACTCGACGAACAGACCCAGCAATCGGCAGCCCACAGCAACACCCCGCGCCCACATGCAGAGTGCGCACCAGCCAAAAAACTATAGACCGACCAACCTCATGCGCTGCTCAGTTATTCCTACCACAGAAGCCCACTAGGACGTCTGCAGGCGACTGCAAAATCACAACAGACAGACAGACATCTTGACGGTCAGTGCTCGATAACACGTGTGCATGCAAATGCCTACGCAACCCACTCACTGAATTCACCTGCGATGGTCGAAGCTCAGCCGAAAACCACAGAGGAGCCACCGACCGAACCACGACCACTAACGACCACCCACTTTGGGTTGCATTCCCAAGCAATCCGAATCGAAGGTCGACCTGTTGAATTGCCTCACAAGTTTGAACTTCTACTCGCGCGGGCTTTTCATCCTCTCTGGTCCAAATCCAGTGAACCATACTCATTGCTGGACTTCGAGTGGAGTGGCAATCACACGAGTCAACCCAAACACCACATTACCCAGCAGCTAACCTACCACAGGCTTCCGTGCTGGGCTATTCCCTCTTCACTCACCGTTACTAGTGAAAGCTCGGTTAGTTTATTTTCCACCGCTTTGTGATATGCTTAGGTTCAGTGGGTAATCACGACTGATTCGAGGTCAGGAAATATAGAGTAGGAAGCAGAAGCTGCCACCAAAAACGGCATTGGCACTCATTATGCGCCCTTCCACCATAATCACCACTGCCATGAGTTAGAGCTCACACGGCGTGCCACACACATATACCGAGCCACGGCCAGTGCGCAGCTGCACCCATCCACACAAACCTAGGATCAATGGACGCAGAAAAGAACACAAACCCACGCACTTACACACATACAATGCCCTGATGCACATCCTGCAGCATGACGACAAGCAAAAGGCATGGGGTAAGAAGAAACCGTTGCCACCACTGCCGCCGGAAGGCATACGCAATGGAGAAGGAGGCTACTAGCTTACATGCCATAAAGGCCACATTCAGAAGAGCCTTCGCAGCCTGGCCCTCATTCCTTCTCCACCACCACCTCCATCACCACCACCACAACCACCACCACCAAACCTTACGAGGACGAGGAGGGAATCAGCAGCAAGAGGACCGAATTATCCCACCAAACAGCGCAAACTCATACGTGGACTACCCTGTCCATCCGGTGTTAACTGGCTATCTCTTAACTCTACCACCACTGCCACCACATGACAACTCACAGACCGCAGGAGAACAACAGCAACCACGTAGCAGGAGGATGGAAGGGGACGAGGAGTTAAGGAGGAAAGCTAGAACACCTGGCAGGTGGCCGACAGACCTGACGCGCCATCGCAATAAGGTTGGATCGTCATGACCGACAGATCCGACGCACACTATGGACACGCATCTATCAGCAGCCGCAGCCGCCGCCACCGCCTTCGCAGCAGCATCAGTTGCCAGCAGCAGACAGAACACAAGATATGTGTATTCTCGCATACATACGAAACGCGTAATGAAACTTCAGCAGGTTTACCCGTTGAAACCTTGTAAGGACTTTAATTTCTCTAAATGATCAAGTTTGGTCGTATTCTCGGCACCTGTCAAGCACCAACCTTTCAGCTGGCACTTCAATTTCGCCAATCCGTGGACCTTACTAAACCATTCACTTGGCAGATGTGACGGACGGTGTGTTCAAAGGGCAGGGACGTTATCAACGCAAGCTTATTACATGTACTTACTGGGAATTCCTCGTTCACGGGAAAACAATTCCAAGACCCGATCCCCGTCATGACGGTGATTGACCAGTTTACCCAACCCTTTCGGACCAGAAGATCAGACACGTTGGCAGCGTTATTGTAGGGCGCGTGCAGCCCCGGAGATTTAAGGGCTTCACAGACCTGTTATTGCTCAATTTCGTGCACATTCGTAACGATTGTCTCTCTAAGAAGTAGACACACCTGCGCCGTACCCAGAGGCTAGCGCTGAACCCACCGATCACACCTCCTACCACAGTCCATGCCCCACACGCGAGCTCGCAGCACACGCGCGCAGAGAAATGCGCGGCCCTAAAGAAGTCAGCTGAAGTGAACAGTTTCGTCAAAACGCCGCCAGCACAGGAACAGAGTACAGGCGTACTGTTCGTTATCGGAATTAACCAGACAAATTTCTCCACCGAGTAAGAACGGCCATGCATTGCCAACCACCAAATCAAGAAAGGGCTAGCAATCTGCCAATTCTGACAGTGTCCGGGCTGGTTTAGTTTTCCCGTGTTGAGTTTATTAAGCCGCAGGCTGCACGCCTGGTGATTCCCTTCCGTCATTTCCTTTATGTTTTAGCTTTGAAACCATCGTTCCCCCAAAACCCAAAGACTTTAAGGTTTTCCGGGGACTGCCCGTGGGGATAGTTAAAAAAAATACCACTACGGATCATAAGTTGGCATCGTTTATGGTCAGCACTAGGATGGTATCTGATCGCCTTCAAGCCTTCGATTTTCACTCATGGCCCCTGAAAATGTGCTTGAGGAATGCCTTTGCTTTAGTTTGTTTGGTTACAGTCAATGAATTTACATCTAGCGCAACCATACAAACGTCCCGGCCTGTCACTTTTGATCATTACTTCGCATCCGAAAACCAACGAAATAGAACCAAAATCTTATTCCATTATTCCATGCAAAACATTTTAGCTAACAACTGCCTAGTTTGCGCCATCAAATGTGCTCAACGTAAACGTGCTATCTGCCCATAAACACATTTTTAAGAACATCCAAAGGCATGCAGACGAGTTGACGAACCCTACTGTCGCAGAGCACCACCTGACAATCGCCTACCCTGCTGGTATTTCACCACAGACATGGCTGAAAGGTGACACCACCTACCCACCAACTCGAGCATAACCATGCCTGGGCAAGGGACACCGAGCGAAGCAAGGTCCGACTGGCACCGACACAATCAGCCGAGGATTTGCAGGCGACAGTCATACAAAGATCCAACTACGAGTATTTAACTGCAGCAACTTTAACATACGCTATTGGAGCTGGAGGTACCGTGGCTACTGGCACCAGACTTAGCCTTTTATTGATCCTCGTGAAAGGATTTACAGTTCACTCATTCCGATTACGAAGGTTTAATAAGAGTTACCAATCGGTATTTGTCGTCAAAACCTCCCCGTACTGGTAGTGGGTTGTTTGCGTGTCTGCTGCCTCCCTTGGAAGCGGAAGTCGTTTCTCAGACTCTATCTTTCTCCAGAATCGAACCCTAATTTTCCTGTTACGATAACGGGATCCTTCTTCTGCGAACTTTTGCGGAACTCCGTCTCCTACTGGCAAACACCTTCTTCCGTCTTCCGACGCAGGAATAGGGCCCCGTGGATGCACCCTCGGTCCTGGCTCTGGTAGCTGCTGGCCTTTTTTCTCGTCCGGAGGAAAGATCGACAGGACGCGCTGGTAACCAAGGTGAACCGCGATGCCGATTGTTGGACGGATCACCGCCTCGTCCTCTCTCAGATGAGGCTCCGACTTAAACCTGACGAAGGCCCAAGGGACAGTGACCGCCAGGTAAATTAAATATTCTTTTAAAATATGGCAGCTCAATTTTTGATTTCAACAACCAAATAACCGAGAAACTGGAGGATATCCATGCTCCAGATAATAACGCCACCATGGAGACACGATGGTGTCAACTGCGAAATGTCATCCAGTCCACCGTCTTCAAATTCATCGGACTAGCATGCCATCAACCCCGTCACTGGTTTTACGAATATGACACCGACATCAGCAACTTACTCGCGGAGAAGAATGGACTACTTTAAGCCTAAAAGGACCTTAAAAACTGTCGCCACCAAAGAAGCCTTCTTCATATGACAACACCTTGAAAAACAATGGCTGCAGGACGCCAGGATGATCCGAAATGCTAAGGAAATCCAAGGGTATGCGGACCGCAATGAATAAAACACTTATTCAAAGCTATCAAGGTCATCTATGGCCCGTGTATCAAGGGGAACGCACCACTGCTGAGCTCCTATGGCACAACACTGCTGACAGAGAAATCGCAAATTCTGAAGCGCTGGGCCGAGCACTTCAGAAGTGTCCTTAAGTGCTCATCAGCCATCTCAGATGCTTTTATTGACTAACTCCCTCAAGTGGACACGAACAATGACCTGGATATGCCGCCTTCCCTACCAGAAACCACATGGGCCGAGTGGAAGTTTTCCAGTGGTAAAGCCCTAGGATCCGACGCAATCCCATCAGAAGTCTTCAAGCGCGGTGGGTCCCGGCTGATGGCGGAACTCACAACACACTTCAGGGAGATGTGGCACTAAGGACAAGTTCCTCAGTAGTTCAAAAACGCAACAATCGTCCATCTCTACAAGATGAAAGGGAACCGGCAACTCTGCATAATCACATAGGCATCTCGTTGGTCAAAATCGCCAGAATGATCATCACCCGCATCCTTCTCAATTCTCTGAACGACAAACTATAGCTGGGCCTGCTCCCTGAAAGCTAATGTGGCTTCCGCCGACACCGCGGAACAACCGAGATAATCTATGCCGACCACCGGCTACAAAAGAAGCGCCAGGAGAACCGAATTCACCTATAGAATACCTTCGTGGATCTGACGAAAGCCTTTATCACAGTGAACTGCGACGGACTGTGGAAAGTCATGTAGAAATTTGGCTGCCCTGAGAGGTTCGCGCACATGAGGCGTCAGCTTCATGACGGGACGAGGGCGTGAGTCACTGACAATTGAACGGTATCCGGAGCATTCACAGTGACAAACGGAGTGAGAGAGGACTGCGTTTTGGCCCCCACCTTGTTCAGTCTCATGTTCTCGGCTATGCTGATTGATGTCTACCATGATGAGCAACCTATGATTCCCATCACATATAAAACGGACGGATACATTCTCAACTATTGGTGTATGCAGGCATCAACGCGCGTGTCTACCGGTACAGTCCATGACTTGTTCTCCACGCACGACTGACGGTAGAGGACATGCAAAGGAGAATGAACCTCTTCGCCGCAGGCTGCGCCAATTATGGCTTAACGAACAGTACAGTTAAAATGGTTGTCATGCGTCAGCCTTAACCCAGCGCGGAATTTAATGCGTTCCGAATCAATGTCAACTGTGCTCAACTCAAAAATGTGGTCACATTCGCTTTTCTAGAAAGCACGCTGTCACATTACACGAGAATCGATGACGAGGTTGCCCAACGGATATGCAAGGCCAGTCAGGATTTCGGACGACGGCAGGCCTCCGTAAGGAATCGCTACGGTATTCACCTGAACACCAAACTTAAGATGTACAAGGCTATCATCTTAAAGACTCCTTTACTGAGCACAAACCAGGACCGTCTATTCAAACCAAGCCAAGAAGCTGAATCAGTTCCATCTCAGCTGCCTCTGCAGAATACTGAAGCTGAGATTGCATGACAGTATCCCGAACATAAAAGTCCTGAGGTGGACCGGAATCCTCAGCACCCACGCCATGCTAAGGCAAAAGCAACTGCGATGGAGCGGACACGTGGTAAGAATGAACGATGAGCGACTATTCTAACGACTTTTCTACGGAAATGTCGCTACGTGTGATCGCCGACAGGGAGATCAAAAACGATGTTATAAGGACACTCTGAAGACTTCCCTGAAGCAACTGCAGATCAACTTTGGCGACGTTGGAGGACATGGCCTTGCAAACAGCGGCATGGAGAAAATCCGTGAAGACTGGTTAAGCAATCTATGAGGCCAACCGTAGCGCTGTCGCCAAGGCCAAAAGAGTGGCACCAAAGTCACCAGCGCCCTGGGACAAAAACATCGATGCCCAAGTCCTTCCAACACACTACGCTGTCAACGAATCTTCCGCGCACGAATTGGCCTGGGTGTACATCTATGGACGCAATGCACCAACAATCCAACAGTTCCGAATTACACTTCAAACTCTGCCAACCCTCATTTGAACTCAATCACCCTCACTCCTGGCATCAATTCCATTTATCCAATCATATAAGAGACCACATCCAACTACTCATCACCTGTTACCCCCACCACCGCCTTTGACGCCGCCGTCACCACCATTACCACCACCAGCGATGCGGACTCTCTCCTAAACTGTCCTCAATGTGACCGCACATTCACCTCACGCATCGGCCTGCTCGGTCACTTGCGCATCCATTGTACAGAGACTGGTGAACCAGTACCTGGAACACCAACACACAACAGAGTTCGCCACCTCCACTGCCCTCACTGTGTTTCAGCTTTTACTCATCGCACGGGCCTTTTCGGTCACATGTGCATTCATGACAGTGCAATTCACCCCAATGCCGACAAAACCGATATCCCATGCACATACTCCGTTCCTGCCATTCTTTCCGCCATTACCACCACCACTACCGTGAATAAAATCCTCCCAGCCTCTCCCGATATATCCTTCCCAAACTGCACCCGCAACTTTAACTCACGCATCAGCCTGGCCGGTCACCTTTGAATCCATCGCACGGAGGCTGGTGAACCAGTACCTTGGGCTCCGACATACAGTCGCCGCACCCGCCTCCACTGCGCTCACTGCTCTTGCACATTTGCACACCACATGGGCCTATTATACACATGCACCTCCATGACAATCTGTGGTAAACCACCGAAGGCAAAGCCAAATCAGTGCACACTTTCTACACTAATACATAAACAACAACTTCAACATCATCATAATGTACCTGTTACAATCATGGATTCCTAGAAATCATTGCTTGGAATGCTGCCAATCTGATGCAAACACCCGGCCACACCGTCAGCCCAGTGTATGTGCTCCGTGTGTCAAGTGGCTGACCAGTGGACTGGGTGTCAGATGGCGATGGATCCTGCATATCCTTTGATTTAGTGAATCCTGGTGTGTGCATTATGGAAGACAGCTCGTGCTGTGGCGTGCCAAGAGGGGTACACCAACCCATTAGCCAATGCGCCCACTCCCACATTATACAACTGACTGGCTCGGATAGTGGTCTGATTGTGGGGGTGGGGGAGATAATGTGGTTGACAGGTCAGTGCGTTTTCCTCACTTTAAACAATCTGACGCGCTTGAAACTATCACAGTGCTTTAAAAGCCATGACTTGGAAGGCGGTCAACTGACGGGAGCACGTTGACCGCGTAGTCAGCAAAATGTGGGTTTTGCGTTGAGTGGCTGAATGGTGGACAAAGTGTCAGGTTGCAATGGCTCCTTCTTAATGTGGCCTTTATAGCAATTGCACTCGTGGGATCTGAGCGTGATGTGGTGGTAGGCCAAGGGGCGTCTTGGGTCGCGCCAGCCACCTGTGCTTTCTCCCATCACCGGTTTTTTTTGACTTCGTCATGACAGTGGGCTAAGGTGGGGACGGAGGAGTGAGTGCGGTAGATGCAGCGAAAGTCTAATTTCACTTTAAACTAAGTCACGCTCAAGTCACAATCCCTGCACCACTCTTCTGTGGAGCATACGGTGGACCTTGAATGGTCAAACTGTCGTGTGTGTGCAGGGGGCTGTCGCCGTTGCCGGTCCCACCAGGGTGCATGCACGTATTCGTGCTGATAGTGGAGCGCGTATGCGTACGTAACTTCTTCGTTTGTGTCGGTGTTTGAACTTCTTGATTAATCCTGCCAGTAATCATATGCTTGTTTCAAAGAAAAAACCATGCATGTCTAAGTGCTCGCCTTCAATAAGCGAAACCGAAAATGGCTCATTTAATCAGCTATGGTTTATTGGATCATACCCGTTTAATGGAAAACTATAATAACTCTAGAGCTAATACATACCCCGAAGCCCATATCCGCCAGGGAATGGATGCACTTATAAGATCAGAAGTCAATCAGGTAGTGTTCTATTGCCTTCGGGTGGCAGCTCCCCTGCCTGTCGTCCTTCTGGTGACTCTGGATAATTGTTACAGATCGCAGTCGGCCTTGCGTTGACGACGGGTCCTTCAAATGTCTGCCCTATCAACTTTCGATAAAAGGTGACCTGCCTACCATGGTGATCACAGGTAACGGGAAAAATGTTTCGATTCCGGAGAGAGAGAGAGTCTGAGAAACGACTTCCGCTTCCAAGGGAGGCAGCAGGCACGCAAATAAACCCTTTTCCAGTAAGGGGAGGTGGTGACGAAAAATACAGATTCGGAACTCTTATTAAGGCTTCGTAATCGGAATGAGTGAATTCTAAATCCTTTCACGATGATCAATAAGAGGGAAAGTCTGGTGCCAGTAGTCACGTTACCTCCAGCTCCAATAGCGTATGTTAAATTTGCTGCAGTTAAAAAAGTCGTAATTGGATCTCGGTATGACTGTCGCCTGCAAGTTTTCGGCTGATTGTGTCGGCGTTAGTGTGGATGCCTTCCGGCGCCAGTGGTTGCAGCGGTTTCTCCTAATCCCATGCCCTTTGCTTGTCGTGATGCTGCAGTGTGTGCATCAGGCATTGCAAGTGTGTTAGTGCGTGTGTGTGTGTACTGCTCATCAATAGGGCAACATCTAATTTGGATTAAATACATAAAATAATTAACGACTCGAACGCGGTCGACCGAACAATTTTGGATCAATCAAGAAACTAAACTTTAAACGGAAGAGTTGCTTATGCAGTACGCATATTAGCTGGTCTCCACAAGATACTCTTAATACTGGGCACTTTTTGCCTGTATCCCTTGTTATCTACCACTGTGTCTGTTGATGCTTTCGAGTGAGAATCCAAATCATCAGGCCAAACAAAATTCTTGTTTAAGCAATCGGATCTTTTCCGTCTGATTAGGACGGTCACTGAGGAGGCATTCAATCTTCAATTTTTTATTTGGATTACCTATTTTCATATTGTGACTTCCGAACATAAAGAACACCTCAACTGTTGCAAATTTTGATTATTATTTTCTATGATATACAGCTTAAACTATTTTGAATGCGTTAAGATTTGTTCACTGTACTGCATATTTTCCTATAGCTGGTGGAATTGATGTTGGTTGATTCCTCCAGTTGTGTGTGTTTTGACTGCTTCCATGAGCTAGCTTGTTCGCTTCATCAGCATTGTCAAAAACACAAACATTTTAACAATTGTACTTTTGCCCGATTGTTAAGTCTGCAGAAATCTTCAACACGCATTTTTCCAACGCAGTCTGCAATTTTGCTTACCCTCCTGAAAATGATTCTTAGCAATTATTAGTATGTGAACCATTTTGGTAAATGAAGGTCAATGGAAAGTTGATTATTTAGTTATATCTTTGTTGCACGCATAGCAAGTAGAATTATTCATGCTATAATATTAGACTTACAAAGTGCATTAAAGTGCAGAGAAATGAGATCATTGCGTGCTGTATGTTGGTTGAATTTTTTTCATCGAGTGCTTGCACGAAACATGTGCATAATGTCAACGTTTAAAGATTTTACCATCGAAATTGGGATAAAAGGACATCAGTTGCACTACGTTATGCTTTTTACGGTAAAATGAGCAAATAAGAGCAGTAAATAATATTTTGACATTAAGTGTGTCACGTAGATAATATTTTTACAAATGAAAGTTACAGGTGCAAGTCATTGTATAACGTAGTTGCAGCGATATCACAAGGATAGTTGGCAAATACTGTATTCTAAACTCGTAACCCTGTAAAAACAGCCATATATAACTAACAACCGGCAAGTCTTACCGTTAGCAGTCGCATCCGCAGCATACTTCTTCAACCCGCAGACATACGTCATTACTGCAATATTAAAATAACAAATGTCTTTTCTTACCTTTTACAGTGCATTCCTAAGAAAATAACGACTTCACTCAAACACGTGACAATAATGCAATATCTTATTCCCCACCTTCTATTCTTACCGTTTGCAGTCGCTTCATCGTTTCACCATTTCTACACACCATCACGTATCATTACTTCAATATCAAACGTACGACCGGCTATCCTTACGGTTATCAGTCCATTCCTTGAGAACACCATTTTAACACAAAACCACGTGTCAATACTGCAATGTCTACCTAACCACCGACAATTCTTACCATTCACAGTCTATTTGTCAGTTAACCATTTCTACACGAGTAAACGTGTACTTACTTCAATACATTTCTTACCACCGGTTATCTTGCCGATAGCGTTCGCTTCCTATTTACACCATTTCTACGCCCCGATATCTTTCATTTCTACAATATCTAACTCCAGCAGTCAATTCTTACTGTTAGCATTCCATTCCTCAAAACACAATTTTAACACATCGACACGTGTCATTATGGCAGTTCCTAACTTACCACCGCCAATTCTTAATGTTAGCAGTAGCTTCCTCAGTACACCATTTCTACACAACGACACGTGTCATTACTGCCTTATATTAAGTAAAACGTTCAATTCCTATAGTTGACAGTCCTTTTCTCAAAATACCGATTCTACGAACAAAGCCACGTCAAAACTGCAACCAAAAAATTACCACTGGCTTTTGGTATCGTAAGAAGTTCATTCCTTAGTACACAATTTCTATCTAACGGCACATGCCATGGCTGTGATAACTAATTCACAAACGGCAGGTCTTACCGTTAGCAGTCGCTTCCTCAGTTCACTATTTCTACACGCCAAACCATGTAATTACTGCAAGCTACCCGATCCATCTGGAAACGCAGACAAAGGAGTTTATCATGCACGCAGCGTTGAACCTATACCGGGCCGTCACCGCAAACTGGATCGCTGGCTACGTTTGGTGGTGCGAGCAGCACGTGGCCAGTTGCTTGCACAACAATTGGTCGCTGACTTGCGAAGTCAGGATCCAGGCGAGGATGCGTAGGTGAGTAGGAGGGTCACCACTGTGAGCGTGGAAGCTCGGATGTGAGTTAACGTGGAGCCACCACGGCTGCAGATCTTGTTGGACGTCACAAATATTCAAGTGCGAACCTTGACAGCCGAGGGGGAGAAGGGTTCCGTGGGAACAGTAGTTGGCCATGGATCAGTTGATCCTAAGCGACCTGACGTGTCGTTACAGAGACATGGGGTGCCTTGCACAATTCTGTCTGTGTGTTTTTGCGCGTTCCACCTGCATCCCCCCAGATCGAAAGAGAATTCGGTTAATATTCCCGACCCTGCCCACGGAGATAGGCAAATTTTTGGCTGGGCCATCAATGTGTGCGCTGTTTTGGCGTATAGAGGTGTGGTTCGGGTCTGGGCGCTGCTAAGTGTGGTAACGCAAACGAGCTCGGAGACATCAGCTGGATTTCCGCGAAGATTTTGTTTTCTTTGTAAGGATTTCTCACCACCCCTGGAATCATGTTGTCCGGAGATAGAGGTATCGCCTCCGTAAAGCACCACCCCTTTTGTGGTGTCCGGAACACTCTGGTCGGTCCTTGAAAATCCAAAGGAAGGTATTATGATTTTCGTGGCTGACCGTACTCATATCTGCACCTGGTATCCAAGTTGAACAGCCTCTGACAAAAGAATAATTTAGGTAAGGCAAGTCGACATATTTGATCCGTTCGAAGATGGTTCATACACAACTGCGTTTGTGGTCAACAGGGGGGATTCTTCGGAAATTGAAGACGCGCGGAGTTTTAGTTAAATTACAGTAGACTGTTGTCCTTATCTCCTTTTTTTCCAGCCTGGACGTCCTTGAAGTGCAACTGCTTTTTGTCTTCTTCTTCTTCCATGGCAAGCTGGATGTTGGGAAAGATTGAATTCAACAATACCCTGAAAGCCTGCAAGTGAGTCCTCTTGATTGTGATGAACGTGTCTTCAACGTATTTGGTCCAGATTTTCGGAGGTACGAGCTTAAGATCAGAATCTCAAGCCTTTGCCAAACTTCTTTGTCAATTAGTCTAGACTAAGGCAAGCCCATTAGCGTCCCTTTCGTTTGCTCGTAAACCTGGCCGTTTTTGGTTGGTTTCGTCAATTTTTCCTTGAGAAAGTCATCGACAGTATCAATAGCCAATGAGGGTGAGAAAGAGGAAAATAACGAGATTACTTTGAATGACACCATAATTTCGTCTGCCTCTGCTTCAAGATGGTTTTATTTATATAAGGCCGTTTAGTATTTATTCGACGAAGGTCGAATACATACTAGGATCATGAGGGATCAGGCTAGGCACCGATAAAAAAGGACTACATCCGTCAAATGTAGTTCTCTTTGGTCTGACTAGAGGACACGGGCGAAATAGTTAATGCGGTTAATAAGATGTTGCGTTAACTGGGTGGCGCAACATTTGTCCATAGTAGCTATTTATGGAGAGAGAGAGAGAGAGACAGTGCTCGTGTGTGGGAGAGAAAGGACTGGGTGGCGTCGTCTGAAGTCACGGAAAGTGGCAAAGTAATATAAGGATACTCGTGGAGTTGCGAAAGGAAATGCAACAGACTGGCTGTGGCTGGGAGGATCAACCAATAAATGACATGGATTGTAGAGGAAAAAGCAAGAGAAGGGATATAAAGAAAATGCGAAAGACACGAGAAAAAATGGCATCGCCAACAGGGGCTAACGGAAAAACTGCTAAAATTAAGATTTATACGAGTTAATTGTTGATGTTGAGTTTGGCCAGCTGGGGGGCATCAGCGATCGGCCTCAAGCATGATGCTTTCCGACTCGTAGAGACTCTCGTGTTTGGACATGATTCGCATCAGGGAACGTAAATTCATCCACCAGTTGTCACGTGGCACACGGTATTTGAAGTCGGTCACGCGCTAGAGGTCAGACACCTTGGAGAACTCATGGGAACGTTTGATAATGCCGAGTAGATAGCAGCTGCTGTCCTCAGTGGTCACGACTTGCCCATCGCCAGTCAATCCTTCGTTAATCTGCGAATCTAGCCACTCAATGGCAAGAGCCCCGAACTTGGTGACCAAGTACGGTCAAAGGGCGAATGCACACCACCCTGTTGAACGTGGCCCAGAACATTGCATTGACAGTCGAAGATGCTCTGTCCCTCCTCAGCGTACAGCTGGTGGATTAATTCAGTGGTGTAATTGGGGTTGGCACGCTCAGCACGGAGAACAAGGTCCCGCTGGACATTTGAGGCCATCTTGGCTCGTAAATGGGTCACGTCCTCACGCAGATCATCAATTCCAAAGGATTCCTCGTGAATGTAGGCAGCGTCGGCTCCACCTGCCATGGCTCCCATAGTAGCCACGTAGCCGCAATAGGCCCCCATGGTTTCCACGACGAAGACGCGACGTTTTGTTCCCATGGCGCTTTGTTTGATCTTGTCAATAGCCGTAGTTATTTCGTTCAAAGCAGTATCAGCACCGAGGGAGAAATCTGTCCCTGGCACCTTGTTGCTAATCGTAGCCGGAATCATCACCATTGGAATGCAGAGCTCCTTGAACTGCTTCCGGCCCTCATCCAATTCAAGCATGCACTCAAAGGCCTTGAAACCGCCGTTCACTAAAAGACCGTTGATTTGGTATTCACCAAGACGAGCTGCTACTGCCTCGATTCCCATTTGGTATGGTGTGTCGCGGCGTGCTCCGAGCATAGAACCACCCGGACCGCCACAGCCAGTAACATCGTTCCACCGGATGTCCCTCACCTTTCCGTTGACGAGACCATGGAAGACCTCCATGATGCCCAGCACTCGGCAGCCCTTTGTGATGGCCAGATGAACAAAACTGCGCATGGCCGCGTTCATGCCGCAGGCAGGTGCACCCACGTTGACGATGCAAACTCGCAGTTTCGCCCTTACAGACGGCCTGTCACCTACTTCCGGAACCGTGGTGCGCGAAAGAGAAAGGTAACTCTCCACATTTGCTAAAAAGCTCCGTCCTCTCAAATACACGGTCTTCTCAAAGTCCTTCTGCTGAATGGTTTCACCGACACCCCACGTCTTTTCGACACAGCGCATGAGAGGCAACCTGACAGCCTGATTGCCGCTGAGAGTGATGACACACGCAGGCAGGTCGGGATCCCTGTCAGCATCCATCAATGCCAACACAGCCTCTGCGCCCATTCGGATGCCGAGGACTCGCTCGAAGGCCGAGTGACTGCCACCACGCTGAACATGACCCAACACGGTGACGCGATTGTCCAGACCCAACCGCTCCATCATCAGCTTCTGAACTTCAGCGCATTTATAGCGCGACCATTTCTGTCTGGGGCGCCTTCTGCAACCATTATGATGGTGACGCGTTGTCCGCGCTCACGATTCCACTGCACGTTAGAGCAAAGCTCGTCCATCCAGTCGTCAGTTGGTGGCACTTCAGGAATAAAGACCCAATCGGCTTCACAAGCTAAGGCCGATACCAGGGCCAGATAACCACAAGCACGTCCCATGACTTCCAAAATGAATCAGCGCTTGTGCGAAATAACAGATGTTCTGATCGCGTCAGTGGCTTCAATTACACGATGCAGTGCAGAATCAGCTCCTATTGTCATATCCGTACCAAAGAAGTCATTATCGATGCTGCCAACGATACCAACGATATTGAGTCTTGCACATGCAGCTTGTTCGCTTAAAGTGATTCCTCCATCGTTATGCAGGCGCTCCATTATGGAAGACCACTCCAAACGGAACTGATTGGCTCCAGTAAGAGAACCATCACCACCAATGACAACAAGACCATTGATTCCGTGCTTGACTAAATTTTCAGCGGCTTTCATACGACATTTGAGCGTGCGGAAGTCCTTAGATCGCGCAGATCCGATAAATGTACCACCCAGCTGCATAATTCCTGAGACATCCGCCCAATTAGCCTCCTTAATGTATTCACCACCGTCACACAGACCCTGATATCCTTCCAGGATGAAAAATACACGACAGTCACAGTAAATTCCCATTCACAAAACCGCCCGAACTGCCGAGTTCATCACTTGAGCATCTCCACCACTACTAAGAACAGCGATTGATTTCCCAGCCTACTGGCCTTTTGCAACATATTTCCCTTCCATTCCAGGAAGAGGGATAGTTGACCGCCTCTCGAACCTTCTCTCAAGTTCCTCCGGAGAAGTGTAGTCACGCTGTGAGTATTCATGAAACATTGTGAGGATCCCGCGCCTATGAAAATATTAAAATTTGGTCCAAGCGGCGAACAGCGCGCCGAAGTTATTGTCACGTAAATCAAATTATGAGTGATGTAATTATCTGTCTTTAAAGTGCGAAAGCCTGCAATGTCATTGTTACAGCGTTTTACTTCCAAATTTTATTTCAGATACGAATAATTCCAGCTTAGGATTCATAAGAAGATTTGGCGAGAATAGGCATGCTTTATATAACCTCTCATCTGAGCAGTAGATTTAAATGAGAACTATATACCAAACTGTTTGTCTGGTCGTACCTGCCTGTCATTTCAGTAGTGGGTTGGCGCAAAACGACATCTGGTTAGGCAAAATGAGGGTTTGGAGGAGCCATTTAAAAGGAGTGCGAGTTAAGAGTGGGGCACAGGAGTGCGTTTAGTTCGGCGGCCGCTGACCATGATAAGCGGAAACCTTGGAATAGGTTCTTTTGCGTGCATAGGACCAGATATTGTTTCAAATTAACAAGACCATAGTCCTCCCCTGGAGGTGATAAGTGCATATACCGCGAGCTGCTCGACTCATGGTGTTCTGGCCCACAGTTGAGCAACACGCGCACTGACCGCCCATTTCCATATCGTGGGCAAACGCCTTGCCTAAGCAAGGAAATGACTCACGTATGAAGGGCATGGTGGAAAAACATCTCCTTGCACAGTGACAAAACTTAGCTGCTCATCATTAGGGCAACATCTAATTTGGATTAAATAAATAAAATAATTAACGACTCGAACGCGGACGACCGAACAATTTTGGATCAATCAAGAAACAAAACTTTAAACGCAAGAGTTGCTTATGCAGTACGCATATTAGCTGGTCTTCACAAGATACTCTTAATACTGGGCACTTTTTTGCCTGTATCCCTTTTATCTACCATTGTGTCTTTTGATGCTTTCGAGTGGGAATCCATTTCATCAGGTCGAACAAAATTCTTGTTTTAGCAGTCGGATCTTCTCAGTCTGATTAGGACGGTCACTGAGGGGACATTTAATCTCCAAATTTTATTGGGATTACCTTTTTTTCAGTTTGTAATTCCCGATCATAAAAAAACACCTCAACTGTTGTAAATTCTGATGTATGTGATGTATGTGAGCATTTATGGTAAATTTATTTCAAATGAAAGTTGAATATTAAGTTATATCTGTGTTGCAGGCATAGCAGGTATAATTATTTATGCTATAGTAAAAAGGCTTAAAAAATGCATAAACAATCGGCCAAATGAGCTCATTAAGCTCTTCTAGAATGTAACATTCTGGAACAGCTTTCTTGCAGGCCAACAAGATCATATTTAAGCAAACGAATAGTTTCCGGCTTATTTGGATTTTCAGTGAGGATACATTTATTCTCCAAATTTTATTTGGATATCCTTATGTCATTATGTGACTTCCGAACATAAAGAACACCTCAACTGTTGTAAATTTTGATTATCAGTTTCTTCGATGTGCAGCTTAAACTTTTTTGAATGCGTTGCGATTGGATCGCTGTCCTGCATATATTCATTCAGCTGGTGGAATTGATGTTGGTGGATTCGTCCAGTTTAATGTGTTAAGACTGCTTCCGAGAGCTACCTTGTTCGCTTCATTAGCATATACAAAAAACACAAAATGTTTTACAGATGTACTTTGGCCCTATGGTTAAGCCTACAAATATCTGCAACACGCATTTTTCCAACCCACTCTGCAATTTGTTTACCCTCCTGACAACAATGCTTAGCAATTAGTAGTATGTGAGCTCTTTTGGTAAATAAATTTCAATGGAAAGTTAAATATGTAGTTATATCGGTGTTGCACGCATAACAAGTATAATTATTCATGCTATAAAATATGAGGCTATAAAAATGCATTAAAGTGCGGATAAATGATATCATTGCGCGCTTTATGATGGTTTAATCTTTTTTCGCGGTTTACGCGAAACATCTGCATAATTTAAAACGTTTAAAGATTTCAACATCAAAAAATGGGATAAATGGACATCGTTTGCACTACGTTGTGCTTTTTACGGTAAAATTGGCAAATAAGAGCAGTTAAAAATATTTTGACACTGAGGGTGTCACCTAGATAATATTTTTACACATGAAAGTTTCATGCGCAAGTCATTGTTTGACGAAGTTATAGCGATATCACAATTTTAGTTAACAGAATTCTGTATCCTCGAAACTGCAAGGCACCAATTTAAAATTTTGTTTGAAACCTGCATTGTGTTGAGCACTAGGTTTGTGGCCGGGCTCAAACTGATTTCGAAATCTATGTGCCACGATGACATTTTGGCAAAAATATACTGCTGAGTTTATATACAGGTCATTCGAATAAGATACCTTAACCCGTATTTGCGTTGCAGATATGATAGGTTTATACAGTGCTTACCAGGGACTATGGCGTGTACAAAATACATTTCAGTTGGAGAATGAGTGTTTAAGAAAATTATTTGCAATATATATTTGACCTGAACTGTACTAGTTTTGCAGAAAACCCTGAAAAATTCAGAATGAGAAGGTGTGTTCACTGGAATAGTGAAGGCCTTCTGTAGATTAAATTGCTTTTTATTCTGAATTCTCTTCAATAATTTCAGATGTCTTGAATACTTTATCTTAGCTGTGGAAAAAACTTCATTCCCTACAGTATTTTCTCGCGTTAAATGAAGGAACAACTAATGACTACACCTTAGCCCAAATAAGACGGATGTAGTTTACACGCAAGCTTGGGATTAACCGTAAGCTGTAGGTCTATACTTAACGCTACGTGGCTTCTGAGTTAAATTTGTTTTTAAATGGCCCGTGGCTCAATGGTAGGGCCCATGGCTCAATGGTAGAGCGTTTGACTCAATTACCGAAAGTGGCGGGTTCAAATACCAGGTGGTTCACACTTTTATGTTGGCCTCGCCAACATATCGAGATACTATCTTTTTTTGATACTACAACTCGCATGTACAAATAGGGAATTCAAAGGTGACTCACCTACATCTCCCTCGAATATACTGATACTCATACTGAAATGGACTCACATATTTTACCGATGTTACGGACTTTATCCATTTTTTCATAAATTGCACACACCACTATGGTTAAAGGAAAGAATTTTGACCGATTTTTTGAGCAGTGTTCTAAGCCAAGAATAAACAGAATTTAATTAACTGAAAACAGCTTACACCTTGCCTTTATGGAAAAGTTTTCTCTCTCCCTCTCTCTCTTCTCCCTCTCTACAATGTGAATAATTTCCATGGCAGGGGCCTTGCAACTTTGGTGGTTTCCCAAACGGATGGTTTATACGAAGAATGTCTTGAGGAAGGGGAGAGGTAATTTGACTGGCACTTACTTAGCTGCAGCTTACGAAAAACGTATTTAATTACATTTGTTTTAAACTATTGCAGCAACCCCAAAATCTTCGTGGTCAAGCCTTTTGGTGAGAAGATTAACCTTGCTTTTAGTTTACTTCCACAACTTGCTCCTTGTATATGCCAAGAAAGACGTTACATTACCTAGCTCAATCACGGTGACTAATGGTTGCGAAATGGCTGAGTATTCGCTTCCACTGTTTTATTTGTTGCTAGATTGCTACCTTGAAACGCGCAAATCAACAGAAATTACCGAAATGTGATCAAATTGTTATACATTTGTTGTTCGATGCCGTCTATCATTTGGTCAATGGCCAGCCTGGATGTTGAACTACGCCCATATTTCTTCACACCCAACTGCTGCAACTTAAGAACAGGTAGGCAGGAATTAGTTTTCAATCACAGGCTCTACCGTATAAAATATGCAACTCAGCTTTCACGAAAACTAAATTTAATCCTTGCCTATAGAAAACCTGACACTGCCATTACTGGACAAGGAAACCTTTGCAGCTAAAAACGTTCGATTAATGAAAGATTGGTCGTACTCATTGTGCCCAAAAAAACCATTGTTTCACAAGGCAATATGTAATTGCTGCAAGATCTGACAAAGCACTGGCAATTCTTACTGTTAGCATCCACTTCAAAAGTGAACCATTTATAAACAACGACATTTTTCATTAATGTAATAAAAAAACTTTACACCGGCAATTCTTCCCGTTAGCAGTCACGCCCTTAGTAAACCATTTCTTAACATTTTACCCTGTAAATCCAGTCATATCTAACTAACCACTGGCAAGTCATACCGTTAGCAATCTCATCTGAAATATACTTTTTCAACACGCTGACATATGTCATTACTACAATATCAAAATCAGATATTTTACTGATTTTATTGTTAGGGTGCGGGTAAGAATAAAGGTTAAGGTTAGGGTTAGCGTTAGAACTTACATACACCAAAAATAATGCCTTCAGCCTCATGCTCGTGTTTTGTTTTATACTCGACAATTTAAAGGTGTTCAAATCGCGAAATTTTCAATCTTAAAAAGTTATCTTTCTTACACCAATGCAGAAGCAACACAATTCTACCGAAGTCAGAAATATCCAAAAGAATAAGTATTATGAAGTGAAATATTCATTATTCACACACTTTTCCATCGTTGAGCCTAAAGCAAATCATAATTCTGGGGTAGTACACAACATACAGTTTCGAGATAATAGTTACACCTGAGATAAAAGCGGAAGGAGAGAGATAGATAGAGAAGGAGAGAGCAAATAGTGAATATTATACCAGCGCTCCTTTAAACTGACTACAGATGGGGCTTGTGTAAATGCCGATTAAGATAGGCAGGAGGGGAATATAAATGAGCGAATTGGAAGGCTAGGAGATCCAGGATATCCTTATTTAGCAACTGTCATTTTTACCAGGTGTCGATTTTTCTGGCCACTATGGTAGGCGGAACCCTTAGGGGTAAATATTAATGCAACTTGATTTTCTACTGATATTATGCCAGTAGTATCATATAAAAGGCTGGCAACAAAAACCTCTGATGCCGCGATAGCCCCTTCTACGGCCTGCCAAATGTTCACAAGTCAGCAGTGCCTCTTGGCCTCATCGATTCCATTGCGTGACACCCCAATCTTTTGGCTGTCAAAGTGCTTGTACCAGCGATTTTGTTTCCTAACCATGGAGTCGAAGTTGACATTGATTTCAGGTGATGATTTCTTAACACGCAGCCAACATCTTGAAGCAGAGACAGAAGAAATGATGGTGTCACTCAACGTGATCTCGTTATTTTCTTCTTTTTCACCCTCATTGGCGATTGATACTATCGACGGCTTTCTCTGGGAAAAATATGAAGAGGTCAACCAAAAACTCAAACGGGCGCATATGGTTGAACTCCTAGAACTTTTTCCTAAGACATTCTACACATGCAATGGCCAGATCTACGAGCAAACGAAGGGAATGCTAATGGGCTCGTCTCTGTCTGGACTAATTGCCGAATAAGTTTGGTAGAGGCTTGAGCTGCTCATCTTCAGCTCGTACCCCAAATTTCTGGGCCAGATACGTCGAAGAAAAGTTAGTCTTGCAAGCTTTTTCAAATTCCAGTTTGCCATGGAATAAGAAGTCAAAAATCAGTTTTCCTTCATTAAAGTCCAAGTTACAAGGCTGGTAGACGAGAAGATAAGGACAACGGTCTACCGTTACGTAACAGACAGTCTGTGCTTCTTCCATTTCCGAAGCATCCATCCTGTTGACAACTTACGCATTTGTGTCATATCCCTCTTCCAACGTGTTCAAACACACTGCAGAAACGGCAGTCGGACGATAAAAGATACGAAGAACTTGCAGCCAATGATTATCCTTAGTCATTTATCCACAAATGCCTCCAGGAAGACTCTGTTTGAGTGGCCAAGCGAAGAAAAGCCAAATTGATAGCTCGCTATTCCCTGCCTGAGGAACGCATCCGAAGCGGTGACAAGAATCATAAAACCTTTTTGTGTTGGCTCGGCTCATTAACCAGAATGCACCATCAGACAGCCAGTATTGAAGCCGAAAGAACGGCAACCAGTAACCGAACAATCAGCAGTGGTCAACTGCCTACCATGTCACGTTTTTGATGCAAGGTTTTTTTGCCAGACTTGTGCTCGAGAGTTGGTCCTCAACTGGCACACTCAACCAAGCTATAGACTAATATTCCGCCTACCAGGCGCTTGGAGTAAGGCTTGGATCAGTTCAGCCAGGGTCAATAAGGCAAACGAGCACGCGGAACAATGAGCCCATGCTCAGGGAAAAGAGGGATGATGGCCGAAGTTCACATGACCAAAGTCGGCCACTGCTACTGAGACCGTGGGGACCAAGCAATCCCTGCCAGGCAGCGTGGTCTGTCTTGACGTGGGCGTTGATGTCACCAAGGGCAATTAACTTGTCCATCTTGGGCACAGTAACCAGCAGGGCGTGCAGGTCCTCGTAGAATATATCCTTCGCCACATCAGAGCTCGTCATTGGGGGAGCGCAGGCGCTGATGATGGTGGCAAACTTGTCTCCCCGAAAAGGTTGTTGGAGGCTCATCAGACGATCATTAATACCTGCGTTATACAGGGCAGACGTCCCCAGATGTCGTTCTGGATGACAAAGGCAATACCAGCGCGCGTTGCTCTGCCTTTAGCTGGCCACTACAGAGAAGGTGTAGCCAGCACTCACCTCCTCCAGCTTACCCTGCTCAGAGAGTCTTGTCTCGCTGAGAGCAGTATTGTGCACCTTGTAGAGCGCGGGTAATGAGCTTGAGCAGTTGTCTTCTTCTATCACCAATCTGCGGATTACTGATGCCCAGTTCGGTGTGTTTTCACACACACGTCTGTTTGCTTGTTTACTTTTCTTAATTCAGTAACACGTTTTTACAGTTGGGTCGTAATCCGTCAACAAAAGTTTCACTTTTTGATTCAGACCATGAAAGTAGCAGCTACGTTCATGCCAGAGGACTTCCAAATAACTGGTAACATAATGTTCTTCAAAAAAATTGAAAAACAGGTGAGCCCATAGTCTTGTTAACAATTGCATTCACATTCTCAAAACTAAAAGCTTAGATCATGAAGTGTCATTATGAAAGTGATCTGAAAAGCACGAATCATCGTACAAAATAAAACAGTGATTTTGATCTCAAAAATATCTGTTTTTGCAGTTTACCGATAATGAGCAACTGAAAAAGATGGCTAATGACTATGCTAGAAGTCCGGTTGAAGAGAGACAGTGCTATTCGAATTCGAAAATTGGTAGCAGCTGTGTTTTTGCATAAGACCGACAGAAGTTTCACGCAGTCTGCAACATAGGAATACGAGTGGACACTTCACCGTACGAAGAGTCCCACTTTTGATACCATATTTTTTTCCTACGAATTATGTTGCCCTTTTCTGAAAATTTTTATACAATCGCCAAAATAGAACCATCTCAGGTTTTTATATTATATTTACTTTTATTGTGCAATTGAATCGATTATTGGTCTAATAAACAGTTTAATGATTTAAAATCTTGCCTTTCAAGATGTTATAATGAAATTTTCATAGTTATGCCTAGCCAGGATTTTTTATGCTGGATGATTTGACAATCTTTATAACCTTACGTTTCAGCATTCGCGAATATTCTTTAAAATCAAGTTAAAAATTTTACTTTATGCAGGTAACAATGCATTCCGTCGTTAGAATGTGATGATTTCATGGAAAATCTGGCAATTTGTAATTCCGAGCATATATAGTTACCAAAAGTTGAAGATGCTTTCCATTGTCACCTTAACAGGTCATTGAAATAGAAATCTGCAAAATGCATGTGGCGTTGCGCCAACTTCCAGGTAAATAGGTTTAAGATTAAGTTGAGGGTTAAGATTAGGAAAAGGGTAAGGTTTGAGTTTTGGGATATATGTCAGCGTTGGAGAAGGGCTCATGCTTACCATCAGGGCGAAGATTTTAATCGTGTTTACTGTAGGTTTAATGTTTGGGGTAGGGCGAGAGTACAGATTAAGGTTGCAGCTTAGTTTTAAGTTGAGGTTAATGTTATCGTTAACACACGGGTATATTTATACTTCCTTAAATCTACTGTGAGGCTACACGTTAAGCCGACGCGATGGTTTCTATTCCGTTATCTTGTTTTGGTGGCAATACAAAGCATCCCTAGCTATAATAGAATGCTGTCTTCTTTTTTTGTAAATATCAAATACCGGGAGACTGGCATCTGTATCTTGACACAATTGTGAGAGTTCGACTGTCATAGTACGACAATGTCCACCGTATGCTCAACGGACGGGTGGAGCAGGGACGGTGACTTACGCGTGATTTAGATAAAAGTGATAGAACTCTTGCGCTGCATCTACCACACGCTCTCCTCCTCCCACACTGGACCCCGTTGTAATGACAGAGTTATATAGACCTGCAATGGGAGAGGGCGCAGGTGGCTTGTCAGCCAGAGCCGCCTCTGTGCAAACCCTCACACCTGTTTAGGATCCAACGGAGTGGGGGTACCACAAAGGCAACATTAAGAAGAAGCCATTGCAGCCTGACTCAGGGTCCGCCAGTCAGCCACTCCACACAAAGCACACATTGGACAAACTTTCAAGCCACCCGATCTAAATTAATCACTGGTGATATACCAAAGTCACGATTGGTTCGATTTGATGGCTCATAAATGTGCAACTTATCAATGCAAAGTGTACGGCATAGCCCAGTATTCAATTTCTGCTGCAACGTTGAACCTCCTGTCAATTGCTTCAAAGTTCGAATTTCAGGTCTCTACGAAAACGATAAAGCTTACATGTAACGGGTGATCATGCAGCTCAAAACATTATCGTTTAACTTATCTTGTCAACGTTTTTAGTTTCAAGTACGTCCCATCAGTGTTTGAGCCCCCTAATAGAAAAATGTCTCTTCAGCCTAAGCATTACTTCATCACATCTCGACGTTGCTAGAATAGCCAGAGAGATAATTCTATCCATTTTAAATACAATACCTGGTCTACTGATCGATTCTGAATTAACTTTTAATAGAGAATACAGGCTCTGCCCTGTGCTTGAATGATCCTCCGAAGCATGAAAATAGGCTTTTCAAGATCACTAAGGCTTACCATATATTTTTGTTATGCGTGGTAGTTCTATAACAGTCTGATTACATTTATAAGTCTCAAAACTAATGCCTTAGTTACTCACCATAAATTAAATTGTAAAATTATGGAGAGTATCGCATTTTATAACTTGAGATAATCGAAAAGTTTAAAGAAATAATTAAATGAGTAAAACAAAGGAAAGTGCTTAAAAATTCGATTAACGACCACAATTCCGATATCAGTGTGTGTGGGACGGAAACCAGTTCGCGTCGGAAAGCACTGATAGGTACTGACATTCAATCCCCAGAAATTAGCAGAAGTCTATCTGGAGGTTTCACCCAGTAAGGTGTTTGTATACCAATTCACAACATTTGATTTCAAAATAAGATGAAATCAAGACAACCAAAAACT
>WEDG01001143.1:0-29290 GCA_017591395.1 Schistocephalus solidus | reverse complement strand
TTTTGGAAGAGTTCATATCAATCTGCACAAATCCACGTCTGATTGCCAATACGACCCAGACTGCGCGTTCAGCTGCCTTTTAAACACTTCGAGTGATGGTTTAATTGAGAGATTATTTAGAACCACCGAGGTCCCTTCTATTTCTCGAAAATCAAACGGGGCTGCTCATTGAGAAGGTATTGGTAGGAATCATCCTCCTCACTGGTCTTTCTGGTACGGAGTCTTAGGATCACACACTTCCCAAAGTTAAAATTTAAGAGCCAACGAGCAGACCAGCTGCTAAGAAGGTTGAGACTCCCTGAAGCGCGTGCCCATCGGAATCAGATCTGGATAGCCCTCCACAATTTATCATCGTCTGCAAAACATGATGCGCTGTAATCCAGGTCGTCGACACAGTCTCTGATGTACACTAAGAAGAGTAACGGCCCCTAAGGCGGAGCCTTGATGGACACCACCAAGAACCGGAGTAGGTGATGACTTCGAGGTATCGATGCACACAGTTTAAAAATCTTCCTGTAAGAAAATCTGTAATCCACGTCAGCAGCGTTCCTCTTCTGCCGATTTCAGATGAATTTATAGATAAGCTGCGTTTTGTGGGACACTGTCAAACGCTTTCTTTTAAATCAGTGTAGATGACGTCAACCCTACCATCTTCGTCCAATGCGCAAGTCCATGCGCCTGTGGAGAGCAATAAACTGGAAAGACAGGAGCGATTCTGTCTGAAGCCATGCTGGCGCTCTGAGAATAATCAGTTTTCCTCAAGAAACTTCATGGATGCCTTCTCTAAATATTGATTGCAGTATTTTACAGCAAAATGGAGGGTTAGGCTGACAGGCCGATTATTTTTGACATTAGATCGAGCCGAACTCTTGTATATGGGGTATATTTTCTGCCTTCCATTCGGATGACAGTTTCCTGATCCAAACGACGAATTGAATATATTCGCTTGTGGTTTGGAGAGTTCTCCGGTCAGATCTTTTAAAGAACTTTTGCCGGGTAAATCGTTCAAAACCAGATGATTTGGCTTCTTTGAGATTTTGCAGTTCTAGTTCTGATAAAGGCTCCGAAACTTGTATATAAACAAGCACTGGACCGGCGTTTATAACAGAACTTTTGACGTATCAAACTGCAGTTCAGTTTTTTAAGTGAATTTTGAGTCAAAGAACCGACCCAAGTGCTCGAAGGTCTCGCAATGTTAAACGACTTCAACATTATTCCCATCCATAATTACTACGACTGGTCCTTGTTTTTTAATCGAATATTAATATATTGGAATACAAGTTTAGGCTTATTTTCAGCCTGCTTGATGATTTTTTATTCATACTTCTTCCTTGCCTGACGGATCATATTTTTTGACGAAATTCCTCGAGATGTTCTGCTGACCCTGATTCTCTGGAATACCTTCCATTTTGTATTTTTTCTTTTTGTAACTGCTTGTCAGTTCTCTTATTAACCAGGCTGGGTGACTAGTCTTCTTTTTGCACCTACACTGGACAAAAAGCGTTCAATCAGATCGAGTGAAATCGCCCTAAACGATTGCCAGTCATCCTACGGATTCCCTTTGAGCAAACAATCCCATATCACGGACATCAGTTCTTTTTCATCATGTTAAAAATCAGCCTTCCAAATATTTCGTTGGCCTTTCGTTTTCATCTGGCGCTGAGAATAAAGTGAGTAATCCCACATCAGCGTACTAGTGTCACTCTTAACGAGGGTACAATTGAATAAACTTCATCAATGTTAGAAGGCCTTCGTTGATATTAGGTCCAGGCAATTGGCTCTCTGGTTCCCTGTAAATCTCGTTGGTATGTTAACCTTCTGTGCCAATGGTTGGTCGAGAGTGAGATCCATTAGTTACTGCTCCAGGGCAGTTGGCGCACCGATCAACTGTCAGATTGAGCAGTCTACTATAGGTGCATTGAAATCTTCAGAATAAGCACCTCCTGACGACATGCTACTTCTTTACCAAACGAAGGAGTGACTCATCAGCTGCACTTGGAATGTTTGGTGGTCTGTAGATCGTCCAAGTATTGCAGGATTTTGTGAACAATTCTTTTTAATATTTATCCAGAGAAATTCATATTCAAAGGAAGATGGTTTTGCGCTCGTTCAACGGCCAAGATTCCTGTCCTAACGTATACGGCCACTTCACCACCCTGCCTGTTTTTCTCGCCTCTTCGAAAGAGCCGGGTATCAATCTATCGAAACCTCGCTATCTGTAATTTCGGCTTTGAGACACGTTTCTGTAATGGCAATGATATTTGGGGGTTCGGTCTGAGACTATTGCTTTGAGTTCATTTAATTTCGACAGGAGACTCTTAGCATAGGTATACAAACATCCCAATTTTGACTTAGTAACTCCTCCATATACACTTCTGCTCATTTCGTGGGATTTAATGCTAGAATCTGTCAGTGCTTTCCGAGATGAACTGGTGTCCATCCCACCCACGCTGAGTTCTGATGAGTGGTCGTGAACCGAATTCTCGAGCGCCTTCCTTTTGTTATACGAGCTCTGTACAGTTGGCTACTTTGTATTTAGTGTCCACCGTCTCGCCGAGGTCCCGCCGTGATGTTGTATGGGGCCAGCCACAAGAAAGACTTCTTTATCCCTTTTATATTCTCCGTCTTTTATTTGGAGCAATTTTCCCCCCTGTTCGTTTCTCCTTTTCAGTTCTGTCTTCAGCATCCTCATTTCGCGCCTTTCCATAATCCAGCTGTAAGAAACACATCCATGTGTGAGCTACGGAGAGCCATTCTCCGTTCTAGGAGGCGTGAAGCCAGAAGATCATTTTCAAGAATGATTTTAAGAGGCCTCGGTGATGATAGTTCATGTGAGACACCCATTTTTCCTAAACGGAATGCTTTGTGCACAGTAACGCATTCGCCATCTCGAAGAATCGAATTTGAAAAGACTGATGTCATGTTCCACCCTTTCCTTTGCAATCAGAGAAGTGCACTCGGGAGCCCCTTTAATAAGGAGATTATGTTTTCAGTCGAAATATCTGTTTGGTGACTTGGTTCACTGATTTGTTGATAGGGCATCAGTATCAGGAAGAATTCTGCTTTGGTCGACGATTATATTTTGCATCAGTACGAGCAACAATTCCTAAAGTTAATGGCAAACCCCTAATGGGAACTTCGCCAAGTTGTGCTGCACTTGCTCAAGCAGAGAATGCCGCTTGAGCATCTATCGGTAAGAACGAGCTTCGTTTGGAGCTGTAACTCATTTTTGTGAAATCATCTTGGCGTATTTTCGGCTTTGAATACTTCGTCTTCGGTCCTTCAAATTCGACGAGCTTTTCAACGTCACCCTTTATTGTATCATTTCGCAACTATGCCGCATAGTGTTGTGTATCCAGAACATAACTGCTTCTGTCAAAGCTGGATGACAGTAGTAAGGTGCATGAGCTGGTTTGATCTTCCTTTCGAAGACAAGAAATGTCTAGTGATTTACTGAGCTCTGTAGACGCAATGTCTTTAAGTTCTACATTAGGTATTCTTAAGGAAGCTATATTTGCGTACGTACTTTCTTTTGATGGAATGACCGTTATTCAGTTCAGTTCAGTGTATTTGAGGAAAATAGGCTTACGCCTTTGAAATCCCTATTTGTTACATAAAAGTAGCAAGAATAAGAAGCAAATTAAAGAAGTAACAGTCAAGTGAATGCAGGCAGGTTTACGCGGTACACTGATATTGTTAAGGTTAAGTAGTCACATAGTCTTCGTGGTACTGTAACATATGTATGTCAAGCCGATGTTTGAATGTATACACAGACTGGGACATAACAATCGCCTCAGGTAGGTTATTCCACGGTTCCACGACACGGTTGGTGAAAAAAATACTTCCTCACATCCAATCTCTACTTGGGGCACACTTAGTTTGAATGGATGACCTCGGAGATTTTTTTCGTAGTGGCAAGTTGGAAAAAAAGTCATCACATAGGAGGGCGCAATCCATGCCACGCACGATACGGAAGGTTTGTATCAAGTCTCCGCGCAACTGCCTGTAACTCAGAGGATAGAGCTTTAGGTTATTTAGACGAATCTCATATGGCAGTTCAGATTGACCTCTTACTAATTTTGTGGCTCGCCGCTGCACCCTTTCGAGCATGTTGTAGTCCTGTTGCGTCCACGGTCGCCAGGCTTGGATCGCATATTCAAGATGTGGCCTTACAAACGTACCAAAGACTTTAGAAAAGCAGTCTTCATCGAAAAACTTTAAATGCCCGCTTGATAGCGTACAGTATTGAATTGGCGGATTTAGCTGCCTTGGAACATTGCGTAGAAGGCTTCAGGTTGTCTTTTCATCCAAACTCCAAGATCCTTCTGTGTGTGTGCTTCTCGGAGTGGCAAAACCGTTCAAATAGTATGGGTCGCATATCAGTGACCTGATTTCGATTTCCAGGCGTAGCAGGGTGCATTTGTTTGAGTTGAAGGACAAGAGCCATTTGTGGGACCACTCGTCCAATCGACGAAGATTTTCTTGGAAATTGTCTGCATCAGCAGCATTGTGGATAACTTTCCAGATTTTTTTATATCGTCCGCAAACATAGCAAAGTTACAGTCCAATTCCTGTACACAATCATTAATGAACAAGAGAAATAGGATCGGTCCGAGCACTGAACCTTGTGGGACTCCACTCTCGATGACTGTGCGCTTTGATCGCGATCCGCCTACACAGACCACTTGGGGAACGACCGACGAGAAAAATTCTTGATCCACGTAAGAAGTTTGCCGCCAATACCGAACATTCTCAACTTGTGAAGGAGACGCTGGTGTGGAACACTATCGAAGGCCTTCCGGAAATCAATGTAGGCCACGTGCACAGTGTGTTTGCATCGAGTGCTTTTGTCCAGCTTTGCATCGTATAAAGTAAGTTCGTAACACACGATCTTCCCCTACGAAAGCCGTATTGTGCAGTCGATAAGAGGTTACGGGTTTCTAAATAAATCCTCAATTCCTTTTTGACAACCTTCTCCATAACCTTGCAACAGATTGAGGTCAGGCTGACAGGCCTGTAATTTGAAGCAAATGCACGACTACCACTTTTGTGAAGCGGTGCGATGTGGGCTGTTTTTCCAGTCGGTAGGAAGAATTCCCGTATCGAACGATTTCTGGCACAGCAACGATAGCGGTTTCGCCAGCTCTCGAGCAAGTTCGAGGAGTAGCTTTGCTGGAATCTCGTCGGGGCCAGGAGATTTGCATGCCTTCAGACTTTTTAGTTCTTCAAAGACCGCCGCTTCTTGAAAGAGCATATCCTGAATAAGTGGCACTCCTGTAGTCTCGTAACTTGATGGAATAAAAACAGCTTCTAGTGAAAACCGACTGAAAGAACTGGGAAAAAGTGTTCAGCTTTGTTTTTATTTTCTGATATCTCGAAACCGTCATCGTTTCTCATAACAGGAATCGGGTTCCTGTTACGTGTGGTTTTTCTTACATAGCTGTAGAGTAATTTGGGATTGTGAACTGCTCTCTGGAGCAAATCCCTCTCGTAATCCCGTCGGCTTTGGAAGATCAAGCTTTTAACCTTGTTCCTCTGAGTTTTGTATGCTTGCAAGGCTAAATTTTCATTGGATCGGCAAAATTTCTTCCAAAGCCTTCCCTTTCCTGTTGAATCTCTCTTTTAGATCCCTTTGTTAACCACTGTGGTCTGTTAGATATCCTAAATTGTGATGGCGGACAATGGCATTTTATTAGATTCAACAAATACTCCTTAAATAAATTCCAGTCCTCAGTGACATTCCCGGAGAAGAGAACATCCCAGTCTATTCGTGATGCCTCAGCTCTCATCTTGCAAAAGTCTCCTCGCCATAGATTGGGCCTGGTTTCATTTATTGCAGATGGCACAGAATATAAACCATACTCCCATGAAAGTACTGCGTGATCACTTCGACCAAGTGGAGGTAGGCAGTGTACCTCGTCTATACTGTCAGGATCTTTAGTGAAGACGAGATCTAAACAACTAGCCTGTTTTCCTCCACGCGCTCTCGTTGGAACAAATACATGTTGGGTGAAAAGAGCTTCAAGTGTTGTCTTTAGCAGACGATGATCGAAGGAAAACTTTGAGCTCTGTGCCTGCAGATCGTTCCCTCGAATGCTGGGTGCATTGAAGTCACCCATGAGAACAACATCAGGTCGACTGCTTATCTCCTTTTATGTTCTCCAACAAACAAGTATCAGCGTCAGTGTCTGTCCCCGGTGGTCGGTAGAGAGTCATGACTTCAAGGAACTGCGATCCCCGCGTCTTTATTTTCAGCCAAATAGCCTCAATACCATTGCTAATCTTCTCCGTCATTTCACACACTGTGAAATTGCTTTTAACATACATCGAAACTCCTCCACCCTGGCGTTGGGTGCGGTCTCTCCTGAACAGCTGGTACCCGGATAAGGCTACTTCGCAATCACTGATGTTCTGTGACAGCCATGTTTCTGTGATTGCTATAATATCGGGAGACAGAACGGCTACCTGAATTCTCAGTTCGTCGAGTTTCGAAAACAGACTTTGGGCGTTGGTATACAGAAATTTCAGTGTGCAGCAGTCAGCAGAGCCAAATTCCGTTTGTCTCGAGTTTGCCAATGCTAATTTGCCGATGCCATCATGAGCATGGGCTGGTTCCAGAGCAATGTTGCGTTTCTCTGTATCACGCGTTCCCTGTAAATCACCAGATTGCTCTCTCCAGCTGCAAGTTTCCTCTTCATTTCTATCTCTATCGGGTGTTTTATCGCTGAATGCACAATGAACCTTCTTTTTAGATTGGCCATTTGTTTCAAGTTACTTATCTCTTTCTCAATCAATAGGAATTTCTATAGAAGACTTAAACACCCCATGCACTTTTCGTCCTCGTATGTGACATTCGTTAGTGTCATCATGCTTTCTGCCCAATTGGCGGGAGGAAAGAAGTAACAGAATATCTGTCTTTGCCATCTTTTTCTGTTTGTATAAAATTTTGTTTGCCAGTTTTCCATGTGAATGTAGCAGAGTGGTTAGGTGCGTCGTTAATGTTTTTGCGACGAGGTTTCTCCTCCAGACCGCGTCACCATTTTTTCTCCGCACAGATGAATCCTGAGTGTCTATTTTTTCCATCAATCTTAGAACTCTATACAAATGAGTTTAATTTATAAATATTTTTTAACAAATGGGCAAGGGGGCAATAATATTCAGCAGTCAGACTTCTAAGAAGCATGCAACGAGATAGCCTTTGTAACGACTTCTCCTTCCTCGATTGAAAGCAGATTAAAGGAGCACACCGCTCGCGTGAATTTTGGAAGCAGGTGAACTTTAAGGCTTTTATTTCTCGTAGGGATAACGCTCGGGACGTGAAATAATCCTCAGGGAAGGAATATTTGGATAGCTGCAGAATCGTCAAGTACAATTATATAGCTCCCAAATTTGGAGACTGGACAATCAACTCAAGAGTTATTCCAAAACAACGTGCCTTCTATATCGGCTTGTTATATACGTCTGTTATATCGGTCGTTTTCGCTGCTGTCCAGCAGTAGTCTAATGATGATGAAGAGTGTGTCGAATAGAATCCATAGCTTAATAAATAAAGTCTTCATTAATCCTTGTTGGTCAATTTGAATATGCAGGATATTTTTCTGGGTAGCATTGTCAGAACACTTATATAAAATTTTATAAATTCCTGCTGTTTGCCTCTTCTATGGCCATATTTATGTCACATATTATAACCTCACTCTTTATTTTCATCATTATTTACGCAGTTATTGACCTCCAAAGCAGTACTCACCTCAAGAGATGTCGGAATCCCATGCGTTTGGGAGAATGAACCAAAAATCTTCCACACGTTCAATCCAATGCATGTTATACAGCAAAATTTTCAATGAATCACATAGGTTCAAAAGCGAAATACAAATGAGAACCAGGATTTGAATTCAAGGCCGTCTATGCGCATAAAGATTCACAGCCTTGAACATAAGGCCTTGCTTTATACTGATTCTATTATTTTCCCAAAGTCAAAAAGTCTTTGATGGATGGTCCACTTAGAACATAAATT
The DNA here is from genome assembly GCA_017591395.1 of Schistocephalus solidus. Classification (NCBI taxonomy): domain Eukaryota; kingdom Metazoa; phylum Platyhelminthes; class Cestoda; order Diphyllobothriidea; family Diphyllobothriidae; genus Schistocephalus; species Schistocephalus solidus. Next base: position 21,276 of record WEDG01001143.1, on the reverse strand, counting down.
CGTGAGTTAAAAATCTTCCTTTCTGCGTATTTCGTGTACGTTTTAATGAGCCGAATTTTTCTCGCAGACCTTTCATTTAGCACGCGACCTTCGCAGAGGTTTAAATATTAGCGTACGTCTGTTTCCATGACGCTCTGTCGGCTGTGAGTGGGCAGCATGAGCGAAGAGGGCGAGAGTATTGCCCCCGCGGTCCACGCAGAAGATGCAGAACATAATGATCTGTCCGAGGCAGCGTTAAATTCAAATACCCTTAGTAGAACAACTACTTTAAATGGTATTGAGCATGTCCCCGAAAGGGTGATTTCAATGATAATCTATAATAACTATTTAAATTGATATAATTATCGCTTTTAGATGATAAAGAACTTTTGAATGTATCTTTCTTATCTAATGAAAACAGTTTAATTGAATCAAATAAACTTAACATTGAAAATGTGAGGCCTTAACGCGGATGAAATTGATGAATTTTGTAAGTTGCCCTACTGTTTTATTGCCTAAGCGAAGAACAACAATGCCGTAGAGCTGCCAACAATATACACAGGGAAAGTTAACGTCAAGTTCCCTTATAGTACTACAATGCTTATTACAAAATTGCCGAAAAATATACCATTTGAGGAACTGAAGCGATTGATAGCCATTGAGTGCGACGATAGCTTTAAGAATATAAAGCTCCTGCACAACGGAAAAATTCTTACAAATACAATGACACCTGCAACTACCTTTAAGAATACAGAGGAGGTCAACGAATTAAAGTGTCACATTAAGGATCCTTCCAAAACGACCAAAATAAAGCTGGGTTCAAGGAAATTGATGCTGACAGAGAAAGAAAGTGTCGATGTGTACGTATTCAAGAATGAAAGAGAGTATGAAGATGGCGAACCAGACTTATTATCCGTATTTTTGACCAATAAATCCGACCTCAAAGTAAACCGTGTCATCGAAATCAATTGGATGCCAAAAGATCGACATAAACCCTTTTTGGGTGGATATAAAAGTAAACTGGATGATAGGGTATTTCACAACGCTTCTGCCCAAACGCTACCGAAACCCATTCGTAAACCACCGGTCCCCATGTTCTCCCGAGAGACGCAAACCTACAAAATGAAGCATGCTACGCAGGAGACTCTTCATGATTCGTCAACAGCAATGACGAAAGTGGGATTTTATTACAGTAACGCAACGGATAAATTAGTTTCGCCGTTGCCTTACGAAACGGCCGATGATTATGCAAAGAGAGTTCTTGGACAGGTAACGTGTTATTTGTAGGTTATTTTATTGATGTTCTATTATCATAACTGTCTGTTATGAAACTTCAAACTTTTTTGGGACGAATGCGTACACATAGCTAGAAACATACGCGCAAACTAATTATGAGCATAAATTCGAACTTGTTACTCAATTTTGTGTAATTTTCCATGAGTCATTCTTTACTATCTTAACATTTCTCCAAGGGTTTTTGTTGTAAGAACCATAAGAAGGTCATACGTATTTTCTAGCGGTATTCAAAAGAAAAAACTCATACGTTGCTTCAGTCTTTTTCTGCAAGCGCCTGATTTCACGAAAAGATTGTTATTACACTAAGTTACTTTGAAATTAACTGTAGTACTAAGCTGTTAAAGATGCTTTATTTTATATATTAGCAAGGGAATTTATAACTCAAACGTCCGATTCTTTTGCGTAAACTAAATTTTCCGGTGTTTGGCGGATGGCTTTAAGTGAATATCATTGTCATTTAAATCTAGCCAGTCATTCTATAGTGCTTTTTCACTCATATCTCGGAATTTTTATAGACTCTTTGCTTATGCCTGTTTAAAAATTTCATAATTAAAGGATTTTAGTTTTAATTTACAATCAAGCACCAAATCACCAGGTTTTATTCGCAGGTGTTTGAAAAACGCATCGGCCTCACAGCTTAGGGGGCCAAAAACATTGGCTTACGCAAGCCTCGCACTTGCTGCTGTGGGTTTGAACCCCACTGAGGCTGCCAAGTAGTTCGAAATTTGGCTTGGCTTCATACCCTTATGTCTCAAATCATCGTTTTAAACGCCTTCTTCTTTGGTTACTGTAGCCTTGTACCCATTATTTTGCAAAAATTAGAAAGTTGCTCCTTTCAGCTAAAATCTGACGTGGGTTTAATAGTTTTACATCTGATATTCAAGAAATGAGATCTGGATTACTCCGGGGAAACATATTGTCAATATATTTGGTTAGTACCTACCAATAATATAAGAAGGGTTAGTAATTTTGTTGTGGGAAATGTGCCCGACCTAGAAGGGCAAGAAACCAATAGGTATTTGTATGCAAAACCGTTTTCCAAAGTCTTCCTGGTTCATCTAGTGCAACCTTGTGAAAATATGCGTCTGGGGGTGCTTGTTTAAGTAAACGCCACTGATTATTTTGGCTGGATCGGTTTAATAGTTGAATAACAAAAGCCTCTTATTTTTGTATTTCTTGCAATCATGGGCTGACAGTTTGTGTTAACTTCATCATTTTTCGAGGGCGTAAACTAATAACCTTAATCGAATTTGTACCATATGGCTATCACAAGTGTCGTAAAAGGAGTGATACTTACCTTTGTGGTTATAAAAGCCGATTTTCAGTTTAAGTAAAACTCTACTCTTGAATATAAAGTTGGTTTTCGTACACCGGGACAGAGTCTTAACTTTGAACATCAGAAATTTTCGTTAAGCAGCACTGCAAAAACAGTAGTGTAAATTTTAAGAAAACTTTCTATTATTCTTTAAGATGCCTACAGATGTGTGCATATCAGACAGAAAAGAGGCCATAAGTTGTCAGATGAGGTAGAAACCCATGCTGCGTTATGGTCTCCACACAACACACTTAAATAATTGCCAAAGAAGATCCAAAATTGAAGATGTATGCAAATACTAGAGTTTTAGGAGATAACTGAAAAGAATTATTCTTAGTTTATCTAATAGGCGTCTTAAATCAGAAATAGAAAGAAACAAAAACGCACAGGATCGTAATAATTACAGGAGGGGTCGATTTATAGCTCATGCTATTTGGTTAGCGGGTCGTGCGATAATTATGAATCTGAATAGTTAGCATTTATTCCAGTTGCTGATGCCGTCAGTGTTTATCTGACACTCCATGAGAAGAAACATCAAGCGTATACCATCTTCTGGCATAGAAATTCCTAATTGCATTAACTAAAATTCTATTTCAATAGACACTTAATTGAGCGCCAGCTCAGGCAGCAGCAACTGGCTCTCGTTTTTCTACCTCGACAAGAATAAAATTACACAAAAGGAAGACTATTCACGTAATAGGATGGAGCCGGTTCTGTTACTGGAATTTTCTCTGGCACCATGTCCTACTACATTGAAGAATTTGCTGGAATTAAATATATTTTCGATTTCCTCCTCAAATGAAGCCCTTTAACTTTATTGGTCTCATTGCATCACCAACGACCATTTTAACACCTTTTCGGTAAAACTGTGAGCCTTAAAAATTAAGAGTTTCTCAATTTTAACTAACTTGTGTCACAAAGCTGTAGTTATTATTTTCTTTTATTCACTCGCGTGGTTATATATTCCGGAAAACACTACAATGTTAAAGTTTTCCTCATAAAATGTGGTCTTGCTTGAAATCACAGTTAAGTCAGTATCGGTAATTCTTCCTCTTACTACTATGTAGGGTTCGAAGTCCAAAGTTATATTCCGTCAATGAGACTGTTTGAACTTTTGGTTTATTTGTCGTGTGCCGTTTTAAAAATATTTGCTTTATGGAACTCCCAACAATTAGTGATCTCATCATCTTTATGCGTAAACTTTGGAAAGCCTTCCAGCTAATTGTCAGCGTTGCATACAATTTTATTTGAAATAATTGAGGATTTATTTTTGCGGTTCCTTTCAAGGTCATTATCATTCAACGCTATGTGCGACGTTGGTTGGCCCAGCGGAGGGTAGCTCGACTGCGTCGTCAGCGCGATCTCTACAACCAATGGGTCGCTGAGCAGGAAGCTGCTGATAAGAAGGAGCGTGACGGTCGTTTCGCTCGCGATTACGAACGTCGACTTCGTCCAAGACGCCGGGCGGATTTCGACCGTCTCTTTAATGCGCTAGAGCAGTGGCGCAAAGAAGAGGCCAGTAAGATCTACGCCACGACAAAGAACCTGGCCGAACGCAAGGCTGCCTTGGCTTTACTGCTAGACCGCGAGGTGGAACTCATTACATCCATCAGTCGTCACCAAATTGAGATCTCCAAGAAGGGCCACCTGCGGGCGCAGGAGCAAATGTTGGAAAAGGCGGCTGCGGCCAAACGCTGGACAGCAGCACATGATGGCAAACCCATAGAACGCGACACTCCGGAGACCCTGCGCGCCCGAGAACTGCTTGTCATCTACCAAGGTCTGAAGTCTGACTGTCTGTCTGAAGACGAACGCATGGACCTGCTGTTATCAGTGAAGCGAATTGTACAAGAGTTTCCCAGTAAGCTCTGCTGTGAACTCATCTTTTTGATCGAACGCGAGACTGAGATGATCGTCCGACGGGTACCGGCCTGCCAACTGTCCGGCCTTCGTGCTCGGATTGTTCAGAGATTTGTCCAATTTTGCAAAAAACCGGAGTACAACCCCGGAATCGCTGACTTCCTGCCGCTACCAAATCTAAAATTACTGCCTGATTCCCGGGCCAAGATGTGGGCGGACACCTTTTGTTGCAAGTCGTGTGGAAGATATCTGCGCCTGGAGGAGTTTCCCTCTGGTGCGAGGGCCAATTCCCTCAGTCCGTGCTACTTTTGTCGTCGTCAGAGCAACCGCGGTCGGCGACGCGTCTACCTTGAGCCCTACCGGCTGATTCTTGAGGAACTACGACGCAAAGAGGCTCGCCTCCTTCTCGACGGAATTCAAAAGGAGAAGGAGAAAAGAGAGCGAGAGGAATTGGAACGTCTGGATCGGGAGGAGAGTATGGAGGGCTCCTCAACGGGTATAGTTTATAAACGCGGTTCGACTGACCTTACCTCTTCAGACAGTACTCAGACACCAATAACGGAATCTAAAGTTGACCCACAGACCAATAAACTAGAACTATTAGTCTCTGTGGAGGATATTTACTTCCTTGTGAATGACGTCTGGGACAACAGATCGGCCCTCTCTGGGTGTTCAGAGTTGCCGGATCTAGTACTGTGCCGGTGGCACGTGGCCGATCCCTGGGCACCCTGGAACACTTTTCTTGTTACGCGTAAGGAAGCTGAGCTTCACTATGATCTGGAGACTTTGGGTCTGGAGAATGTATACGCTGAAGCAATGATTCGAAGGGTGCGCCAACGATTGATCATTGCCAGGTACGCCTTCAATCGTCTCTGTCCTACTGGTGAGGGACTAACGCAGGAATGCAAGAAGATACGCGTGTCGGCCCGGACACCGCTGGACACCAACGAGTGGCGAATGGCTCAGCGACATCCTCTCCCCGCGGTAGCGCCCCCTCTCTACATAACAACACCGGAGGACCGACACAAACCCACGATCCAACCTCCGAAGGCTCTTTTGCCAATAATCAGGGGGGAGAAACGCTTCAGCAATTACGGCCTAAAAGGCTTCAAAGAGTTGCCACCCTGGTGATGAAATACTGTCTTCAAAATACCAGAAACAGCGCGAGAAAAAAATCTTTCTTATAAAGATATTTGAGAGGAAGTTAGAACTGCAGGGAGGAAGAACCGCTTCCAGTTCACTACTAATGCTTCTTTGTCTATGGAAAAGCTCACTTTGAGCACATGGAAACTGTGCGTAGCTTAGTAACAATTTATGAGGAGCGTAAAGGTCCGTTGCAAGAGGCAACTGACCAGCAAAATTTTCTCCTTTCTGCTTTCATTTGTTAAATTTGTTGCGCAGATGCATTATTGCACAGGGGTCCCTAAAAACAGTCACTCAAGCAAGTAATAGCTGTTAGGCGGGAGCCAACACAAAGACAAAGGTGGTCGTAATGACACTTTCGGGAATAATTGTCACGGCCGTGCAACCGTACTTCAACCGTGACCTTCAGGATAAGAAATTTGAACTAAGATGCGGCTTAGCTTCGAGCTTAGTAGGTTAATAATTAAACCGAAGGTTCACTCTTTATCGGTTGCGACCGACATTGATGAAATTCAGTCTTTCCGTTATGCAGTGAGCAACGAGGGACGGTCGTTGGCTATAACTGGTAAACCTGCCTGAACCTCAGGTGTTGCGGTAGGCTGGATGAGGTACTTAATCCGGATGTTTACAAAATAAAGACCCTGATCCTGCGTCTCGTAGCTCAGTCGGTTGGAGCGCTGGCTGCACTCAACTCTTGTCCGTTCCCTCACGCATTGGAATGGCATGGATGTCAAATGGATTATTCCTATCTACCAAAATACTGTTGAGGGAACCTGGCAGTTTTCTGCGGATTTTAGATTTACTGCTCTGGAAACCCTGTTTTGACAGTCAGTTTACTGCATAAAAATCGTTCGCTTCTATATAGGCAAGTACCGTGACCCACGACCTTCGGTCGGGGCCTGCTGGCTCACGTGACTAGAGCGCTGGCCGTTGGATCTAAACGCGTCGCTATCGCCGGGTTTTTCACAATAATGTCAATAAACCTGTGCAGCTTCGCAACAAAAAACACCTATATAGTTAGCTTATGTCGAAGCGGACTGAAATAACACGAGTAGCTGCAGGCCAGTAGGCTTATGAAGTGGCTTTGTAACAAAAGCCTTTGCGATAGGTAAAAGTGGACTGAGAGTCCTCCAGCTATCTGAAACACTAGTGTGTTTGCTCTATTTCCACTATCGTCCGAAGTGGTTTTGCTTCTAAAACTTTACATGGGAGCTAAAGGAGTTCAATATGACTAATCAGTTTTTTCGGCAGTAGGGATGCCTAAACAGGACACGTGGATAGGAACCTCCCAGGCCGCTTAAAATAGGTGACCTTATGGCAAATTTCAGGAAGGATAAATATACCCGGGTCTTAAGACTAACCCTACCCCTAACACAAAATTAAACTGTCACCCTAATCTTGACCCTAGCCTTACCATAAACCTAAAACCTGGTGTTAGCACAAAACAACCCGTGAGCCTAAGTGTAATCATGGCACTAACCCTCAACTCTGATCTTTACCTCAAACTGAAAACTAACCATAAACTTCACTCTACACTCACTTTTTATCTTAAACCTAATTTTCCCGGAATTCGGCGCAAAAACACATGTACTGTTGGTGGTTCCTACCCCCGTGTCCTTTTTAGGTGGTCATACAGGCATCCTTACCCACTCTTTGCAAGCAAAGATTAAAATTTTCTAAGAGTGAAGTTCGCTAAATTCTCCTGAAATTTAGTAAAAGACAACATTTTGGTATTATATAGTTCAGGAGTTTCAAGATATCTAAGATAGCAGGCGATGCTGCACATTCTACTAATGTTTCCAGACGGCCAGATGCGTATGTCATCTTTTAAACTTGAATAACAGACTTTTGGACTAAGGGACCGCATAGACCACGCTATTACTGAGGTACATGAGAACTAGGATAAATGTCCTGCGTCTGTCTATTTCATATTAAGATGTGATTTCTCCACAAAATTATATGTCAAACAACCATAAAAAACCAAGCACCTGTCAGTCTCAATGTCAAAAAGGAAAGCGACACATCAGAAATCGCAAAGAGGACTCTGGGGACTCAATGATGCGTCAAGCGTAGGGTAGTCTGGATGAAAACTTGGACAGGGCCGTATACTAACTTTCACAGCTTTGTTCGCCTAACGAAATATAGGTCAGGGATTTGCAGCTAGAGTGTGGCGTATCTGTGTTTCTGAAATTGTTGAAGCAGAACTCCAGCAGCTGCAGAACACACTTTAAAAACGGATATCCTGAGAGATTCATCCAGGGAACTGCAAATCTACTACCTTAACTGTAGAAAAGAAATATATGTTCATAAGACTGTCATTCTTAGGGGACGGAACAAGAGAACTAGGAAGACAACATCTGATGACAGCTATCAATAGCGCTTTCCCCGCAGCGAACCTACGCGCATTCGCCAAGATCTCTCTCCTCCAACGCTTGGAAGGTAAGGACAGACTCCATTTGAAGGCCACATCGATGTATACCTACTCGTTCACTTGCTCGCGTGGAGCGGGATATATTGGCCACACAACGCGACGCCTGAAAAAGAGGGTACATGAACACATACCCACCTGGCTAGGTAAAGGTGAAAAAAGATCGATTTCGAGATCTATTCTTGCTTGTCTAGTTGATACTAATTAACAAGTCGATCCAAACAAGACCTTTTAGGTTGTCTACCGGGTACCAACCAATTTCTCTGAGGACCTACATCAATGGGTGCTAGCAACAACTGAGGTATTGGCTTTACGGCTAGCAAATCCAGAGCTCTACGGCTAGAAGACGCTAATATAGGCACTCTGTCTTCCATGGCCGATGCTGACTTCAGACGGTGGATCACACGTGGTCCACGCCCCCGCGGTAGGTATGTTTGGTTTGGCCGCCTTAACAGAACACGGAAATAGGAACCGTCCCTCATCTTAATCCTAAACACAAATTCCTTGGAAGTTTGGCGCAAAACCACATGTATTGTGGGTGGTTCCTATTCCCGTGTCCTGTTTAGACGGCCATACAATGCATCAAGACCTTTTCGACTTCGGAATCCTGGTCCCTTTGTTCTGCTGGGGTCTCGCCTCCCCCACCCCAACTAATGGACATATTTAGTTGGCGACATGTTCCAGCCCGACATAGTTTGCTCCCTGAAACGGGCCACGAAGTGGATGCGCTGAGTGAACACGGGGGTTAGACCAGAGCATGGCAAGCGGTAACGAAAGTGCGTTCACATAACATGGGGTAGGGTGTGGTGGCACGCTTACGCGCAGGCTGACGCCACGCCAGCCACCTGCGTCCGATCTCGCCTCCGGTCTTCTGGACTCAGCGATATAGATCATATATAGGTCAGATGATCTCGTGTTCCAACAGAATTTAACTTCCAGCGCGAGTCACCATAAAGAGCTTAGAAAGTTGAAATATCGATTTTACTGTTGTGATTTGAGTAAGCGGTGTTTTCACTTATATAAAAATTCACTCCTGAGAACTTGGGAGCAAAAGAAAAACTCCGTTTATTCTGATAATTTAGATATTGCACGTTCTGTAAAAGTAGTTTTGAAGAGGGTAATATTTAAAAGCAATCTCAGTAAAGGTGTGAAGACTACACGAGCTTATTAGAACGGGTCGAGTCCAGGTTAGTAGCGGGGATTTGTAGAGTCATTAGTTGCGCCGTAAATTTGCCCCACTCTCCCAGTGGAGTTGGATCTCACAGTACGAAGAAGACCAAAGATGGGAGAGGACGCAGGTGGCTGGCGCGGCCGAAGCCGCCTCTGGGTGTACCACCACACCTGGCTCGGATCCCACGGAGTGGGAGTGCCATAAAGGCCACATTAAGAAGGAAACATTGCAGCCTGACTCTCAGTCCGCCATGCAGCCACTCCACACAAAACACACATTGGGCTGACCACGCTGTCCGAGTTATCCAATGAGTTGGCAACCTTTCAAGCCACGGCTTTAGGCGCACCGTGATAATTTCAAGCGCATCAGATTGTTTATAGTGAGGAAAATGCGCTGAGCTGTTGACCTCACTCCCTCCCCCAACCCTACAATCAGACCACCATCCGAGTCAGTCAGTTGACTGATGCGGGAGTGAGCGCATTGGCCGAAGGGTCAGCGTACCCTTCTTCGCGCGACACAGCACGACCAGGCCCCCGTTACGCACACACAAGGATTTTCTTACTCAGAGGATATGGAGGAGCCAGATTGGCAGCCTTCCAAGTCACTGTGTTTAGGAAACCGTGATTTTATCAGGTAAATTATGATGATTTTGAGTGTGTTGTCGATGCATTGGTGTAGGTAGTGTGCGCTGATGTAGCTTAGCCTCCGGTGGTTTACCGGAGGTTTTCGTGGAGGCGCATGTGCCCTAATAGGCCCATGCGGTGTGTGAAATGTGCGGGAGCAGTGAGTGCAGTGGAGGTGGGCGCTGCGACTGTATGTCAGAGCCCCAGACACTGGTTAACCAGCCTCCGTGCGATGGATTCGCAGGTGACCGACCAGGCTGATGCGCGAGTTGAAGTTGCGGGCGCAGTGTAAGCAGGAGAAATCGGTAGAGGCTGGGGGGATGTCATTCATGGAAGTAGGGGTGGCAGTGGCGGTAAGAATGGCAGAAGCGGATGTTGTGCCTGGTGTATCGGTGTTGACGGCATTGCGGTGAATTCCGCTGTCATAGATGCGCATGTGGCCGAATAGGTCCATGCGATAAGTAAATTCGCAAAGACAGTGAGAGCATTGGGGGTGGTGATCTCTGCTGTGTGTTGGTGCTCCAGGCACTGGTTCAACAGTCTGTGTACGATGGATTCGCAAGTGACCGAACAGGCCGATGCGTGAGGTGAATGTGCGGTCGCATTGAGGAAAGTTTAGGAGAGAGTCCTCGTCGCTGATGGTGGTGGTAGTGAAGGGAATGGCGGTGTTGGTTGCGACGGTGCAGGTAACAGGTGATGCGTATCGGTATGTGCTATCTATGATGGTGGGAATAATGGAATTGATGCCAGGAGTGGGGGTGAGGACGTCTGGAGGAGGGTTGGCAGAATTTGACGTTGGAATTGGAATTCTCTGACTGTTGGTGCATTGCGTCACAAGATGTCCAACCAGGCCGATTCGAGCGCGGAAAATGCGTTGACAGCGCAGGCATGTTCGCAGGGCCTGGGCATCGACGATGTTGGTCCGGGACACTGGTGACTTTCGTGCCTCTCTTTTGGCCTTGGCGGCGGCGATCCGGTTGGCCTCATAGATTGCTGAGCCAGTCTTCACTGATCTTCTCCATGCCGGTCTATCCTGGGCGAGGTCCTCCCAGGTCGCCGGGTTGATTTGCAGATGCTTCAGCGATTTCTTCAAAGTGTCCTTACAGCGTCGTTTTTGACCTCCCTGTCGGCGAGCACCCGAAGCGACATCTCCGTAGAAAAGTCGTTTGGGTAGTCGATTGTTGTCCATTCTTACCAAGTGGTCGCTCCATCGCAGTTGAACTTGTCTCAACATGGCATGGATGCTGAGGATTCCGGTCCGCTTCAGGACTTCCGTATCCGGGATCCTGTCTTGCCATCTCAGCTTCAGTATTCTGCGGAGGCAGCTGAGATGAAAGGGATTCAACTTCCTGGCTTGGTTCAAGTAGACGATCCAGGTCTCCTCTCCGTAAAGGAGTGTTGTCAAGATAACAGCCTTGTACATCTTCAGTTTGGTGTTCATGTGAATACCATGGTGATTTCACACGGAGGTCTGCAGCCGGCCGAAGGCCTGACTGGCTTTGGAGATCCGTTGGGCAACCTCGTCATCGATTCTCGTGTTGCGTGACAGCGTGCTTCCTAGATAAGCAAAGGTTTCCACATTTTTGAGTTGAGCACCGTTGACATTGATTCGGGGAGCATTGTATTCCGCGCTGGGTGGCGGCTGGTGTATGACAACCGTTTTGGCTGTACTGATTTATAATCCAAAATCGGCGCAGCCTGCTGCAAAGAGGTTCATGCTCCTTTGCATGTCCTCCTCCGTCACGGTGTTAAGGGCGCAGTCGTCCGCGAAGAGCAAGTCATGGACTGTAGTCGTAGACACGCGCGTTGAAGCCTGCACACGCCGACTGTTGAGAAGGTGTCCGTCAGTTCTATAGACGATGCGGATCCCAGGCTGCTCATCACGGTAGGCGTCCATCAGCATAGCTGAAAGCATGAGGCTGAACAGGGTGGGAGCCAATACGCAGTCCTGCTTCACTCCGTTGGTCACTGCAAATGCTTCGGATACCGTCCCGTTGTCAGTGACGCGTGCCATCATCCCATCATGAAGCTCACGCATCATGTGCGTGAACCGCTCAGGACAACCAAATTTCTGCATGACTTTCCACAGTCCGTCGCGATTCACCGTGTCAAAGGCGTTCGTCAGATCCAAGAAGGTAGTGTATAGGTGAGTTCACATCTCCTGGCACTTCTCTTGTAGCTGGCAGGCGGCGAAGATCATATCGGTTGTTCCGCGGTGTCGGCGGAAGCCACATTGGCTTTCCGGGAGCAGGACCTACTCTAGGTAGCCGTTCAGACGATTGGGAAGGATACGGGCGAAGATCTTCCCGGCGATGTTGAGCAACGAGATGCCTCTGTGATTAGCACAGAATTGCCGGTCCCCTTCCGTTTGTAGAGATGGACGATGGTCACGTCTTTGAAATCCTGAGGAACTTGTCCTTTGCGCCACATCTCCTGGAAGTGTTGTGAGTTCTGCCATCAGTCGGGGCCCACCATGCTTTTAGACTTCCGGTGGGATTGCGTCGGATCCCGGTGCTTTACTGTTGGAAATCTGCTGCACGGCCCAGATGGTTTCTTGTAGGGAAGGCGGCAGATCCAGGTCATTGTTCGTGTCCATTTCGAGGGAGCCTGTCAATGGCAGCATCGGAGATGGCTGATGAGCAATTAAGGACACTTCTGAAGTGCTCGGCCCAGTGCTTCAGAATTTGCGATTACTCTATCAGCAGTTTTGTGCCGTCATAGCTGAGCAGCGGTGCGATCCCCTATCATACACGGGCCGTAGATGGCCTTGATGGCTTTGGAAAAGTTTTTCATTTCATTTCGGTCCGCATACCCCTGGATTTCCTCAGCTTTTCGGATCATCCAGGCATCCTGCATCTCCCGCAGCCATTGCTGTATAAGGCGCCGGCATCTGAAAAAGGCTGCTTTGGTGGCGTCAGTCCGAAGGTCCATGTAGTCCATTCTTCTCCGCGAGTAAGTTGCTGATGTCGGCGTCATTGTCGTCAAACCAGTCCTGGTGTCGACGGTGTGCGCATCCGAGGACTTCGAGGACTGTGGACTGGATGACATTTCGCAGTTGACACCATCGTGTCTCCACGGTAGCATTATCATCTGGAGCATGCAGGTCCTCCAGTTTCTCGGTTATTTGGTTGTTGAAATCAAAACAGTGAGCAGGCAAATTTACCAAAGGAGTATTTAACTTACCTGGCGGCCGCTTACCTTGGGGCGGTCGTCAGTGTTGCAGTCGGAGCCTACTCTGGGAGATGACGAGGCGGTGATTTTGCCAACCATCGGCATCGCGGATCGCCTTGGTTACTAGCACCTCCTGTCGATCTCTCCTCCGGACGAGAACATAGTCCAGCAGATGCCAGCGCCGCGACCGAGGGTGCATCCACGTGGCCTTCTCTCGCTTCGGAAGGCGGAAGAAGGTGATGGTAAGCAGGAGACGGTGTTCCGAACACGTGCGCAGAATAAGGAGGCCGTTATCGTTATAGCTACCGAGACCATGGGGACCCAGCACTCCTTGCCAGGCAGCGTGGTCCGTCCTGACGCGGGAGTTTAAGTCACCAAGGACAATTAACTTGTCCTCTTTCGGCACAGTCACCAGCAAGGCGTGCAGGTCCTCGTAGAATTTTTCCGTCACCGCATCAGAGCTCATCATTGGGGGAGCGTAGGCGCTTATGATGGTGACGAACTGGTCTCCCCGAAAAGGCAGGCGGAGGCTCATCAGGCGATCATTGATACCCTGCGGTAGACTGGGCAGACATCCCACGATGTCGTTCTGGATGGCAAACGCAACATCAGCGTCGCGTCGCTCTGCCTTTGGCCGGCCGCTCCAGAAGAAGGTGTAGCCGGCACCCACCTCCTCCAGCTGACCTTGCTCAGAGAATCGGGTCTCCATGAGAGCAGCAATGTTCACCTTGTAGCGCGCCAGTTCCCGAGCAACTGGCGCCGTCCTCCGTTCCGGCCGGTTGCTCCTAGGATGGTCTAAAAGGGAACGAACATTCCAGGCTGCTAGTGTGAGTGGACTCACCCTAGTATCCTGGAGGGTATGGCGAGGGGGATTGGGACGGGGGTATTGTTATTTGTTTGAGTTTTACGACCGCGTATTTTGCGATCTGCGATCCACGGCCGGCTACAGAAAACGTGATAACCAGCATTTTTAGGGCACATTTTCTAGCCCCTTCCTCCGCGAGGAGGCAAGCAGTGCTGTCCGTAAATAGGGCTGCTCAGGCATCCCAGACGGCTGCCGAACTCCACTATGGGTCACGGTTTTGTTTTAGTGGGAGAACGACCCGAGTTAGCCTGGGCCGCCTACGGGGTTGCTGTTGCCCCCACCGTAGGACTTATTGAGAGGGGCCAGGTGGGAAGTTCGGGAGTCAGACATACCGGGTGTGCAGGCACACACAACAACGGGAGACCCTCACCTGGTTTAGCCCGCTGGTCGTGACGGTTGCCCGGGGTGTGGCCGCTGGGAAGAACCCAACTTTGAGGGGCCACAGGTGAGAGTTGGGTACCAGTTAGAGGCGGCCACAGGAGCTTTCACCACCTGTACGAAACGAATGGAGCAATCAAATGCTATCTGTGTGGTGCTACCCCTAACTAGTACCCCTACACCCCAGTCGTGTCCATAACAACTGCCACAATGACAGAGGGTGTTTTTGCCCGCCTACGCGCCGCGCCAGCCACCCACATCCGAGCTCGCCTCCGGTCTTCTGAACTCTCTCTCTTGAAAGCGCCCGCAAGTGAGTGCGGGAGGATAAGGAGTGTGATAGATGCTGTGCAGGTCTATCCTCACTATAAACTAAGTCGCGCGCAATTCTCCGTCCCTGCGCCCATTCTGCAGTAATATAACCAGTTGACATGGTCGAAAAAGATGAAAAAATGGAGTTTGGGCTTTTTAAAGCAAAGTCCCATTCGCAGTCGGTCGGTCTAACCAATAGTTACTGAACAGAAACCTTTGAGGGTCGCATACTCTCGATTACACTCTTAATTGAAAAACTTGTGTAGTGCCCACTGAATGCTTTCTTTTCACTCCTATTGTGCTCAGTTGACAATGCAGAATAAAAACGATCAGAGATGTGTGCAAAGTCTGTGGCTAATTCCTGAGACTGAATGCAGAAAATCTGCTCTCTTAGTTCTACATTGGCAGCTCGTCAAGGTTTGTCATATTTAAATCAGATGGTCCCATTTTCCATCCGAATATTCAGCTTAATGCGTGATTCACCATAATGAAATATCGAACTTACTGTTGCGATTTGAGTAAGCAGTTTTTTCTTTGCTTTTATAAAGTCCACTGTTGAGAACCCAAGAGCAAAAGATAAAATCAGTTTATTTTGACAATTTACGTATTGCACGTTCTGTAAAAGTACTTTTGATGCCTGCAAGATTTAAAAGAAGTCTACGTCAAGGTTTGAAGACTACAAAAACTGATTAGAACTGGCCGAGTCCAGGTTAAAAGCGGAGGTCTGAAAAGTCACCAAGTGTGTCGAAAATTTACCGAAATCTCTCCGTTGACTGATGGTTTAGCCTACAAGTAAAATAATCAGCCGCTTATTGAGATGTATTGGAAAATTTTAGCAAATTTAAGCTTTTACAAAATGAAATAAAAAGCTCAAATACGATGAATATGAGTGTGACTATTTTAATTCTACATGTGCATTAAATAAGGGTGATTTATCATTGACCATGGATTTCTTAAACGCAGTCATACTAGGCTTTTCTCAGTCACAGGAATGTCAAGACTACCGCAGCTGGAAATCATTAAATTGTAGCATGGTCGAGACAACTGTTCCATATTTTTTGTCTTTTATCGCTTTTTACAGACCCTCTAGTATCCTTCGAAATATATTAGGGAACGACTGTAATCTTCAGAATTGGTTTGTTTAGGATATGCTCACAGGCAAACCAGCGGCAGGCGAAGAAACGAATTCTGCGATACAACGCTCTCCACATTGATGATTTCTTAAAGGTTGAAATACCGGAGTGCTTAAAATGTTCAGCGTTTCATGCCATTCCGAAGCTTGTCCTACGAGTTCCTGAAGATCAGTCCGATTGTGTTCCAGTGTTCTAAAATCAGTTCATTGCAGTGACCATGTGCACGAGTGTTTCCAAGAACTGACATGCTCCTCATACAGTTTTACAAAACCTACAAATAGCGGACTAGTCGTTTGCTTACATCAAAGCTTCAAAGTCTACTAAAACCAGAAGGGCCTAGTGGCCCAAATTGGCAACTTTATGAAGAAGCTAGTTACTTGGATGGAATTATGAGGAATGGTGTAGTTTTCATACGCCTATGCTTAGTTCCCTATATCTTACTGCGTCTATGGCATTTTCAAAATGTGGGATTCCAATTGTCATGGTACCCGATATATGGAAAAGGTCACAACTTTGGCCCACGTAGAAGGTTTTTTAGCTTAGATAGTCACTGCGCCAAGTTCACCGTCGGATCTTGTTGACATTGTTTTACCATCAGAGGAAGGTGACTGAGGGAGAAGAGAGTGCGATAGATGCCTCGCACGTCTGTCTTGTTATAACTTAACAGATGCGCAAGTCATCGGTTTTGTAGCCACTCCGTAGAGCATACGGTGGACGGTGTATATTGTGATGGACTACCTGTCCTGCACAGCTGCGGACAGCGTGGTTGGCCGAACACTAAACAGGGTAGCGACTGGAAACTAAACATAGGGTGCTCAGAAACTCTGTGACAGGGCGTCTGGTGAACATTCGGTGTGACACATTTACCAATGCTAGTGCAGGTGAGCCAGGTAGCCGAGCCATCATCACGCCAACATTTAACACGGGTGATGAAATTTCAGCTAGTACCGACTTGCCTGCGGTCAATCAAGCCACCAGCGCACCAGAGAGCAACCAGTCCCTATGATTGAGAGAGGAGTCCTAAATTGTCATAGGTATGCGGTAGCATTGTGACTGTATACCATAAATTCTGCAACGCCCTGTTTACCCATTACCCATATTTGATGCTGTCTCTGATTATGGGTTCGAGCGTGAATCCGTAATGTCAGGTTAATAACGTTCTTGCCCCAGAGATCGCGTATACTTTCGACCTCTGTTGTCATTCCAAACATTTTACGGCTACATCTTCAGGAATGCTCCCTTGACATGCAGGGCGGTCCTGTCCCACACACACATTTACCTTCCGATTAACGACCGTTTTGTCTCTTTGAATACTAATCAACTGGCATTCACTTTTTCCTTTATAAATCAATATTGTAAGGAGTTTTTTGTACTATTCGCTAAACGATTTTCATATCCGAATGACTCTTCTCTTAACAGAATATGACCGAAAGACCACCAAAGCTGCCGTTGCTAACGGCAAACAAGAAACAACTATTCATCAGGGTCCCATTTCAAGGGAACGCAGCAAGTGAACTCTTACGAAGGTGCCTAAGCAAAGCTGTGTCAAGCACCTTTCCAGCAGCTGGTGCCCATGTACTTTTATCGGCTACTCTCATCCTATACTGAGGGAGCAAGGACAAACTGCCAGCACAGACCACCTAAATGTGCATTTATTCTTTCACTTGCTCCTGTGGGGCAGAATATATTGGTCGCACGAGCCGGCGTTTTTCCAACTGAGTACGAGAACACCTTCCCGTACGGATAGGAAGAGGGCAGGTAAAGAACATAAACAGCTCTATCCTCGCGTATGTGAAAGACACAGGCCCTCGTGTAAATGCCAAAGAGGCCTTCCGATTAATTTACAAGGTTCCCCTCAACCCATTCGAAAGTCCTTGGACAGCGTCTGCTGGCTACGGCAGAAACTGGCTACGCAAACTGGTCCTGTGCGCTCAAAAGAACTTCATACAGGCACCGCAATTACCGTGGCCGAAAGCCACAAACTCAGCCACATATTTGACTTACTAAGACAGTGATATAAATGTAAAGGCCTGATGAGAATTTATCGAAAGCTAATGTATGCTCGTCGAATTGACGTTTGAATTTTTCAAGGGGAATTTTCGCTTCTCTGAACAGAAATTGAACACTGGAAATCGTGCGCTTACTCGTTCTAAAATTCACTGTAAAATGTATTTTTATTTACCATGACGGTACTCTTATGGGTACGTAATAAAACAATTTATTTATTTGCCAAAACAACATCAGATTATAAACTTAATAAAACAATTTATTTATTATTCATTTACTTCCTCCCAATTCGGCTTCTTGTGGATCCATGGCTGACAGTTGAACCTCCCCTGCATAAAGGTAGGCGTGCATTTTGCATTGTCCTCTCATTTCAATAATGGCCTGCAGGAAACTGAAGCTTTTCAAGTCACTGGGTCAAAGAAAGTAGACTTTTCCCTCGATGTTATCCCTCTTGGGCAATATACTGCCTTAATTTCATCAAGCATAATTTGTCCACCCGAAAATATTTTTTTTATTTCTGACTAGTCTGACCAACTGGTGTCGCTATCCACTGATTTGGTCCTCATATACTTCAAGAAAATTAGGACTTAATGATGACCGCTCAGTTTCAAAGTTATGAAACTCGCATCTTGCACTTACTGTAGAACTTGAAAACATTCAGCGATGTTTGCCGTGTTGTAAATTAATAACCTTCTCGTTAAATAAACGCGTTAGTGACTCCGCGTCGTACTGCTAGACGGAAGGCGCAATTCTGGCCCTATACTCAACTTACATCAGGCCGTCAACATCACGCAGTCGTTTTACCGGGTAAAATTTTTGCTGCCACACCCACCGCTTTCAGCTGAAGGCGTTTGAAATTTAATGGCAATTTTAACCTCCGTATACCTTCGTTTGGTTCAGAATTTCTTCCATGGAGCCGTTTGGTCCCGGAAGAAACTTAAGCAAGTCCCTGTGCTATCTTCCGGGCAGGGTAGATATGCTCGCCTCCTAACCCTGCCACTAACCCTTACTTCAACCTCATTCCCAATGTCAACATTAACGGAACCTCACTCTTACCCCTACCCTTACTTAAACCATAATCCTAACTCTAATTTCCCTGGAATTTAGCGCCAAGCCACCTGCATTATGGGTGTTTCCTGTTACCGTGCCCTGTCGACGGTCAGGGAAACGTGACCGTTTCCTGTCATTTTCTTTCAACTTTTCAGCAGTGGACATAAGATGTGCTGGCCCAAAAGAAAATTCATACATGTTATGTGGTCACAGTATGGTCAACTTCACCATGCTGATGAACCTGAGTAGTAGTGGATCGGTGCGTTATATGTGCCGTCCGGTTTTCAGCCTAAGGGCACTGTCTAAGCTGAATGAGCCTCAGACCGGTTGATGACCAGTCAGTGACTCAATGGTTAGAGTGTTGGACTTCTGATCAACACACTGTGGGTTCGAGCCTCGGGTGGAGCAGCACCTGGGGTTAAGTATGACTGGCTGATGAGAGCTAATAAGCCAGAAATGAACCTTCCGGTCTCCCTTGTCTTTGCCGGCATTTTTCATTGGTCTCTGCTACTACCGGCCGCTGTGTGGCTGCTGTTGGAGATCGAGAGTGAGCCCCGCGGTAGAACGGAGCGAAGGAGTTCCATTAGCGATCGGTGAGCGTTCCTCAACGAATAATGCGGTTTTTTACAGAGCTCACGGGCAATTGTAGATGGCACAAGCAAAGCCAATTGGTCGTTCGGTCTTTGAATACGTTCCAAAATGGTTTCTGAGGTCAAGAAAGTACAGTGAGATGTTCCGTCACAAATCGCCTGTCAAACATTGACTCCATTGCACACCCAAGGTGGGTATTAAGTGCCTTCATACACGGGCATCTGACAAGAGGAGCTGTAACTTCACTATAGAGGTGATCAGATTTGTGCAAGCTACGGGATAACGTTAGTAAGCTCTCTCAGATGCAAGCTAGTTAGAATTTGTCTGTCGCTTCTCTCACCCGGTTCACCTGGAAGGCTAAACTATCTTACTCAATGCTTTTTGTATGCTGCTTCCAGCTGTCAGTGTCACTATCATGTAAGCAGCAAATATCCGGAGCAGTTAGATGAGACACCATCGATTGGTGCGATATCTTCAAATTATGTTCACGTTATGGCTGGCTGATGATGGCTAGTAAAACCATAAATGGTCATTCCAGTCTACCCAGTTTTTGTCGGTAATGTCATACTTCCTATATTACTAGCCGTTGTGTGGCTACTGGCATAGCTCGAAAGAGTAAGCTTCGAGGCAGAACGGGAGGAAAGAGTCCCGTAATCGATCGGTGAGAGCCCATCCACCAATGTTCACGTGACAATTATTACGGCAGGCACTTCCAGTCATATCGGAGAATTCGAGAGTGCATTGAAGTTTGAGAAAATTTTCGGACCATATAATCAATACCGCAACCCGTAATACGATATATTTCATCTAAAGGCGCACTTCTAAAGCTCATGGATTTTTCTAAAAATTTCCTCGTGAAATGTGTCTTTCTTTTTGAAAAGGAAGATAGGATTGGCATTAATGTCTCGTTTAGGGGAGAACAGCCGGTTTTATCTCCTTGGATATATCTTCTATTGAACAGGATGAATATCCTCGACCTGTTAACGCTAATAAATTGAAAAGGAGAAAATGGAGCACAAAGTGACAGCGTGAATAGGATGTATCTTCGAACTCCTGCGGTGTTCATCAGGCGTTTTTATCACACAGAAACAAATAACTTTTCGTCAAAATAGGACTTGTGATTTGGTCTCTCAAAATACTGTTTCAATCAAACTGGCGGGGTAAATTGGCCAAAAATGCGATATATTACCATCGGATCTTTCAGTTTTAGATTCCTCCGTGTTTCTTCTGCTTGTTTGCCTCGCCCCAGACGCTCCATTGAGCACTGTGAAGCATCTCGTGTCCTAGGTTCGGTGGTGAGAGAATGACCGTGGGGGAACATCACTTTGCCAGTTGATCGGCGACAGTTAACCTTGAAGTGAGTGAGAAACAATCAAGGAGAGTTTTAAGCATTTTCTCCTTAGTTATTTTAGGCGTAAACCTGTTTCCTTCGCACATTTTCTACCCCTTTATGTAGAAACTCATGCTTGGTGAAGTAGGCTGCTGGGGTTCGTGTACTACACTTATGATGTCATTCTGCCGGCTGATTATGCATCGTTATTAACGCCGATGGCAATTGTCAACATTTTTGACATTTTTGTACACAATAAGGAGTTCCAAGGCATCTCGTCCATCTTTCTGTCACTATAAAACTGCGCTGAACTACCACACCAACCCTGATCACTCAAACTCATCCACTTGTATATAAATTGCGGAAATACAGCTACTAAACTGTAAATAGTAAGCATAAACGCTATAATATATTATCTTTACTCGAAAAATTGAGGACACCCGGCTTGCGACATTGGCATAACGTCTTTCCGCTCCCGGAGACCAGCCGCCGTCAACTCCCCAGGCTTCGTTTGTCTGACTGTGGTCAATGGTCTACCCATGGCACACAGTCGCACAAACTCTATCAGACTGAGCTGCCGACCGCCACCCAGCAGTTCCTCTTCCCGGCAGTCGCAGCTCGTTCAGT
>WEDG01001142.1:0-100710 GCA_017591395.1 Schistocephalus solidus | reverse complement strand
AGTTGGCGCATGGCTCTGATTGTTCCTAAGATATCTTAGGAACAATCCCATATGGGAATCGGGAGGTACAGGCCTAGTTCGCTTCCATTTAGTGAGCCACTCGGCGACGCCAGAGATTGTGGATAGGCGGTTGAGGACGTGATTTTGGCGTGAGTTCTGTTCTTTCGTCCGCACTGAGCACCGGCGCGGTTCCTTTGATGCAGGAACAGTAGAGCACCCTGATAATTTTTAGGCGGTGACGCCAGAAGAAACTGGCGAGTTGAAAGCCCCGTCATAACCCCGCTGTCTACTCCTCAGGTCCTTGGGGTAGAAGGAAGGAGGGGGGGTGCCTACAGGCAAAGGGAAGGACTGGCAGTAGAGTTTCGTTCCCCTGTCTCTCGTATGGGGCCAACGGCGCATTTATACGAGGTCCAGAATGTAACCTTAAGGTTACATTCCGGAGGAGTTTCCATAATGTGAGAAGCTGACGGAATCGCGATGCCCATGGCGGAACAAGAGACGGAGATTGTTGGATATTGGACGGGATTTAATCGTTGCCAGCACCAGCCACACCTGGCGCCGGCCTTGGATGGGGCTAGGCGGGGTAGACAGTAAGACTACGACGGAGCTGTCAACGCGGTTGCCCAGTAGAAGTTGAGACATATCAGGTGTCCGAGCAGGTGGTCAGAATATATCTGACCAAATCCTTCTCGCTCCTTTCACCGATTGTGTACAGGTATTTTATCTATAAGCCATGTATAATTACTGCGACTGCTAACCTACCGTTCGCTGTACAACGTCGGTATCGGCGCTAAACTTTGCACTGCAGTCATCATAAGCCTTGTTCGTGTACAGTGACAAAGGGAGAACTGGTAACTGTACTTCATTGCCGGAGGTCATCACCATGTATTCGGTCATCATAGACATCATCCGTCCTATTGAAATGCCCAGTTTGGGTACTTCTTCTGTTTAGTAGTCAGTTTTTTTCCTAGATTAATATTATTGAAAAATTTAAATGAGCTTATCGGAGTGTAGCACACTTCTTCTGCGCTTGCAAGCAGCAGTCGTGTTGTGTACTAGACTGATGGTGCATGGGTAGTCTAAAGTTTCTTAAGTTTAAATTTCATAAATAGAACTACTGATATGGTCCAGTCGGTGCTGCTGACAGTTGTGGGCTGTACATGAAGGAGGGACTGGGTAAACTTTCCTCAGTTCTTCGCCCAAAAAAATGTTTTTTGAAATACATAATGTTACTTGCTATAGTGTAGGCGGCAGAGACGGCCATCCAACCGGCCGCCTGTCTGATTCCGTTTGGACGTCAAACCCCCGGGGCGGCAAGGGGATTTGACGGGACTGGACAGGGCGAATGACGGGGCTGTGGACGAGGCCTTGTGCAAAAATCCCCGCATTGCCCCTTCTGACATCTGAGCCAGCCCCGATGGGTAGGGGTTTGAGAACTAAGTTAATTTTATATTTAAATCATTTTATCTTTAGATATCCGCGTCAACTTTTGTCTACCTCCGATGAGGTCGAAGACATTACAGACGTCCGAACACAATCAGACAGGCGGCTGGCTGGATGGCCATCACCGCCTCCTATAATACAGTTAATAACATTATGTTAAAAAATTCGTATGCCAAGAACTGAGGAAAGTTTGCCCAGTCCCTCCTTCATGTACAGCCCACAACTGTCAGCAGCACCGACTGGACCATATCAATAGTTCTATTTATGAAATTTAAACTTAAGAAACTTTAGACTACCCATGCACCATCAGTCTAGTACACAGCACGACTGCTGCTTGCAAGTGCAGAAGGAGTGTGCTACACTCCGATATGGTCAGTTAAATTTTTCAATACTATTAATCTAGGAAAAAAAAACTGACTACTTAACAGAAGAAGTACCCAAACTGGGCATTTCAATAGAACGGATGATTGCTATGATGGCCGAATACATGGTGAATTACAGTTACCAGTCTTTTCTTTGCCCCTGTATACGAACGAGAATTATGATGACTTCAGTGCCAAGTTTAGCACCGATACCGATGTTGTACAACAAACGGTAGGTTAGCATGCGCAGTAATTATACGTGGCTTATAGATAAAATACCTATCCACAATCGGTGGAAGGAGCGAGAATGATTTGGTCAGAAATATTCTTACGGCCATGCTCGGACCACCGATATGTCTC
The DNA here is from genome assembly GCA_017591395.1 of Schistocephalus solidus. Classification (NCBI taxonomy): domain Eukaryota; kingdom Metazoa; phylum Platyhelminthes; class Cestoda; order Diphyllobothriidea; family Diphyllobothriidae; genus Schistocephalus; species Schistocephalus solidus. The sequence continues at coordinate 98,545 of WEDG01001142.1, read as the reverse complement.
GACTTCTGATAGGCTGGTTTGACAAGCAAGTGGCATTTTATAGGTAGCCCGTTACCTACCGTCGTCAGTGGTAGGTCAAACTTATTATTTTAACATATATAGAGGTCATTCGCCGAAACGCTTATTATGGTACCTGCCATTATGAGATTGTTCGGAAAACAACCATCGAATGGTTTCGTGGAACCAGAGAGCGTTATGGCGGCTGAACTAAACGTCGTTGCAGTTATGAAACGGCAAAGCATTTTGCATTGAATTATTTCGATAAATTTATCTACCTTTCTCTGGAGACAAGTTTCACCGGCATGAACCTCCTACTTCCTCAATCTGAAGACACGGTAACTCCATTTGATAAATTTAATGTAACTTACCTATTTGACGTTAAATGCAGAAGTAAATTATAAATTTACTGTAAGCTATAACTTGACTCGCTATGCAATCACCTTGGCTAACTTCTTCTGATCTAACCATTTTTTTTTCAAGAACCGGCCCGATAGAATACAGATGACAAGGATGTTGCTTAGTTCAGTTCAGTGTATTTAAGAAAAATAGGCTTACGCCTTTGAACTCCCTATTTGTTACATAAAAATCGCAAGAATTAGAAGCAATGTAAAGAAGTTACAGTCAAGTGAATGCAGGTGGATTTACGTAGTACACTGGTATTGTTAAGGTAACATAGTCACAGAGTCCTCGTGGTGCTGCAAAATATTTATGTCAAACAAGCTGAAACGTTACAATCGCCTCAGATAGGTTATTCCATGGTTCCACGACACGGTTGGTGAAAAACTACTTCATCACATCCAATCTTCCTTGGGGTACACGTAGTTTGAATGGATGACCTCGGAGATTAGTCGTAGTGTAAAGTTGGAAAAATTCATCACACAGGAGGGCACACTCCATGCCACGCATGATACGGAAGGTTTGTATGAAGTCTCCGCGCCACTGTATACTCACTGAACGCTATCACCCTTGTACATATTTCATGACACTTTTACTTTCCTTGTTTTTAAATAAAGAATCCTATGCCTATAATTGCATTCTAGTGTTATGTCACCGGGAGGGGTGGCTGACCACAGGACGTAAGACCGTTGGTTCATTAAAAGTGATTGCTTTGTGTTTTCGTCAAGGAACTTCAGTGGGCTACCTCCCGTAGACTCTAAGGGTCGCGATATTTCATATTTTGGCGTGGAAAAGTAGAACAGAGCTACATGTAATGAATTAAAAGATATCATGCATTTGGGCTGGGGTGAAAATGCAAAATAGGAGGCATCGCCATGCGCATTTATTTTGTTTGACGGGGCAGTGCACGGATTTTTGCACAAGGCCCCAGCCCCGTCATTTGCCCGGTCCCGCCCCATCAAAGCCGCTTGCAGCCCCGAGGGTTTGGCCGGGATGTATGGGGTGGGTGATAGCAGGAACTCCTGGTTCCAGCACTGAAAAAAAAAAACGCGCAATGGGAGACCGCCTTCTTCTCACTTCTGGTCACATTTTGTAAGGTCAATTTTATAGATTGGAGTGTATTCCCGCCAAATACTGACTATTTTAGCACATCGAAATCCCCTGTGCCTTATTAAGATAAACCAGCATATTCAACTTTTTGAATGCACAGGCAAAAGTCTTACACAGCCCCATGGGTGCTACATCAATTGCCCTATGTTGTGAGAGAATGCATTCTCTCAAAATTGTGAGACAATTGTGAGGACAATTGCCAGAAATAATTGAGAGAAGATGATCTACTGGGAATATTTGGATAGTAAAACTCATAAATATGTACAAGTGGTGCACTATTCAATCATGGGACATATATGAAAGTTTGACCGTTGATGCTGAATATGTTCCCTGAGTGTCCCACGGAGGTTCGGGCGCAGGGACTGCAACTTGCGCGTGAATTAGTTTATAGTGATAGTAGACTTACGCAGCTTCGGTCGCACTCTTACATCCTCAAACCTCAGGGCTCGATGAAACGACAGAGGCAATAAGAATGAATTTGGAATCGGTCCCAGGTTGTTGGCATGGCGTGAACCCGTTCCTAGACACTTCATCATATCCTCCGGTCTGCGAACAAGGGACCAAGCATTCTTCAGTAGATCCCTGAATCCTCCTATATACCGACCTACAAAAGTGTCTTCTCGACAACCGGTCCAACACCCATCGGTTACTTAGCCATGCTCACTTTGCCTTATGCGTGTCTCCGTAGATCAGCAGACACAGGAAACTAACTGCCTGTCTACCAACTTTATGACCAGAGAAGGCTACCGCGTTGACAGCTCCGTCGTAGTCTTACTGTCTACCCCGCCTAGCCCCATCCAAGGCCGGCGCCAGGTGTGGCTAGTGCTGGCAACGATTAAATCCCGTCCAAGTTCCAACAATCTCCGTCTCTTGTTCCGCCATGGGCATCCCGATTCCGTCAGCTTCTCACATAATGGAAACTCCTCCGGAATGTAACCTTAAGGTTACATTCTGGACCTCGTATAAATGCGCCGTTGGCCCCATACGAGAGACAGGAGAACGAAACTCTACTGCCAGTCCTTCCCTTTGCCTGTAGGCACCCCCCCCCTCCTCCCTTCTACCCCAAGGACCTGAGGAGTAGACAGCGGGGTTACCCTAATAGCAATTAATATCAGAATTATATCACCCGGATATCCACATGTCGAGATACATATGTCCACCGCATATCGACTTTGTCCGCTTTTCCGACATATGCCCAATATCTTAATATCGATATTTGTCGAAATAGACGAAAAAGGGTCGGATACTTCCTACTTAACCCCCCATTAAAAACGAATACATACGGAACGCTTATTATTATTCCTTTACCGTGACCGCCAACAACGTAACCATTACTTCCCATCCTATTTAGCTCGCGTATACGCCACTAAAGTCACATTTTCCCATTTTCTCAAAGTGTTGTACAAAATGTAAACACACAGTTGATGGAACTATAAAAAATGTGTAGTATAAAACGTCAATAATAATATATGTACAATAATGGATATTAGTCTACTTAATATAAGCAATATGGGGATGTGGAATACGTTCAATCAGGGGTTAGCCGGGTTGTCAAGATGGGGGTTTGGAGTGGAGCTGGCTAGTCCTGGGTGGCATTCTAAAAATAGACAGTTAAGCAATATGAAAGGAAATCAACTCACCATAAAAGGGTTATTCAGGCACGTGCCTTTGAACCCTCTTGCCGGCGGCGTCGAGGGACCTTTTCAGACGCCTTACAAATGCGGCCTCCAACTCATAAAGGTTAAGACGGCGGCAATTTGGATTCAGCAGCCGTTCATGTAAATCTCTGAAAGCAGCACGGCTGGCTATCGGCTGTTCGACTGGATTTAGGGGGATTGATATACCCATTTTAATGGGAGCTGTACTGGCTGTCGGTAGAGTAAGCTCCGACGTTCGCAGTTTTGCTAGAATACGACGTTGGGTGGCCTGCACTCGCAGCAGCCGTTTTTCAATTATGTTGAAACGTCGATACATGTCTGCCTGAAATTCCGTTTGGGATTTTGAGACAGATGCGTCTAGAACAATGAATACTCATAAGATAACAGTCTTACCTGCTTGCTGAGGACATCCTCTGGAAGGCAGAGTTTCCACTGATGTTTCAGAGATGGCATTTGATTGTTCTTCCTATTCATACTTATATGTGCAACATGCTACCTACCGGTGAAAGTGTAGGTGTCTGGTCTCACAAGTAGGAGTCCTCTTCCCTGTAACGACATGGTCGCTTTGAATGCCGCTGTGAGCTCATGATCAATATCTACAAACGCACAGTAATGTATAAGTTCAGTAAATAGCAACTGGGAATACAGCACTAATGAACGGACGGATAACCATTGCTAAAAAAGGCCAAAATCCTAGCTTGGTCTTCCGAAAAATGGGTAACCCATCAATAGCTAAGTTAACTACAATCTCATTCTCACCTTCGGGAACTCTATTCGTCTCCAGGAGTCGCTTAATTTTACTCCCCAGTCCTAGGTGAACATATTCCCCAGTACCCATTTCACTTACACGAGATCTGTAAGATGCTCTAAGCAGTGTTCGGGGGTTTGTGGACATGTCTGGGACAAGCGATTAAAAAATTTCCAGAACATTACGTAGGTGGCTATGGGCAATGTTTGATTCAATAGCCCATTCCCTTACCCTATCCTGAATCGACTTATGCGAGGGAATACCACTCTCTGTGCTGCTTTCCTCCTCATCGGATGATAAGGGAGATCCCTCGCTGGCATCTGTGGACTCATTAGTGGATCTATCTACATCAACGGGCATGTCGATCACATTTTGAGTACTAGGCGATGCTAACGTGCATTCCTCCTCATGTATAACTCGTCTGCGCTTTAATCTATATCTATTAAGTTCATCATCAACTTCGCGGTATATTTCCGCTACTTCGCGGGCAATATGCCTTCTAATAGTCCTTTTACAGGGCTGCCTATACATTGCAGATGATTAATAAACAAAATAAATTGATATAAGAAACAGTTAAGCAATGTAAATGATAAATAGGGTTCGACAGAAGAGCAGGCAGAATTTCGGTGAACCACGTGCGTACGCAAGCCACGAGAAATAAAAGTGTGATGGCCGCTTACCGCGCCTACTCTAGACACACTATCATGCCAACCAATCACAGGACGGAGTCTTAATATAGATTAACCAATGAGCAGAGGTTATGTCCTATCTCGGAATGTCGTGATCTACGTATATTAGTGCTATATATGCATGCTATTAGGGATCGAGATCTGACTTTCTTGCGACAATGGACCAAATTGATTAGGATGAGCGAACTGTCATGTGTCTGCAACCTTGTGGACTTGTGGAGCTGGCAAAGCTTGAGAGTACCGAAGGAATTCATTTGCAGCAGTCCTGTGCACAAGCAGGCGCCTGAAGGGTCCAAATGTGTAGCCTAATCGGAGACAAAGACGATTTGGCGAGCATACGCAATGCTTTAGATAACTTATCTTCAGGCCAGTACAGCTATAGGGAAACATTGCAACGTAATAAAAATTTAAAGCGTGGGTGTTCTTCACCCCAGAGGTCCTTTTTGAAAGGCGAAAATGAATGCCGTGACCAGGATTCGAACCTGGGTTCTCGCGGCCACAACGCGATGTCCTAACCACTAGACTATCACGGCACACTAAATTGTTTTAATTTTAATTATACAAACAATCTTTCTCTGGTATTTCTAGTTTGACCTACAATTATTCGTTAACGAGAACACCATAAAATCTCGAGTTACTACGCCTATGCAAGCAAATAATTATAAAAGTACTTCTATTCTTAAACACCCGTTCAGCCGGCAGCGTGAAAGGCTTTGGTTTAAAATTCTTATCTCAAGAATTATCGCATAACACCATACGAGACAGGCAAACTCGGTACTCAGTTGTTTATCAGCACCACGCTTTAAAAACCTTCAAACCTCCAGTATCACAGTCGACGGGTAAGGAAAGCAGGCGTTGACCGATATGATCGTATTCAAGTCCAATATTTGCATGCCAATTGTGACCGGATCTGTCGATTTCGGTTGCGATGACTGAATTCCGAGCTCCTTCATAGTTAGTATATCTTTAGCAGATGTCCGAAGTAATGAATGATACCTAGGAAAAACCTACCCTATGCATATATGCATTGATATATAAGTGCATATGGAGTTCCAGTATTCGTTTTTTCCATGCAGTCTTTTCCTGTGCTTAATTTGAATTTTCGTCTGCTGTCGACAGTTGATCCACTTACAACTCCATCAAAGACATCTTTCCGTTTAGGTTGCTTTTGAGCACGCTAATGTGCCGCATTGGTTACATAAGGGTGCAGATTTAACATGGTAGCAACTGTTCATTGGGAAGCGCTTGATTATTCAGATGGCTAACGTCCCTGCAACTCCTGCCCCACCCTATAGGTGTTCCATTAATTGCCTAGCGTGCCAGATCAGCTGCGCTAATAACAAGAGAAAATTCCCTCTTTTTTAGCGCAACTGATTTTTCAGATTGCTCGTTGGGATTGGGTTGGGTATTACTGGCTGATGACGGCTAATGAGCCAAAAAAGGCCCATTACAACCTTCATTGTCTATATCGACACTGTTAAAATGCTTGGTTTTGCATTGCATGTAGCTTCTGTACTTTCCTTGCATGGGTCACCCTCTAAAGACGATCATAAAGAAAAATTACTTCGCGTTAATTTATTTTGGAAGCCTGGATTACTTGTTGTATTCGCGACTTTGGCCAGTCATGTTTACGGATTTTGCTGGGGCCGATGGCTATAATTTCATCAAGCAACTGCAGTTCCTCTCAATCCTTCGAAAGAATAATGTGTAGTGTTTTTTTGTATGCTCGTTTCTAAATTGTGATTAACGCGAGGAACGTAGCCACGCTATATGCACTGCAAATACTTAAGGCATTCTAATTCAATTTTGCTACAAATAAAATAAGAAGGACCCTTCGGTCCCGTCTATTCCCGTTAGAACGTGTTATAACCTAATAGTTTGTAAAAGTAGGTTTTTAAGGGGTACTTAGTCTATTCTAACTGATGTCTACAATAGATCCTTCGAACCTAGACTGGTGTAGGTAAGAAGGTAGAGCAAAGAATAGGAAAAGGAACATTACCGGCGAAGACAAGGGGGACTGGAATGGTCATTTCTGGCTTATTGGCCATAACCAGCCAGCAATACTCAACCCCAGGTGTTGCAACACCCGAGGCTCGAACTCCAGACCTAGTGATTCGATTCCAATGCTCTTGGCTGCTGGCGGGACACGAGAGTGAGCCCCAACGCAGTACAGGACGAGTGAGGAAATCCCCTTGACTCCAGTGGCTGCCTCTAACTAGTACCCAACTCTCACCTGTTGCTTCTTAATGCTGCACTCCGACCAGTGGCCACACCACCGGCAACCGCCACGACCGGAGGGCAAAACCAGGTGAGGGTCTCCGGTGTTGTGTGTGTCTCCATACCTGGTAAATCTTCTCCCTTATACCTACCCGTCCCCCTGTCACCTTCTCCCTGTCCCCCTCCCTCTCCTCTCACTCTTCCCTCTTCTACCCACGGTTGACAATGGCCTACGGTGGACGTGACAGCAATCGCGTAAGGGGCCAAGGAGAATCGTTCGTTCTCTCATTAACCGAAATCGTGACCCATAGTGAGTTCTGTAGCCACCTGGGATGACTCAGCAGCCCCATGTAGGGGCAGCAATGCTTGCTCCCTCGTGGGAGAGGGGGCTATAAAAGGCGACCTAAACAAATGCTGGGTCTCATAACAGCTGCAACAGACCATGGCTCGCAGATTACAATCCATACGGTCGAAAAACCTTAAAAAATATCAAGAAGTCCTCTTTCAGTCCCCCCACCGTACCCTCCGCGGTACCAACTGGACTGCCCAAGTGAGCCCTCTCAATCTAGCATCCTGGAATGTTCACTCACATTTACAAAATCCGAGGAGAAATCGAAAGGAACGGAGGAAGGAACCAGTCGCTCGGGAACTAGAGTGAAACAGGGTGGAGATTTCTGCTCACCGCGAGACTCGATTCTCTAATCATTGTCCGCTGGAGGAGTTGAGTGCCGGCTACAACTTTTTCTGGAGCGGCTGCCCAAAGGCATAGCGATGTGACACTGGTGTCACCGTTGCCATCTGGAACGATTTTATGGGATGACTGCCCTTTCTACCGCAGGGTATCAATGATCCCCTGATCAGCCTCCATCTGGCTCTTCGGGGATACAAGTTTGCCCCCACCATCATCACGTACGCCTTCCCCAAGGATGAACTATGATGAGGCAAATACCAATTCTACAAGGATCCGCATGCCCTCCTAGCGACTGTGCCGTAGGCGGATACGTTATTTGTCCTTGGTGACTAAACGCCCGCGTCGTGACAGACAATGCCACGTGGAGAGGAGTGCTGGGCCCCCATGGTCTGGACGACTTCAATGACAATGGTATTCTCCTCCTACGAACTGCGCAGAGCATCGGCTGATCCTGACTAACACCTTCTGCCTCCCGATGCGGCTGAAAGTGACCTAGGTGCACCGCCGGTCGAGCTATTGACACCTTTTGGACTATGTCCTCCCCTGAAGGCGAGAGCATTAGGACGTGCTGGTGATAAAGGCGATCCTTGTTGCGGACGGATGGATGAGTCACTGCCACTTCATCTACAAGATGAAAATTCGTCTGCAACCACGCAGGAGACCCCAAGGTAAATGAACACCAGGTAAGTTGAATATTCTTTTTTTAAAGGTGCCTGAACACCATTTCCATTTTAAAAGCGAACTGGCCCACCAACTATGCAACCTTACAGACGCCGAAGAGGATGCCTTCATTGAGAACTGTCGGTGCCAACTGAGGAGCACGGTCCAATCAACCACCCTGGATGTCCTCGGCCGCGTACGCCATCAACAGCAGGACTGCTTTGATGACAACGATGCAGCAATTCATACTCCGTTCCCCAAGAAGAACTGGTTGCACAAAGCCTATGTTGACCGCTTTACCGATGCAAATAAGGCAGTCTTCTGTCGAAGTCACCGTCTTATGTAGCAGCGGCTGCGGAAATTGAGAACACCTGGATGGCTCACTAGGCCGAGGAGATCAAAGGGTACGCGGATCGAAACGAATGGAAGAACTTCTTCGCCACCACTTAGGCTGTCTATGGACCTCCCGTCAAAGGCACGGCTCCTCTTCTCAATGCCGAACGTGGGACGCTGCTCTCTGCGAAGACGAAAATCCTGACGCGATGGGCGGAACATTTCCAAAGCGTTCTCAACCAGCCCTCCACCATCTCCGACGCCGCAATCGATCGCATGCCTGAAGTAGAAGTCAACGCCAACCTTGATCTCCTGCCCTCTTTCCAAGAAACCATCAAAGCCATGCAACAACTCTCCAGCGGGAAAGCACCTGGCTCGGACGCGATTCCCGCTGAGATTTACAAGCATGGCTGACCTCAACTGATTAGCTGGCTCATAGAGCTCTTCCAGAAGATGTGACACCAAGGGCAAGTCCCTCAGGATTTCAAGGACGCCACAATTGTCCATTTCTACAAGAAGCACGGGAACCGCCAACTCTGTGACAACCACAGAGGCATCTCGTTGCGGAAAATCACCCGAAAGATCTTCGCCCAAATTTTCCTTAATCGCCTGAACGCTCACCTTGAGCAAGGACTGCTCCCGGAAAGCAAATGTGACTTCGAACAACACCGAGGAACAATCGAAATGATCTTCGCCACTCTCCAGCTGCAAGAGAAGTGCCAGGAGGTGCGGAATCACCTCTACACTACCTTCGTGGGCCTTACAAAAGCCATTAACACGATGAATCACGACGGGCTATGGAAAATCATTCGTAAATTTGGTTGTCCCGAACGGTTCACACATATGGTGCGTCAGCTTCACGATAGGATGATGGTGTGTGTTACTGACAACGGGATGGTTTCCAAAGCATTCGCAGTGACCGACGGTGTTAAGCAGGGCTGCGTCCTTGCACCTATCTTCTTCATTTTAATGTTCTCTGCTATTCTACTGGTTGCCTACCGTGACGAAAATCTCGGGATCCGCATCGCCTACCGAATGGATGGCCAACTCCTCAATCAGCGGCGGAAGCACTCCTTGTCGCGTGTATCCAAAGCCACCATCCACGAACTTCTCTTCGCTGAAAACTGCACACTCGATGCAACGACAAAAAGAGACATGCAAATGAGCGTGCACCTCTTCGCTGCCAACTGTGAGAAATTCGGACTTCGCATCAACACTGAAAAAACGGTGGTGATGCATCAGTCACCTCCCAATACGACCTACACCGCAGCGCACATCAATGTCAATTTCGCCCAACTGAAATCTGTGGATACCTTCACGTACCTGGGCAGCAATCTCTCTCGCAGCACCAAAGTGGACGACGAGATCGCCCATCGGATTTCCAAAGCCATTCAAGACTTTGGACGCATGCAGCACGTGGTTTGGAATTGACTCGATCTCCACCTCAGCACTGGACAAGTGGTCCCGCAAATGTCTCTTGTCCTTCAACTCAAACAAAAGCGCCCTGCTACATCTGGGAAATCAAAATCAGGTCACTGATATGCGACCCTACTATTTGAATGGGTTGCCACTCCGAGAAGCACACACACAGAACGATCTTGGAGTTTGGATGAAAGACAACCTGAAGCCTTCTACGCAATATTGCAAGGCAGCTAAATCCGCCAATTCAATGCTGTACGCTATCAAGTGGGAATTTAATTTTTCGATGAAGACTACTTTTCTAAAGTCTTTGGTACGTTTGCAAGGCCACATCCTGAATATGCGATCCAAGCCTGGTGACCGTGGACCCAACCGGACTACAACATGCTCGAAAGGGTGCAGCGGCGAGCCACAAAATAAGTAAGAGGTCAAGGTGAACTGCCATATGATATTAGTCTAAATAACCTAAAGCTCTATCCTCTGAGTTAAAGGCAGTTGCGTGGAGACTTGATACAAACCTTTCGTATCGTGCGTGGCATGGATTGCGCCCTCTTATGTGATGACTTTTTCCAACTTGCCCCTACGAATAATCTCCGTGGTCATCCATTGAAACTAAGTGTGCCCCAAGTAAGATTGGGCGTGAGGAAGTATTTTTTCACCAACCGTGTCGTGGAACCGTGGAAAAACCTACCTGAGGCGATTGTAATGTCCCAGTCTGTGGATACATTCAAACATCGGCTTGACATACATATGTTGCAGCACCACAAAGACTATGTGACAACTTAACCTTAAAAATATCAGTGTTCCACGTAAATATGCCTGCATTCACTTGAAAGTAATTTCTTTACATTGCTTAATATTCTTGCTATTTTGTAAAACAAAAAGGGATTTCAAAGGCGTAAGCCTATTTTCCTCAAATACACTGAACTAAACTGAACTAAACTCAAGACGTACAAAGCTGTCATATTGCCGATGTTGCTGTATGGAGCGGAGACTTGAACGATCTACCAAAAGCAGGCGCAGAGGCTCAACCACTTCTACCTTTAGGTGCCTCCATTGAATACTAAAGATGAGATGGCAAGACAGAATCTCGGACATGGAAGTATTGGAACGAACAGGCCTTCTCAGCACCAACGATCAGCTGAAACAACTGAAACGGCGCTGCAACGGCCACATTGTGAGGATGGACGACGAATGAAAACCTAAACGAGTCTTCTATGGAGATGTCGCCACGGGTTCTCGTCGACCAGGCGGTCAAGTACGACGCTAAAAGTACACTCTGAAGGCCTCCCTGAAGCAACTGCATATCAATCTGGCACACTGGGAGGACCCCACCCGGAACTGACCGGCCTGGAGGAGGACAATGAAGGTAGGGGCAGCAATCTACGAAGCCAAACTTATCACCGCCGCCAAGGCCAAAAGACCGACACGAAAGTAACCAGAATCCCGAACTAAGACCACCAATGCCCAAGCCCTTCCAACATGATTGCGCTGTTAACGCAGCTCTCACGCGTTACTCGGCCTGGTCGGTCATCTTCGGACACAATGGAACAAAAATTCGACCACTTCAACTTCTATGTCGAATTCTGCCAACCCTCCTTCGAAGCCCCCCCCCACCCTCAATCCTGGCACCAACTCCACTACTCCCACCATCATAAAGACCCCATCCAAATACTCATCACCTGTTTTCCCCACCACTGCAAACAACACTGCCGCCGCCGCGGCCACCACCACTACCACCAGCAATGGCAACGCTCAGCTTAGTTTCACTCAATGGGAAATCAGTTGTAAATAATATGGCTGAGCTTAGAACAGTAGCCTTTGAGCTTGATCCAGGTGTGCTGTGCATCACTGAATCCTGGGCTCACTCTCTTATTTCGGAATTGACGCTTGCTATAGATAATTTCAATTTGTACCGGCAAGACCGCGCTGAAAACGTGGGGGGTGGTTGCCTCCTTTATATTAAGTCATCCTTTGTACATTTCCCTATTCAGCTGAGCATTTCGTCATTTTCTGGAAATGTATGCTTTGCTTAAGTCATCCTTCCGCACAATAAAAAGCGGTAATTGGCTGTGTCTATAATCCTCCGTGTTATTCTGGCAATGAAAGCGAGCTCTGTGAACTATTTGAAAAAGTTGCAGACACTCAATTTGATGCCAAAATAATCGTAGGCGAGTTCAATCTGCCAGAAATTGACTGGCAGGCAAATTCCGCTCCGCCTAACCATCAGCAATTGGTCAATACTATTAACTTTTCAAACATGTCCAAACTGGCCAGCTCAGTTACTAGAAATGACAACATTTATGATTTAATTTTTACAAATGATGTCCACCCTCTCTTTATGAATTTTCATCATGATCTTTTCACAAGTGATCACGCAATAATTCACTGTTGTTTTCCAGTTCCCCTTCTTACGAAGCCTGAGGTTAAATGCAATAACCTCGACTTTGCTACCACAAACCATGAAATAATAAATAATTTCGTAAGCACTCTAGATTGGCATAGCATGTTCTCAATCAACGATCCAAACTTTTTCCTGAGCTATTGCAGAGCCTCACAGAAAAAATCCAGGCTTTTATCCCGTTTAAGATTTTTAATTCAAATACAGCTTCTTCTCCTGTTCCGCATTTTCTCCAGAACAGACTTAAAAAATTACGAAAACAACTTAAAGATTCATCTAAAGCTCTTTGTCATTTCATTTAAGGATTGCACAAATATTTGAATTAGCATCGAAAAATAGGCTCGCGAGAGATAAGCGTAGGGAGTCTCGGGCACTAAGTGATGCCAATTCATCTAACTCTGTAGCTCTTATCTTCCATGTTCGGTCATCGGCTAAGCGTCTGAATGTAACTCCGCCCTTACTCGACTGTAACAAAAAAATTGTTACAGACGATTTGGGCAAAACAGAGTTGTTAAATTTGTTTTTTGACAACCACTTTACCACTGAAACAAGCCCCACTCCCACAATTCCTCTGCTTTAAAATTCGCTTCTAAAAACCATTAATTTCTCGCCTTCATGTATTCAAAAGGAAATAGCTCACCTAAAAAATTCACATTAGGTTGGAACTGATAACATTCCAAACTTACTAATTAAACAGTTAAGGGATTTTCCACCTTTACTAAGCAAGTTATTCTCAGTATTTCTCCAAAATGGTTTCTTCCCCGATTACTGGAAAACTATTATAATACCAGTTTTTGAATCTGTTTCCCGCTCGGACATTCATAACTATCGCGGTGTTCATAAAACTCCCTCTCTTGCTAAACTCTTCGAAAAACTAATTGCAAAACAAATCACGGATTTTTGCATAAGTAATAAAATTATCAACTTTTCCCAACACGGCTTCTTACCAGACCGCTCTTGTGAAACCTGCCACATGTCTTTTCTAAATATTCTAACCTCTCTTCGTAATGATCATCTATCTGTAGTAGTTATCTATTTTTATCTTAGTAAGGCATTTGATAAAGTGCCTCATAAACGACTTCTAGCTAAACTAGAAGCTATAGGATTTCGTAGTCCCCTTACTGACTTTATTAGATCATACCTAAATGATCGAAAACAAAATGTTTTAGTAGGGTCCTCATACTCAAGTGCTACGCCGATTGTTAGTTGTGTCTTTAAAGATACCGTTTTAGGTCCTTTGTTGTTCTTACTGTATATAAATGATATTTCATCGATAGTTAAACATTCTCAATCTTTTATTTATGCTGATGACCTCAAATGCGTGTATTCCTTTCTCTAAATCTACGACCGAACGGTGCCTAGAACAAATTCATTCAGACTTAGACGCTCTTTCGGCCTGGAGCTCCACATGACTAATGGAAATCTCACCTACTAAATGTCGCTAAATAAGTTTTGGGCCAGTAAGGCTGTCGCAACCTCTTATCTTTGAAGGTTGCCTTATGATTGAATGTTCCTCCATCAAGGACTTGGGCTTAAGCTACACCAATAAATTAGATCATTCGCCTCATGCCGATAGAATTACGGCCAAAGCTGCTCAGATTTGCGGCTTTATTTCTTATAATTTCTACCTTCCTGCAATTAAATTAAGACTTTATCGTATGTTTGTACTTCCCATTCTTGAATTTTAATGTCCTTTCTTCGGTTTAATGAAAAAATCTAGCCGTTCAAAAATTGAAAATGTCCAAAGACATTTCACAAAAAAAACTCCTATTTCCGACCCTTTCAATTACTTCCTACTCAAAAAGATGCCAGCTAATTAAGCTAAAATTTCTTTGGGTCAGGAGACTTAAAGCATGCTTTTGTCTCCTTTTCCGACTAAATAATAGTTCAACTCTCCCCAAGTTTTCTGTCATTATCTCCGTTAGTCTTCCTTATAACCTAAGAAATTCTGCACTAATTATACCTCCCCCTGCATCCTCCACGTGTAAACGCTCTCTCTTCTATGCTTCTTGGTATAGTTTTCTTTGGAATAACTTGTCAATTGAAATAAGGTCGTTAACTAGTCTATCTGCATTCAAGCGAAGACTGCACATTTATCTTAACACTGATTCTATTACTCTTTTATTTTCCCCATATTTTCCCAGTAGTTTTCCCCGTGACTCGGAGAAAGGACCATCGGGAATTTAAGTGACCCTCTTGAAACTATATTTTTGCTACCTCCAGTCGCCCATGAACTATGATGTCTCCTTATATCACCAGTCATCCAAACGATGACGTCATTCGGACGTACACATTCGGTGATTCACAGTCTAAAATGCTGCCGTTTCTTTGAATACTAACCATCATCAGAATTCAATTCTGGATCCTAAGATGCTGAGGACTTAAGTTCATTGACGAATTTTCGTGTGATTTCGTTTCCTAGGCCTAAGTAATCAAGAACGAATCACCTCGACGTTTCATTATCTCATTCTGAAATGCAACTACAGTATTACCCTACTCTACCACCTGACCATTTTTTCTTAAGCAGTTTTTTCTCCTACCTTCTATTCAAAAATGAAGGCCTATTGAACTCTGCCTCCATTTTTAATGGTAGGAGTTTTTTCATTGCCTATTTTTTCAAGTTCACCATTAATTTTAAAACATCGCTAACTGTTGACATAGCAGGACAAGTTATGTATTTGTACATTTTATCTGTACACATTGTCATAACTTTATTTCGTTACTAATGTATGCTTAGACAGTGCCTTGCCGGTGATAACCAAATATAAATTCTAAATTCTAAAAAAACTCTCCTAAACTGTCTTCATTGCGACCGCACATTCACTTCACGCATCGGCCTGGTCAATCACTTGCGAATCCATCGTACAGAGACTGGTCAATCAGTGCATAGAGCACCAAAACACAGTAGAGATCACCACCTCCTCTGCCCTCACTGTCCTCGCGCATTCACTCATCGCATGGGCCTATTCGGTCACATGTGCATCCATGACAGCGGAATTCACTGCAATGTCTACAACACCGATACCCCACGCACACCCTCCACTCCTGCAATTCTCACCGCCACTGCCACCCCCACTACCATGAATGATACCCCCATCATCTACCGACTTCTCTTGCCACACTGCGCCCGCAACTTCAACTCACGCATTGGCCTGGTCGGTCACCCACGAATCCGTCGCATGGAGGCTGGTGAGCAAGTGCCTGGGGCTCCGCCATACATTTGCCGCGCCCACCTTCACTGCACTCACTGCTCCCGCAACGTTACACACCAAATGGGCCTATTATGACACATGCGCCTCCACGACAACCTGCGGTAATCCACCGGAGGCTAAACCACATTAGCGCACACTCCCCGGGCAGTTTGACCATCGTAGTCTGACAATGCTCACCCTAGGCTCTACAGAAGGTTGGTGCAGGGACGGTGACTTGCGTGTGACTTTGTTTTAAGTGATATTAGCCTTGCACGGCAGCTACCACACTCTCTCCTCCTCCCCTACCGGAGTCTGGTTTCATGGCAGAGTCAAGAAGACCGGAGGCAGGAAAAAATGCAGATGACTGGCGCGGCCGGGACCCCTATGCTCCAGCCGCCCCTATGCGTGTCACCACAACCCCCCACATGTTCGGCATTTGTTATGGGAGCGCAACCCGAATAATGCCTGCCTTTTCTTGATGTGGCCCCCTGTTGGTTCAACGCATTTACCATGTGGTCCGTTTAGGGGGCGCAATCGGCGCACACTATCTTCACCAATACACACAACACCCTCACCGTCGTCATGTACCTGAGAATATCACGGTCTCCTAGAAACCGTGGCTTAAATGATTGACAACCTGAAGCTTACCCAAGACCACGCCGTCGGACCAGTGTGTGTTGTGTGTGTTGAGTGGTTGACCAGTGAACTGGGAGTCAGACGGTGATGGCTCCCCCATATCTCTTGATTCTACCAAGCCTGCATCGAACCCCATGGTGATGACAAACCCCACCACCGGTAATTCAACTTCCGAGGTCATGCAGCCCTTGATAACCGGCACCATAATTATCCCCCCCAACTCCCACGTCGATCACAGTGACGGTCACCACTGGCACCACCTCCCCACTCTCACCACTGCATTGACCACCCCCGACTACCCGCCAATTGCTGCCTACACCACCACTATCAACGCCCCCACTACCAGCGACGGGGACTTGGTTACAACCACTCTCCATTGCGATTGCACATCCATGTCATACATTGACCTGGTCGGGAACTTGCTTATACATTGCACATAGACTAGCGAACCATGGCCTTGAGAACCAACACGACGGCTAGCTTCGCGTCTTTTAACACATAAAACCTGAAGGTTTGCCAATTTAAATCTCCCAGTATAAGGAATACTAGATCCGGTATGGTAAAGGGCCTTTGAGTGAAAAGTCTGTGAACATTTGTAGGTTTGGCTGTGGTCACAGGTATTCATTCGAACAAATTTGCAAGTGTTATTTTTCTCATAGGTCTGTAAGTAACCAAGAAACTAAGAGTGGTTTTTAGCACAGGCTTCCCCCCCCACCATAGTTAGCACATTTTATCACTGAAGCAGTATGAATTTAACAAAACGTTTTTACAACGTCTTCGTACATCATTGTAAGTGTTTCTGCTAAATTCAGGCAAGTGTTTGTAGCACATGTAACTGCCTTGCTTTTACTGTCACTATCTTATACCTACATCGTTCAACTGTTTTACTTATGATGTTTTTTTATTTACAGGAGCTAGGCATAAATGAGGGAGCTCCATCGTCGATGTACTGATTTCAGAGTAATTATGAACTTCGGATACAATCATTTGCCTGGTACATATTTTTTTCCAACCACTGCAAGTTGTTATCAATTATACTTTCTCTATAATTTGCATTCAATAAATTTTATGCAACGGTGGGTTCTGTGTAAAATGCAAGAATATAGGGGGGGTAACCGGGTAACGACGTCGTTTAGGGGGTTTCGATGTAAAATATTTAAGGGTGCTACGGTACTGTGAGTAGGAGACTTTTTTGTGATCGAAGAAATCGATAAATGGATTGGTGACATGAACGTCAAAAAAGGTGCGTCCTCCTGGGCAAATTTTTCAAAGACAGAGCTGTCTGGGGCTGGTGTGTTGTATTCCGCCATAGCCGGGGGCAGGCCACCTAAAGCCGCACTTAGCCTCACCATTTCTGCCAGGGCTATGCGGGAAAGGTGGGGCTAGTCATAGCAGGGAAGAAGGACAGTTGGCTTCGTAGATTGCTGCCCCTATTTTCACTGTCCTCCTCCAGGCCGGTTGGTTTTAGGCGAGGTCCTCTCAGGTCACCGGGTTGATCTACAGTTGCTTCAGGGAGGCCTTCAGAGTGTACTTGTAGCGTCGTACTTGACCGCCTGGTCGACGAGAACCCGTGGCGACATCTCCATAAAAGGCTCGTTTGGGTTGTCATTCGTCGTCCATCTTCACAATGTGGCCGCTGCAGCGCAGTTTCAGTTGTTTCAGCTGATCGTTGATGCTGAGAAGGCCTGTTCGTTCCAATACTTCCATGTCCGAGATTCTGTCTTGCCATCTCATCTTTAGTATTCAATGGAGGCACCTAAAGGTGGAAGTGGTTGAGCTTCTGCGCCTGCTTTTGGTAGATCGTTCAAGTCTCCGCTTCATACAGCAACATCGGCAATATGACAGCTTTGTGCATCTTGAGTTTAGTTCAGTTCAGTTCTTTGTATTTGAGGAAAATAGGCTTACGCCTTTGAAATCCCTTTTTGTTACAAAGGTTGCATAGTCGGTGGGCCAGTTAGTTGTTAAAATGGAAATGGTGTGCAGGCACCTTTAACAAAAGAATATTCAACTTACCTGGTGTTCATTTACCTTGGGGTCTCCTGCGTGGTTGCAGACGAAGTTTCATCTTGTAGATGAAGTGGCAGTGACCCATCCATCCGTCGGATCGCCTTTATCACCAGAACGTCCTGATGATCTCGCCTCCAGTTGAGGACATAGTCCAAAAGGTGCCAATAGCTCGACCGGCGGTGCACCTAGGTCACTTTCAGCCACATTGGGAGGCAGAAGGTGTTAGTCAGGATCAGGCGATGCTCTGCGCAGTTCGTAGGAGGAGAATACCATTGTCATTGAAGTCGTCCAGACCATGGGGGCCCAGCACTCCTCTCCACGTGGCATTTTCTGTCTCGACGCGGGCGTTAAGTCACCAAGGACAAATAACGTATCCGCCTAAGGCACAGTCACTAGGAGGGAATGCGGATCCTCGTAGAATTGGTCTTTGCCTCATCATAGTTTATCCTTGGGGAAGGCGTACGTGATGATGGTGGGGGCAAACTTGTATCCCCGAAGAGTCAGATGGAGGCTGATCAGGGGATCATTGATACCCTGCGGTAGAAAGGGCAGTCATCCCACAAAATCGTTCCAGATGGCAACGGTGACACCAGTGTCGCATCGCTCTGCCTTTGGGCAGCCGCTCCAGAAAAAGTTGTAGCCGGCACTCAACTCCTCCAGCGGACAATACTCAGAGAATCGAGTCTCGCTGGGAGCAGAAATCTCCACCCTGTTTCACTCTAGTTCCCGAGCGACTGGTGCCTTCCTCCGTTCCTTTCGATTGCTCCTCAGATTTTCTAAATGTGAGTGAACATTCCAGGATGCTAGATTGAGAGGGCTCACTTGGGCAGTCCAGTTGGTACCGCGGAGGGTACGGTGGGGGGACTGAAAGAGGACTTCTTGATATTTTTTAAGGTTTTTCGACCGTATGGATTGTAATCTGCGAGCCATGGTCTGTTGCAGCTGTTGTGAGACCCAGCATTTGTTAAGGTCGCCTTTTATAGCCCCCTCTCCCACGAGGGAGCAAGCATTGCTGCCCCTACATGGGGCTGCTGAGTCATCCCAGGCGGCTACCGAACTCACTATGGGTCACGATTTCGGTTAATGAGATAACGAAGGATTCTCCTTGGCCCCTTACGCGATTGCTGTCACGCCCACCGTAGGCCAGTGTCGACCGTGGGTAGAAGAGGGAAGAGTGAGAGGAGAGGGAGGGGGACAGGGAGAAGGTGACAGGGGGACGGGTAGGTATAAGGGAGAAGATTTACCAGGTATGGAGACACACACAACACCGGAGACCCTCACCTGGTTTTGCCCTCCGGTCGTGGCGGTTGCCGGTGGTGTGGCCACTGGCCGGAGTGCAGCATTAAGAAGCAACAGGTGAGAGTTGGGTACTAGTTAGAGGCAGCCACTGGAGTCAAGGGGATTTTGCTGCTTTCACTGGTATTCGCGCTCATGGTATGATTGTGGGAATTGTTGATGGCTTCGCAAGATGTGTTAGATGTGCTGGCAGCGTGGTGGATTACGTTTTCTTGGATGCGTATGTGACTGATCAGGCCCATGCGTTGAGTGAATGCGCGGGGCAGTGAAGGCATTGGAAGTGGTGGTCTCTGCTGTGTGTCTGTGCTCGAGGCCCCAGTTTGACAGACTCCGTGCGATGGATTCGTAAGTGACCGGTCAGACTGATGTCTAAGCTGTTTGTGTGATCGCAAGAAGAACAGGTTAATACTGAGCCCACATCGCTGGGACTGGTAGTGGTCGGGTGCATGTTGTGTTGGTGGTGTTATCCGTGGTTGGGGTTGTCTTTTTCATGGGTTCTGAGGCAGATGGGGCAGAATTTGGTTTTTTTGGGATTTTTGTTGCATTGCATTCTAAGATGTCCGACCAGGCTGATTCGTGCGCGGAATTAGCGTTGGCAGCTTGAGCACGTTGCCAAGGCTTGGGAATTGGCGGCGTTGATTCGGGGCGCTTGTGACTTGTGAGCCGTCCTTTTGGCTTTAGCAGCGGTGATACGCTTGACTTCATATATTGCTGAACCAGTCTTCACGGATTTTCTTCAGTCCCATCTGTCCAAGATGAGTTCCTCCCAGAGGGCGTTTTATGAACACTGCGATATTTATGAATGTCCGAGCGGGAACCAGATTTAAAAACTGGTATTATAATAGAAGTTTTCAAATAATCGGGTAAGAAACCATTTTCGAGAAATACTGAGAATAACTTGCTTAGTAAAGGTGGAAAATCCAAATATTCCAATGCGGCACCTTATCTGAGGCTGCAATATTATCAAAGTACATAACTTAGGTTACAAAAGGCTAAGTGACAAGTTTCACATGATTTTTTAGATAAAAATCCATACTGAGAAGAGCTCAAAAGCGTATTAACTGGACAGAAATCAATAATTTTCTTGTAAATTAAAATTTGAGAATTTGATTAAAAATAATTTTTTCAAGACGTTTTGCTAGAACCGGGCTTTTGTGAACGCCTTCATAATTATTTACGTCCAAGTGAGATCCCGACTTGGAACAGGAAGAATAATAGGTGTCTTCCATGAGTCAGGATTGAATCTATTTAAAAGGTAAACTGAGAATATATGGTTAGCAATCGGGGAAGCTCAAAACTCTTGATAACTGAGTTTTGGATACCGTCAGTTCCCGAAGAGCGCAAGTTTTTAGATGAATTATTTGCTTTTGAATTAATTCTTAATATAAATTAATCGTGCTGATAACTTTTAATGAGAATGACTGAAAGGTTGGAACCGGTTCAGATTCCATCGTACGATGATTTGTAAAGAAAGCACTAAACAATTCTGCCTTGTCAGAGTCTTTGAGAACGATGTTCTTATCTTCATTTAGTAATGGAGAAATTTCATGACCTTGTTTAGAGGAGTATCCACGACGGAACAGTTGAGCAATTGATTTTGCAGTTTGGCTCACTGAGTGCGCAAACTTCCTCTGTCTAGCACGTGCAAGATGAATCTTAGAGGCTAATTCAAAAATCTCTGCGATCCTTCGATGCACAGATAACAAACTAGAAGATTGATCTTTTAACTGCCTCCTCAATTTCTTTTCTCTTCGTAAAGAAATTGGGCAACAGTGGATTCCGAAGCATAGGGCTTTACAATTTTGCTTGGCACAAATTCCAGGAAGTTATTTGAAATGACCAACATGAGGTCACAAAGACTTGCTGCGTCGTTCAGGGAGGAGAGATGCTGCGAGTCCAATGAGTCAAAAAAATATTAATTTCGCTAATATCTGCGAGGTCAAAAGCATGATAAGTACGAACGGCGCTAGAATTTTTCGAAGAGACAATCGGAAGGTAACAGTGAATTAATGTATGGTCACTTTCGAAGAGGCCCTGCTTAAAATCAATGAAGATGGGAGCAATGTCATTCGTAAAAATCAGGTCTAAAATATGCTTGTCTCTCTTTGAAGAACGGACTAGCTGAGACCAATTAGAAAAATTAAAAATGTCTAGGAAAGGCTGAAGTCTGGGAAGACAAAAATTTGCAATCCAGTCCATTTGAGGAAAATTTAAATCCCCCGAAACAAATTTAAAAAGCTAACAAAGTTTTGCATCATCATCTGATGATGAATAAGGTGGATTGTAAATGCATCCGAGAATCACCTTTTTTCGGGGCGACAGGATAATAGATGGGAAGCAGTAATTACCAGAGAATAACGTGGCAACTATATCGAAGGGAAATGCTTAAATGAAGCTTTAATATAGAGAAGACAACCACCACCACACTTACTAATGTGGTCTTGACCGTAGTGATCATACTGTTCTCTGACAAGAAAAGAGTTGGAAATTAAGGGATGGGTCCAAGATTCAGTTACACATAAAACATCGGGCATTAACTCGAAAGCAATGGCTCTCAGTTGGGCCATCTTATTTATAACAGACCTAGCATTAAGTAATATAACATCTAGTGTATTTCGAGTATCCAAACTAGGCTTATCGTTATTTATAAAAAAAAACAATTTGGAAGTGGGTTATTAATGTGGAAGTTCTTGTGGTTTGGCGGGTAACAAGCAACTGCGCCAGAACTATTGGCATAAGGAACGTCAGTAACAAAAGGCGGAGAGTGAGATTGAAAAAGTGTAGGAATATAACATTCCGGTATTGAACCACCATAGGGGGTTAAGATCGGGATATGCCTGTTGGTAGTTAAAATTGAGTGATCGCATTCTGTTGAACTTGAACTCATTTGAGCAGCAAGCTTCATTAATCGAGTTCAGTGTAGAACATTCTGGATATAGCTCTGAGCATTCTGCACTCTACAACAACCGATGCCCGAAAGAGCTTTGTGTTTCGTGAGTATGTATTACGATTTCGTCTTTGCCGTTTTGCCATTCCTTTTTTGTTGTTTGGAAGTTTGAGGCAACTTCCCCAGCTTAGTGTTAATTTTTCCATGTACGTATTTTTATTTGTAATTTTACTTGTTGTTTACACTACAAAAGTAGCGACCCCGTTTTGGTACGTTTACGTGAAATTCTACTTAACCTGACGGGTAAGGAGACACACACTGACTCTCCCGACGTTAATACACTCTCTATCAAATCGCTCCCTTCACGCCAAGCAAGCCCAACGTATGGTTTAGGCAGACTATGACCGTTTTCTCAACGTGCCGTATCACCATTGAACGCACGCGTTATTCATGCGTAGTGCAGTCGCTATCCTTCCATGTGGCCATTGACTTTAAAGATCTCCTTGATCCGATTCCAGCTGAGCAGTCTTACATCCGATTGAAAGACGCTGTACTCAAGCATGTGACCAACTCGGTCATCCGCATGCTGCGTGAGCTTTTCCAACAGGTTGAGCTCAGCGACCGAACGCTTTCGCAACTAATAGGATACACATTTTCTGCTTGTTGGTCGTAATATGGATGACGCAAATTTCCAACAGATCAGGCTTGATTAGTTTTCCGTTCACACACAGCAGTTATTGACCCTGAGCACCTCATTACAGAAACTAGTCACTCACGTAGATCAGAGCATGGAATGCTACTCAAGTGGTGCGTCCTGTTATAAAATTCAACAGGTATAGGTCTCCAACACCAGTTCCGATAGATTTGCCAATGCTGAACCCGAAAGCACTCTCCATTTTGAGTTATCATCTTGCTTTTGCGCCTCTTGACGAATCTGTTTTTACCCTACTCGTTTTACCTAGTTTCAGATGAGCTCTGACATTGCTCTTCAGACTAGGCAGTGTTTAGCATACAAAAACAACAAAGTCCACCGCTATACTTTTTCTACATCAAGCACATTTTCGGTCTCGGAAGTTCGAAAACATCACCTCCACTTTGGCAAAGCTGAACCGTTACGCTTTTTACGTGGGCACACGCATATCTGACCATGGTTAACCGTCTCACACGATGGGCGATTGCAATCCCCATCTAGGATACCTCGGTGGACCATATCACTATTGTCTTTCTGAATTATTGTATTTACAGTCTTTGTGTACTAACCGCAATTGCCACTGACAGCGAAAGCCATTTTCCATCCACTCTCCTCCGTGCTTTTACTAAACTGTTCGGGTGCATGCACATCACAACCGCAGTCTATCAATCTCTGTCCAATGGCCTTGTGGAGCGTCTTCAACGCCAGCTCAAGACAGCGTTGATGTCTCCCTCAGATCCAGTTTCTTTAATTTAAAACCCTCCCCACTTGCTTTTTCGGCTTCGAGCATCTGCCAGGAAGCATATCCAATGCCCCACTAGCAAACAAATAATATCCCACTTCTTGGAATAAGAAATACCCTCATGTTTTTGGGTATTCGATAACCTGTCAAGGAGAACATCTAATGCACCACTATCAAAATTAATATGGTATACCTCTCACTCTGCCCTCTGAATTCGTTTTGTACTCCAATATGAAAACCAGCATATCGAATAAGTTCAGTTAAGTTCAGTTCGGTTTATTAAGGTAAAGATAGGCAACTGCCATTGAACACCCTATTGGTTACGGGGTAGCTAAGAAAATCATCGAAACCTGAAGAAAGTTCAAAGAGAGATGGTTTACCCAATTGTATGAGGAAAACAAGCAGCCGATGGCTAATCGAAAATAGTATACTTAAATGTTTTCTTGAATATATAGAATACTTTAAATACATGCAATTGTAGATTACAAATTAGTTAGTGAGTGGTAGGGTTGATATCAGTAAGCATATGCGATGGATTTAGCATAATAAACTTCGTAAAATTTTACTGAAATATAGTAAGAAGTATTGTAAAAAAATAATTAGTTTCAGTAACTAAAATAACGCATGACTCAGCTGCGTCCAACTGCCACCCCTCTGACATCCAAAGGTGTGTTTGTACATTAAGACCTAAAATCCGCCACATTAGTAATCGTCCGGCACGAAGAATTTCGCAAGCCTCTTTGCTTCCCGTACGATGGATTCAACTGTAAATAGCGCATGCCAAATGTCAATCGTAGCAAAAATTCGCATATTTAATTAACTTGTTTTAACGAATCGATGGCGACTCATTCTTTGCCATGCGAGCTCGTGATTCTCATTATCTGGAAACCTTTTAGTTTTTCCTTTGCCATGCTCTTAACCCCATTGAGCGAATAGTGGAGAGAGAGAAATACGATTTATTATGAATCATCATTCAAAATTTTCAACAAAAAATTGAGTCTCGTTTGTCAAAAACCCTCGTGCTCTCAGACGAACGCCAATGAATCTGCTTATACTACAATAAACCTTAAGGGTCAGTCAGTCCTACTGCTGTGAAACTCAACTCACTGCCTTCTCCCTTACTTATACCTCTTTTTCACTCAAGCTTCTCAAGACTTCGTCACCTCCACCTAGCGGAATCTCAAATTGTCGTTTCTTATTCCCCTGATAGATCCCCTAGCATGTCTGCGACATTGACTACATAAGCTAGACCGACTGTTTAATCATATCAGCAAAGTCATTCTAGTTTTCCCTCTAAAGCACCTGAGACATGCCATCAGAAGGACGTTATTCGAAAACTGAATCCGAATCTAATCAGAAAAAAATTTAGTATGTTTCCATCTAATGGTATGCTGCCTTCTCTTTGATTTTCTAAGCCTTTACAACCAAACTCGTCTATAAACACCGCAGGTTCAATTACCCCCCCCCCGATTAAACATTTTTCAGCACATCAGGTTCCAATCAATGCCTTAATTACTTATCCTGCCAGTAATCCTTACCTGAATTGGCCTCAGTATTTTGCTCTCTAGCGTAGTTCAGGCTTCTCACTACTGAAGGCAAATAGTTATCACATGGGTTACCCTGAGCCTTTTAACCTCTACACTAGACCCAGTTTCTCGCCTTTTAATCCTCAAAGCTATCCTTCTCCCACTAACCTTTATCGTCCTTCTAGCTCCCTTTTTCCAAGTTAACTAAAAACAAACTTAGCCCCGTGAATGAGCCCAAGGAGTGCTCTATCAACAAACCTATTTTCAAATCTCATTATATTCCGATAACTTAAGACTATGTTCCTATATCCTTTTGATCTCCATTCCATCCTTTGGTAATGACTCTCCCTATGTCAGTAGCTCTGAACCCGTCGATAGTTACTCCTAAAATAGTTATACCTTAGAACCTACTAATCCACCTCCAACTTTTTTAAATGGCATTGAGAATAGCCATGCGACCCGCAACATGCTAATATTATACTAGCATATGCCATGTCTGCTATAAAAATTTAATGGCTCAAAGCAGAGTCATGGCTCTCTAAATGACACCCGATATTAGATGCATAACTGAGCCCTGTACGTATCCCCTAATACTTGACCACTCCTTTTTTATAGATCACTTCTTCGTGTTCGATCTTCCTCAAAGCATTTTTTCGATGATATGCCTGCGCTTTCATTCTCGGAAAATTTCTGCTTCGTGGGGGCTCTGCCTACCAGATGGAAACGGGCCAAAATAACCCCCGTCTATAAAGGAGGCAGAACGTCACAAGATAGCCTCAGAGCAGTCAGTCTCACAAGTATTTGAAGTGAAATAATCTAGAAGATATTCAAAACAGAATTGACGAGGCATATTGAAGAGAGCAACTTGATAATTGCATATCAACATGAATCTAAAAATGGTTAATCCTGCCTCAAAAACCAGCTCACCTCCACGGAAAGCTGGACTATATCATTTTAAACGGGTTTGTCAGTCGATGCAGTCTACATTGACTTTAGCACAGAGACGTTTAATCTCGAAGCTGCGTCAAATGGGTATGACTGGCAATCTAAGCAAATGGTTGGAAAAATTTCTCATAAGCAAGTGCCAAAGTGTTTGTATTGGTGATGCCAAGTCACACTGGGAAACCGTTCACAGTGGGGTTTCGCATGGGTGCGTTCTGGATCCGATTATGTTTTTTTATATGCGCACGAATGACTTGTTTGGCTGACATGTTAAAAAGTAATTCGCGCTGATGATCTGAAGTTGTGGAATTCAATTGAAAAGACGCAGGATGCGCAGGGATTGCAAAATAACTTGCAAACTTGTGTGATAAGGGGCTACATAGTCTTAAATTCAACAAATGCCTAGTCATCCGACCTATTTACAGAAAAACGGTGAGATTTGAATATCAGGACTTCATCAGAATTCACTCAATCGAGCAAGTAAACAAGCTAAGGGATCTAGGTGTGTGGCTACAACCACCGTCTCACTGGGCCAAAATATCATCGAGGGCCACGTGTACCCTGGGAGCGATCAGGAGATTCTTCCTTTTCGGTCGCATGTTTGGAATATTTGTCCGGCTGATCTTTAAATATTGCATTTAGGCAGTACGTCACTTGTTAAGGCAAGCTTACACTATATTATAGAAAGTCCAACAAACGGCAACTAAACTAGTGAGCAGACGGGTTGACTAGAAAGGCATAAATTGTTTCTTCCATCTTATAGACAATACAGAGGGGATATGCTCATGGTCTTCAGACTTGCCAGATGAGTAAAAAGCGCTCTGCTTATGGCCGATTTGTTGCATTGATAGAAACGAAAAATCTCAGAGGTCACCAATACAAACTGAAGACAAACTACGCCAAACTTGAAGTGCGGGCCAACTTATTTTCCCAATGGTTAATTAAAAACCACCATATTCAGTTTTCTTCCTGAAAGCAGACGAAAATATAAGAGAAGACAACGGAATTGTACTTGATGAACAGATATACTAGCCGACATCCATGACTGATATAATTTACCCATATCACTATGTAACATGCATGCTTTCCCAGAATTGATCTGTAAATTGGGTTTTCAAAGGCTCTACCTATCTACCGGACATAATAAATTAAAAATACCGATTGGTACAGAAAAAACATGAAAAAGACTACAACTAACTAAATGTTATTATCTAAACCTAAGCTACGTGGGTTACTTGATTCCCATGTTTTTGTTTAAGTTTTAGAAAACCAACTTGCTGTTCGGCGAGGTGAGTCTCGTTTTTTGGTACTTCCGGTGTATTTGTTGCAAATTTTGGCCGATGTTACTTCTTAAATACCTTAATGTTACTAGAATCTGATGTGCTTGCTGTAATTCCTGCGAGCATTTTTTCGCAGCCTCTTTCCTAACATAATTAGGCATATTTCTAAGCCTCGCTCGCAATACTTCAGTTTTTACGGACATCTGCCGTGCGTTCAGGTTTAATGCGCTTAGCGACTGCTGGGTCTCTAATCTCGCCTGTATGCTTATCTTTGTAAAATGTGATATCTCACACTGACGGAAACTGGCCATTATGCTAGCCAGTCTCCGTTATTAACTACAGTGATTACCCGGTATATCAGGGAAATTCCCCGACTTAAATAGCTCACTTTTTGAAACATTTTATGCAACCAGCTGGTGTTTATTTGGCTTGTGTCCTTTCCAACTAATTTTGTGTCTAACAAGCTATTCGTTACTTTCAAGGATGCTGGAACGTGCCTCGCATAAGTTGCACTCCGGATCATCCGCTTGTGCTCCGCTTAAATTTCAAGAAATTAATTCTTGGGCGTGACATCCAGTTACAAAATTTACGTTTTAATCGAAATTCGTCAAGAATAACTGTTTTGAATACAATTGTCAATGCTCAACGCGTTGGCCTATGGCTTAAGGTACTATCTGCGAGCACGTGCTTTTCATGTTCCCGGAAATCAAGAAACCTGTGAACGTCGCAGTCAACCAGCGCTTTCCTCAGCTTCATTAACACTTCAACTTTCAAACCCCGCATGTGTCTCAAAAGCTATGAAACCCAAGACCTAACCAATTATTATGTCCCTTTGCCTGAGGATCAATAAATCAAAAGTTGAGCTCAAGATATACTTGTGGATGCTATGAAAATTAATATCGCCGCCCAAAACTGGGTTCACTGAAGGGGACCTCCGGGCACCTTAAGAGCCTAATGGAGGTCTTTCCTGAAATTCAGGATTTTCGTTCGGTTAAATGTTCCTGGGCTCAAATTCCGCGCAGCCTACCTCGATTTTTTGTTCACGTCAGTTTCGAGATGTCCTACGACGCCCCATACTACGGATCATCCAATCGTCGCAGTGGTGCCAGTGGCAAATACGATGACTATGATGGACCAAATCGGGACCGTGCACGTCCGCATAGGTGAGGTTTCCAATATTAAACTATGGTATCTTGCCTTAGTCTGTAATAGTGTCTGAACCAAACTGGTATGACTTGTAATTAGTGTCCATCTTTGCAAACAGAAAGAGTATAATGCGCTTTGCATATTTTCTGAGACTTAAGATGCCGCCAATAATCTTCCGTCTTAATTTCCTCCATACTTTGAATGATCATCTAATCCTACCATACGTAGAATCGTCTTGAGCCTTGACGTAACTAGGTGCAGCCCAGTGACCCTCTGAAATGTTGATCTTATCCATTTTTGCCCTACATATAAACTTTGAGCGCTTTGGAAACTAATATTGCTTTATCTCCCGTCGGCAAACCTTCCACCACAAGGTAGTACATGCTTACGTGAAACCCACCTTTTAGTGACCACCGCTGACAGATTGGGAAATTGTAATAGCATGTAATAAGACCCCGAATGTTTTCGACCAGCCGAAAATTATCTGCATTTAAGATATACCCGACGAGCGTTTGTGGAGGTGATAGGCCTGAAAGACGCAACAATTAAGTTATTTCCACAGAACAGTTTTTGGACACGTTAGGCCTACCCCTGTATGACCGCCGGTGTGCACGTTTGTCGTTACGCTAGGATGTCACCGCTACCGCTCGTGGTTTTGCTTCCATAGTATGTGCGATGCAAATCTCTGCTTCATGTCTTTGAGGACTCCAAGTGCATGTTCTCATAAATGGCAAGGCAAAACACTTGCCATACGTAACTCTTGCTCAACTGGAAGGGCCCTTTAAAAAATGTTGCCGTTTTGATGCTCAGACCTGTATGCCCGCCCGTCAGTACGAAGGTAGTAGCATTTTAAAGCTTTTTCAAGTGACCTTTTTACTATGCCATTCGAGCATTTATTAAGCGGTCGATTTTTATAGTACAGTAGAGATCGTAGGAACTCGCGTAACGAAGGTTAGCTATTTAGACATCATGGTGTCGGCATAATGTCTGCAGAACAAGGGTGCACAGATTAAGCCCACCAGCACATTTGCAAGCTTATAAAACCTGCTCCAAGCATTCAGCCGTCAGACCCCCGAAAGCATCAAATAAACTAATAGACGTACCCTTGAGGATAGTCGAGCACTTATGAAGGCAGTTCCTTTTTCTGTCCCCCACTAAATAGTTCGTACTGTAGCTAAACATCAGTTAAAATTAACATTGAATTAGCTGTCCACATTACCCTGCTCAGTGGACTATGGACCTTCCTTTAGACAATCCTCCAGTGATCACACAAGGGGCACACACCACGGCTACCGAGTAGACGAACGAGCCGTAGACGAAAGAACATACCGTCGCGACTCTTTCGAGGAACCTGTAAGACCTTCCTCTTATCGTGGCGGCGCTGGCGGTGGTGGTGATCGACGTGATCCATATTACAGTCGGCGCGCTGAAATTTATGATTCGGAGCGGCCCGCTTCTCATGATTACCCACCTGATCGTCGCGGGGGAGACAATCGACCACGTCCTGTCGACTCCCAACGTCCAAAGCCATCCAAAGTGCTTGGGGTGTTCGGACTCTCAACCTATACGACTGAACGCGACCTTTATGATATATTTTCTTCCTTCGGACACGTAAAGGAAATCAAGATGATATATGACAACCTGACTGGTAAATATTCCAAAATTTTCTGCTTTTTTCTTTAGCATGTCTATTTTGTTATAAAAAGGATTCTTCCAGACTTAAGTTTATGCGTCGACCGTCGCAAAAACATTTACTGCTGGGGTGTTCCTACTACGTGCATGTATCTGCTATATTCAGGCCTAGCACTCAGCACTTTTCTTCAGTCTTATATTTTTCATGTCACTCCCCCTGTCAGGTGTCTTGTAGGTTAAGTAATACCAGCACGTAGGTACACGAAGGCCCTTCATCTGGATGACCACCCTATTTTTTATTGAGGATACTATCCTCTTCACGACAAAAGATGAGCTAGGATACCAAGGCTACTCTCAGTTTGTTCGCACGGTGGGCGCCGAAACCTACATTTCCAGGCACAATTCTAGCTACAAACGGATTGCATAGGAAATATTTTAGTACTAACAAGCTTAAAAAGTAGACGCCAGCTAATTTATGCAGGGTAGCATGCTTGCTTGATACCGACCTCCCGTTCAGTTGTATGTGAAGTCAACTTGGGAGGAATAACTACTTAAGCAGCACGTGTGTTTCGTTTGGCTGTATGTACTTGTACGAATCTGACGATATTTCCTGGAAAGCTTGCACAAGCAAATTAACTTGTATTTTTTTTTCTATAAAATTTGGTCTACATTGTATTTTATGAATGAGTCTTATTATGAAACTCTGAAACCACAGCATGACTATCCACGTAAATTTACTACCGAGTACATGTATACAGGCGTATTTTATGAAAACCAAACGACCTTTTCAAAGATACATGCAGCAGTAAATGAATTTTTATCTGGAAAAAATTAATGGAGTGCAGTTTGAGAACCCAATAACCCACGAGATTGTCGGTTGTCTTTAGTACCAACAGAGACATTAGTTCAAAATGCTTTCGAAAGAGGCGTATTTTTCTGCAAATCGTTTATAGAAGTGAATTCTTACGTACCATTTCTAAGCTGTCTAATTGAATGTGTACAAGTACAACAAACCAGCGAAATGGACACCACCGTGGTTCGGTTCTCTTGCCGGTAAGATGCTGAACTCAAGGCCAGCATGTTACCTTTGAAGAATTAGATTGCCGCGATATATTGTGCTCGTTGGTATTAGGAACTCACCCAAACGACCTTTTATACTTGGCAAATGTGCGCGTTTAGGTCCATGCATCTCAGGTTTCACTGCATACATATAAAAATGTGTGCGATCGGAAATACCGGCGGCCATCTTTGCCACATCTGTTAATGATTACTGTAGTAGCGGTATTTAGATTGTTCAGTTTTCGTGACTGGCGAAAAGAACTCGTCCCATTAATCAACCATCATTAATCAGTAGCTTTTAGTGTTTTTCATGGGTGTACCCCAAGAGATCTCATTTTTATTCAGGCGAAGAAAAAGTTTAAACGAAACAAAAATCAAATCATTTTGCAAGGGGTAGTTCGCACATGAAAACCTGCAGGTTAAGAAGCCCGAGAGAACGAACATGCTAGTTGATAGTTCTTTCAATCCTTAGACACTGCGCGTATGACAGATGGGTTTTGTTTACCCCTAAAGTTTGCAAGAACCCAACCTTATGACATTGACTACCGCATGACAGGTCAGACTAGATAAAAAGTAACCTGTCTAATTCAGCCTTCATGTCTATTTTGTTTTGCTACAAAAATTGTCGACCAAGGCAGTTAAATATTCTGCGCTTACACTACAGTCAAATCGTTTGTTCGTTTGACCCATAAGTGAACAGATGACACAAGCCCAGCGTTGACGGGTGCAGCCGTATTAATTGGCACTGATGTAATAGATATGAATGTATAGCAAACGATTTAGTAGAGGATTTTGGCAGATAGGAATAATTCGTTTAACCCACTTGTGGAAAACTTGGAGGCCTCGGTGGAGATCGAACCCACGCCAGCAAGGGGAAGGCTTTAGTACAGCCAACGCTCTATCCAACTGTGCTACAAGTGGGTCAAACGAATTATTCAAATCAGCTAAAATCCTCTACTGATTTATTGTGACTGATTCTAGATTTTTTTCTTAGGAAATCCTGCTTGGGCAGTCAGCTTACTGTATCAGAATTCGTGGATTCCATACGTTGCAGTAGGCTGGGCGGGTAACTGGACCCAAGTGTGATTAAACTTAAGGCTCCCGTTGGGGCCCCGTAGGTCAGTTAACTAGAGCGTTGGCTGTACTAAAGCCTTCCCCTTGCCAGCGTGGGTTTGATTCCCACCGAGGCCTCCGAGTTTTCCACAAGTGGGTCAAACGAATTATTCCTATCTGCCAAAATCCTCTAATAAATCGTTTGCTATACATTCATATCTATTACATCAGTGCCAATTAATACGGCTGCACCCGTCAACGCTGGGCTTGTGTCATCTGTTCACTTATGGGCCCACACTGCAAGTGGAACGTCAACGCACACACCCAAGGTGCCGTAACACGAGCTGACTCTGAGCCAAAAAGGCCTCTTACGGTCTGCATTTGTCACTGCAAACATTTGTTTTGTCCACCTCAGCATCATAGCCGTGCTGTCATAATCGTGATCCGCTACCTGAATGTCCAGCACTGGACCGTCTGTTTTAGTGACAATTTCTCCTATCTGATTACCGCAGCTGCATTTCATAATTTATCTTGTTAGAATAAGTTCTAAAATCAAACAACAGAAAAGTAAGGTGGATAACTATCGGTTCCGAGCCAGTACCAGCGGAAAAACAAACTAGGCCATCGGTATGCCTCCGAGTATCGCCCAAAGTAAAGTCTAGTCTACAAGACTGGCAAATTCGATAAGTCAAGAAGAGGTGCTACGGCTTACCAACCGGTTGATGTAAATAACACCCCACTGCGCGTCTCGTCACTATTGCCACCTACTCAACTCCGATACCGAGCCCAGCACTCCCTCGTCTCCATCTGCAACGGAGTCTCTTCCTATCCTTATCGCAAGGATATCCCAAGCCACCCAAGAACGAGGACTGAAGTGGTTTGAACACATTCTTCGTTGCCCACCTCACGAGCTCAGTGTTACTACCCTTGATCCAGCCCCACTACTTAATTGCAGGCATCACAGAGGGGGGTCAGCTCAAAACCCGCCTCGACACATGGAATTTGTTCTTAGACATTCGATATTCGGCGTCCGTAATTAGCGAAGAGAATGGATTGAGTTGTCCTGGATCATCACGCGTAGAAGCACAATCCGTGACACCATCGAGGCCGGCTTGCTCAGTTATGATTATAACCGTAACAAGTACAAGTAATTAGTACGCCAGGCGTGTCACCGCCTTGACGTAAAACCAAACATCGGACTGCATCTCTACCTCAAAAATTACTTGAACGATTAGTCGGAATTGTTTCGGTTACATTTTATGTTTTTTTGTTCGATGTCTGGACTTATCATTGTTCTTCTATTTTTGGATCACTTAAATTGCCCAAATAATCGGTTTGAAAAAATTGATCTCCGTAAATTTTATGCGGAGGAAAAATATCTCATTTAAGATCTTTACGCTGCCGCAAATTGAATTAAAATGTGTCATTCAAGTACTTCCGTGCTAGAATTAGCTAAAGTAATAAAAAAATACGGTTCAGGAATGCAGCGGATGCTCTCTTATTATTGGCAGCGGCATACTTCTGATTACGGACTGAAATCGAACCTCGTTTACTCGGTCTTCAACCCATTACCATCGTACGAGATGTACACAGAAGTCGGAGTGTATTATCAAACCGTTCAGCTCGTGTGTCAGGCTAATTAATAGTTCGTAACCACCCTCCGTTCCTATACTGCTTGGTAGATGGCTAAAAAATACAGGAACATTGCTTTCTGAGGTGCAAATGTGGCGGTGCCGACTGTGAGCCGGAGTAGCCGTAATACACCCATATTCGCATTCGTATTCTTCTTGCCTTCGTGCCTTCTTAACTTTCCGTTTCAACATCTTTTACTTTTTAGGAAAATCGCGTGGCTTTGCCTTCGTCTACTACGACTCTACGGAGGATGCCACGCATGCAAAAGCTAGAGGCGATCAGGGCATGGAGATTGATGGCAGACTGGTTCGTGTGGACTACAGTCTTACTCAAGCCCCTCATCCACCCACACCGGGTGTTTACATGGGAAAATCCAAAAGGTTAATACCTAGTTGATTGTCTTTTTAGTACATTTCAGGTTTGTAGGTAACAGAATTGATGAAAATCCTCTGCGACTGGCAAGCCCAATACCCCCGCCCATGAAATGTTAACTGGTCAGTAAACTCGCTACTCAGCCGGACGTTTGTCCACTCCTAGACAAGTAGTATCATTTGCGGGTTTATGGATAGGATTTTCTGTATGCTTATGTCTGTTCAGAGTAGTCCAGTTTGAATTTTTTGTTGCATACCCTACGATCCTCGATTCTGCCGACTTGTGCCATGCGAATGTCTCCATACAGCCTGACCTGTTATACAAGAAAAACACCCTATAAACTTTACACATTCTTATTCATTTTTATTGCCCCCCCCCCACTACCTCTGACTAAAGACGTCGAATACGCATAAATCTCAACAGACAATCACTTTCTTAACCATATTTGAACTTTATAATAGGCCGTTCTTTATGCGTTTGTTTCCTAGACGGCCGATGCATGACGGCTATGATCGCCGAGACCGGAGTTACGGTGATCGTCGCCCCATGGCGCCGAGCCGTCGTGTCTTGTCTCCAGACGACGGTGGTGTCGCCTATGACTACCGCCGGGACACAGGGCCACAGGGAAGGCATCGATCACCAGGAAGTCCACGCAGAGACTTTTCTCGGGATATGGAAAACGGTCACGATGGCTCAATGCGTAAGCGGATACGAACCCTTTCAAGCAGTCGGTCGCGCTCTCCACCACCCGTATACCATCCTCGCCAACGCGCTGAACGAGAAGAAGAGCCGAAGCGACGTCTCGTATCTCGCTCACCTCTCCGCCCGCGGTCGCCCCGAAAGGTTATTGACGGTGGAAGCAACGCCAAAGTTTCGACGGTCACGGTGTTGGATCATGCCTAATTTCGGTTATCCGACAAATTTGACAGCTGCGAATAAGATGTCATTTCTCCACCACTATACTCAAGCACTTGCGTTTTCGAGTTTACATTACTGCCTGTCTCGGCTTCCTACCCGTAACTATGTAACCTTGCATTTATTGTTCTTATAACGCATTTTTACGATCCCACGTAGTTGACAGTTTCCAGTTAGGCAGCCGGATATGGACATGCTCACCATGAATCAAGATTTCACAACGCAGCCTTGGCATAAAAATGATCTGAGTACTGCCTTCGCAAATTTAAATGCCGTTGATTAGCGGTGGCTTGTTTAGCGAGGAGCATAATCCGTTACCAGGTCTAGCTGGACGTACTCTTATCGTTTTCGACTATCGCTTTTGGTAGCCGTTGCCATCAATATTTCAATAAGTAGTAGTTATGTATGCGTGACAGTTAGTGACAGTAGATCAGAGTACTTCATCGCCCATTCAAAGGTCACAGGGCAAGTGTAAAGCATCATATCAATGTCCTATTGGACTTATTTGCGCCAGAATTTGATTTTATCTTCACCGTCTCCGGTTAGGAAACAGCACCGGATTGAG
Source organism: Schistocephalus solidus (assembly GCA_017591395.1). NCBI lineage: Eukaryota > Metazoa > Platyhelminthes > Cestoda > Diphyllobothriidea > Diphyllobothriidae > Schistocephalus > Schistocephalus solidus. Next base: position 62,651 of record WEDG01001142.1, on the reverse strand, counting down.
GAGTCAGTGTGGCCATGAGATACTGAAACTTATTCGACTGCCTTCCTTGAATGGGCTGGAGTACCTCTTCGATGTTCAAGCCACTCGTTTTCAACGTGCACAATCTAGTGTTCACGACCGCACAGAAATTCTGGCCTGCTCGATGCACTCAACTTTGAGGATCGGTTGAGATATGACGTCCGGTCCTTAGGGGCCTTCAAAGATTTGTAAGAACCCCACAATTCATAGAGTTCTAGGTCAGAATGTCATCCATATCCTAACCATCGAACCCGAACTCGTTCCCTAACTGTTAACGAAATATACTTACTCAAGATAGCCAGCAGCAATCATGTGAGTGTCCTCTGATCCAAAATTCTGCCCTAGGATATTTTTCACATTAACGATGAGGAGATTGACCCCTATAGGGACTCCATCTATATGCTACACTAAGTTCAGTAAATAATCGTAACTTGGTGCACACACAGTGGAATCGTTGGCTTTGGTCAGCCAGTTACACTAGCATTCGACAGCGCCAGTCTGAGCGCTTCCGAGAACTAATTAGATGGTGCGGTTAGGTTGGTTGGTCGACCAGATACTGAGGATCGTAAAAATGGGTCGCACAATCGTGGAACGCAAAAGACTTGTCGAGATCGCCTTGCTTCGTTATCAATCTCGTGGGTTTCTCAATGAATGGAGTGCCATCCGCAAAGTAAACAATAATTTCTGGCAACCGTGGCGTGCTTTGAGATGCTATGGGTGGGAGGTGGCTTGATTAAACCCATAAAATCAGCTCGGTTGGGTGTCAGGCCTGAATCCTGCCCACTGGCAGTGGGTGCAGCGGAAACCCCGGGGGTGATTTCGATGAGACCTGGTGGCCCTTCCACGAGGGTGTTCGGTCCCAGCCGCCGTTCGCATCCCTCAGGGCTTGTTTAATCTTCAATTGGCGTTAGACATGGGTAAGGATTGACGGTTTTCTGCAGGGGTGATCTCTTAGGGTGCCTTGTCATTACACGCCTTCATTGTCAACTGATTTTTTCCTGGTTATGTTTCGAGGCTGGGAATAGGATACGGCTCCCCATGTGTATGTCAGGGAGGTGATTACGGATTGGGCACCGAATTTTGCAAGCCAATTTCGGCAGCCTTCGGGTCGTTAGTGGTACCTGCAGGTTCGAACACTGTTAACAAAAATATGTCTGCGCGCGACCGTGGTCTGAGCGGTTGTTAAGTAAGCTCGAGCATTGGAAGTAGGATAATCACAATTAGCCTACAAATGCAGGTGAGCGTTTAGCTGGCAAGTAGAGTGTTTGATGCTTGTCGAGTTTGCGCTCAAATGAGTTCAAGTGGATGGGTAAAACAACAGCCGCGGACAGAGAATTCCACGCTGCAACCACTGTCACTGAAGAAAACCTTGTGTTCATCGATCCTCGCTGAGGGTAGTTTTAGGGGATGTCAGCGCCAGGTGTGGGTGTTAACCTGAGTTTAAAAAAATAACTGGGAGCAAAGCGGCAGTCGAGGCCATCCATAATATGGAAGGTTTAAATAAGATTCCCCGTAGTTCCTTGTAGAAAAGGGGAAATAGGCTGAGGGTTGAGGCAGTGTTCCCGGACTTGTTTCCTTTAGTCGCTGGACTGAACCTCCTCCATGTCGCTACATCCGACACAGGAAGCTCAAACTTGATCCACAACCTCTCAGCCAAGCCACTAACGGATCAGCAACTACAGGTGCTGCGGCAAGAAACTTGCTTTAACATCACCGATGCCGACAAGGTGACTTCATTGCAGCCCCGGAGGCCATGTTTGTGAAAACTGAAACGACCGACAACGAGAAACACTGCGTCCGAGAACGTGTCACCTGCTCGCTGATGGCACACAGACCAACCCAATGTGTTTCGAAGAGTGAGTCAAAGGCTATGAAGGAACTAAGGACGGTCGAACAAATTATCATTAAACTCTCTGATAAAAGACGACCAACTGTCGTAAGGAATAGAGAAGACTGCACCGAGAGAGCCAAGGCTCGCCTTGATGATGAAGACATTTGCAGACCAGCACAGGACACACAAGCTAAAGCAGTCGCGAATCGGTTGAATAAATTACACGGAGAATTCAAACGCCATAATGAGATCACGGATGACGAACGGTGCCAAATGAAACCAACGGATACTGCACTTGCTCCCTCCTACCGTCTGCCAAAGATCCATAAGCCAAATGTTCCACGGCGGTCAATCGTTGCCCTCAACGGCAGCCTCACCTATAATCTAACAATGGATGTACTCGAAACTAAAATGCCTCCAAAACAGTTCGACTGCCTCAGTCCGTTATGTCTCCAAATCTCTGGCAGACCTCCAAGGTCGGCGGACTCAATCGGACGAACTGATGGTATCTTTTTACGTGACGTCATTATTCTCATCAATTCCGCTGAGTTTAGAACAGGATGTCTTGCGCAGGAAACTTAAGGAGTCATACGAAGAAACCCGGAGTTCACTCAAAATTGAACACATTATGATGCTGTTCGAATTTTGTCCAAAGACTCAATTCACCTCTCCAATGTGTGTGTTCCCCAATCTCCTGGTGTTTTGGCGCTGTTACGTAGAAAACACGTTTTTTATCGTCAAGAGGAACATGCTGCAGCATTTCCATGATCACTTTAACTCGATCTGCTCAGACATACAATTCAGTAGGGAAGAAGAAAAATAGCAGCAGCTCCCCTTCCTTGATGTACTCGTCAGGTGACGTCCCAACGGCGAAATAGAAACGGATGTCTACAGGAAAGCGACGAACACCACACAGCTTCTCAATTTTCACAGCAACCATCCGGTGGCTCACAAACAAAGCTGTGTGAGAACATTATTCAAGCGCATCCAGACTAATTGCAGAAACCCGGCGGAAAAAGCACGTGAGGCCCATTACCTCCGCGACCAGTTTATGCGGAATGGCTATCCGAAGTCGTTCATAAGCTGATGCATACGTGCTCGCCCCCGGAGGATCCAACCAGAACAAGCCCCTATGGTATGACATTCGTTGCCATATATAAATGACGTGTCAGAAGTGACCGAGCACATTGCTGCGGGACTAGGTGTCATAATTGCACTCCGACCCAAAGCCACCATGCGCAGCAGGGTCAGAAAAATCAAAGACAAATTAAATCCTAATGAGCAATTGGGGGTAGTGTATCGCATCTCGTGCCAAAACTGTTCCCGTAACTACACAGGACAGACTGGACGTATGCTTGGATCGCGCATACATGAGCATAAGCTGGCTGTGAAACGGGGCGATGGCTTATCACAAGTGGCTACCCACACCTTCGAAACGGGTCACGAAGATAACACACAAGAGGCAAGACAAGACGAGAATTGATTGAAGCCTGGACGTCCGATGTGAACTCAGTCAATCGATTTATCGATCTGGCGCCGGCCTACCGAGCCCTGCGCAGTCACCTCCGTACCAGCGTCACTGGTGTTAGATGGGCCATTACCCTTATAACTGTTGCTGATTTTGTTGCCACTTTTATGTCTGACGATGCATTCCAGTAAGAGTTCGACAGCTCAGACGAATAAAGCCATAAATTTGGCGAGCGAACAACCTTCTTCGTATGTATACACCTGGAATGCGACCATCTGCCTCTATTCGTGGTATATTCCTTGACATTCAAGGCCTCCATGCCCATTTGGCGCATTCTAGATGCGGAAGCACGAATTTTTTACCTATTTTGGAGAAGCTATCTTTGTCAAACCACATAAAGGCTCGCTTGATGATTTGTATCATATAGGAATTCCGTTGATGTAGTGGCTGACAGTTTCCCGGAGGACAGATTGGTTTGTACAAGCAACGAATGGATTATGGACATGTTGGACTGCACAGAACTAGGCGATTGACCATTGCATACAGAGCTTGCTTCCGTCACCAGAATATCGCGTTCTTTTGGGAGCGGGGATCACTTCCTGGAGGCTCTAGTCTGAGCTTCGATTATTGCCGATGTTCGGGCCCGTTTTGTGGAAATAGCTTTAGTCGGTCTAGCCGACTTTCCTGTCATCTGACTGTACTTTTATCAGCTTCGCAATCCCCCATCCCAAGACACTGCATTTGGGAGTCAACATTTGACGCGTTCACACTGGTTGACTATTGAGCAGTTGGCAGTGGGAGTTAAAAGATGAACGCCTAAGATTCCCTCAATTTGGCTTAACTGACACCCCACGCTAAATATCGATAGGGAAATGTACATGGCAGTAGGCGTGCTGGTTGTCGACTCGCGGCTGCGCTTGGCAACCGAGATTGTTCTGAGGCGTGGTCGGGCGATGCGAATGACATATCGAGTTTCGGGTTGCATTAATTGATTGTAACACTGGAATCGGACATTTTTAAGGTAGGGTTCTTTGCTAGATTTACCGCAAGAGTTATCTGCACTGGCAAATGATTTTAACTGCTGGCGGTTTACGGTCGCACTGTCACAGTACAGTCACGGGGTTTTGCGGTATTTTGTGTAACAGTCTTAGCCAGCATCAGAGATCTTCGAAACTGGATAAGGGAGGTTTTGATCGATCAAAGAACAGCGCGTCTGTGTCTGAGAGGTGTGTCTCAAGGTGCAGTTCTCAGACCCTTACTCTTCATAACTTATGTTAATGCCAGCCTTAAGGAAATCGACTGCGGTAAGATAATGTTTGCCGACGACGTTAAGTTCTGTCAAGTTAGTAAGGGTCCGAATAACCAGAAATCCCTTCAGCGTAATCTGCACCGACTGCAAAACTATCTGGGAAATAGTTTCTCGCTTTCAATGTGCAGAAGTGCGCCATGCTTCATCCGCGTCGAACCAACTGCCATTCGAACGACAGCATGGGGACATATCACCTGAAAAACTTTACTCTTCCCGCAGAATATTCACAGAAGGATGTCAGTGTTTGGATGCACAGTAACATGAAACAAGCACCACAGTGCATCAAGACTACTACATGCAATCAAAAGGGTGTTTGGGCAAGGACGCAATATGTGACCCCACTCAGGGAACGACGAATAGGTCAGCGTGTAATGCGAGACCATATTACACGCTAACTTAGCTCTACCCATATCCAGTGTGCTTTTTGGGGTAAGAATTTGTTGCCAGGTTAGAAGAGTTGTTGTCCGTTGCAGGACCCACTTATCGGGTAACCTTCCGAGCGTCGGCTAGTAAGAGGTCACAGTAATTTCCAAACCCAACCAATTTCCCTCTGGATATGATAGATCGCGCTGAGCCAGCCTCATTCTTCTTACCGTCGAGGGTCTGTAAAAAGTCGGTCAAGTCGCCTAACAGTGAGATCGCGCATAGTGGTCGGCGTGACTTAAAGCCTCCGGCTCTCGCATGCCACAAACCAACAAACTGTTGTGCGACACTACTAACCCGGCAACAAATGCTTACCCTAGCGAACACAATGGATCAGGTTAGAGTTAGGTTGACAATCTCCCTTCCTTCCTTCCCACTCATAAAACCCCCCATTACAACCGGTCCCGTATTACAAGCTAACCAATAATTTTATCGCTTACTTAAGTCGCATATTGCGTGCTTGCGGGCTTTCGTAGCCTTTGACAAGGACTATTATGGGAGATTGTATGGCACGTTTATTCGGCCTCATCTAAAATATGGCATACAAGTTTGGCAGCCATGACAAAACAGGCCTCAAAATAATACAACGCCAAGCAACAAAGCTGATAAAAGGTCTAAAAACGATCCTATGTAGAAAGATTGCAATGCTTTAATCTATTCCCCTGTGTTACAGGCAGCAAAGAAGCGATCTTATTCTGGTTTTTAAGGTCATACATGGCCTTGAGTATGAACTGAGCTTTGAGGACATTTTTCAGTGGCACCTTTCGCCTAATCTTCGTGGAAACTATGAAGCTACGCACAAAATTTTCCAGGCTAAACTTTCGCTCTGAACTTTTCACGTAAAGGGTGGTAGAGAACTGGAATGATCTCCCTCAATGTTTCGTGGAGGCGACGTCTTCCAAGTTCTTCCAGAAACACTTGGCTAGTTATATGTGTCCCCTGTTTTCCTTCGAGAGTCCGAACCAGAGCTAAATACCCCGTGAACTCTAGACAGTCCAGTTTTTAAAACAATACTACTCAAATCATCTAAGCAATATTTTAATAGTAACATTTTATCTTACGTGTACAGCTGTATCAAATGAACTGATACGTAAACAATAGGGTTTTTAAAGGCATTATCTATTATCTTAAACAAGGGCGATACTTTATGAAGGTTGGCGAAGACAACTTCCCAAAATTATTTAGAACCTTCGTTTGATCACATATGGAATACGTCATACCGGCATGGAGATCTTGAACCGTCAAAGACTGTACCTTCTTAGATGTGAGCGAGGAAAATGGTCAAAGGTCCGTGTTCACCACCCAACGAAACGAGACGGTCAACCCTTAAGTCTTTTCCCTTTCTTAAACAGTTAAAAGAAGATCTAATACTAAATTTCGGCATCATAAATGGCCTGGACTGTTGCTTTTTCCCCGATTTTTTTTAAACTCAGGCTACCACACCCACGCTGCGCAGTTGTCCACAGGAAAGCTACGCTCGATGGACGCAAGTTTTTCTTTAATAACAGAGTGGTTGGAGCGTGGAACGGTCTGCCTGCTGATGTCATTATCTACTCTACGCGCGTCAAACTATTCGTACACTAGTCACACACGCCCACTTAAGGCAGCAACGGTATATTGAAATCACATATGAATAGAATCCTAGCAATTATTAAGTACAAGGTGTTGTTTAGTCTTCCACGTCTGCGGACAGCTATATATTTATCACATGCAATTGTACAAACGGTCTCCTTTTTTATCTTTTCTGCATTCATGAAATTTATCCGACCTTCATGTAACCCATAGGGAGTTCAACTGCGCTCGTCTATGCTACTCTTACTCAACTGAATTGAAAACGAGCTGAACTGCAGGGGCATTGGATTATCACAGATAGGATTGACCCACAGTGCGCCTTAATCAAGCTGTGTTGAGTTTGCGCAAGTATTATTATTATTGTTTTTGTTATTATTATTATTATTATTATTATTATTATTATTATTGGTTATGGTCGTACATGTGCGTGGCTGACGCTAGGCACCACGTCAGCTGAGTTGCAGGCTCGGAGAGCCAAACGGTGAATGAAAGACGGAAGAGAGAGAGTGAGAACGATACCAGAAAAATACTGCACTCGTCACACTAATAAATCACTAGTGCTTGAGTACGTAGCGACGTGCTAAGAGTCACAGTATGGAATGCTGCCAACTGCCGGGAGGACTCGGTCCTTTTCAGAAATAAGGGTTGGGCAGCAATAACTCCGTGGTGACGGGGCATTCACCGATCGCATTACGGAACACACTCATCCCGTCGGGGTCTTGGAGCTAAATTCGGGGTTCCGCCAGCAGCTGCTCGAGAGTGAGCTCCAATGCCCAACGGCACAAGTGTGCTCCGTAACGAGATCGGTGAGCACCCCGCACTTCCCGATCGCAACTGACAGGACGACGAGGCCATAGCTCATTGGCTAGAGCGTTGAACTTCTGATCAAAAGGTCCCAGATTCGAGCATCAGATGGTGAACCACCCGGGGTTGGGTATGACTGGCTGATGACGGCTACTAAGCCAGAAATGGCTACTCCAGTCAGCGGTCATACAGCAATAACTCCGTCATAATCTGGTCTTTATGGTCCGGTCACCCGCTATATATTTGGCCCAGCACGCGTAGTTTGTGGCACGCGTGGGCGGACTGTTTAGATCAGTCAGCTACTGCGCCTGCGCTCACCTCCCATGGTAGGTAGGAGAGGAGAGATACACTGCGCAAGTCTCTCCCCACTATAAAGCAATTCGCGAGCAAAGTTAGCGTCGCTGCGTCCTTTTCATGGGACAGCGGTGGAGGGTGCCGCTGGTAGCGGTCGGAAACTGGCAGGTTGATGCGTGCACGAACACCCCTTGATATGGCCAATTAATGAAGTATAACCAGTGGTCTACGCGCCCAATTCTCAAATTGGGGGCTTCTCCTTCTGAGTTCTTTTGCCCGTCAATTGCAGAAATATATAGTAAGACGATGCATAAACTAGATCTTGGTTATTTAATGAATCCGAATTTGTGTTTTTTAAGTATAAAATCAGCGTACTTTAGGATTTGATGTGTAGTTGGTCCGAAGCTGGAAGTACCTGACAGTACACGCACATTTTAGGCTTGATGGAAGGGGTTAACGTCGGTAGTGCCATGAGATAGACATGTCCTTTTTCGAGGCTCTCAAAACCACAGTAAGCAGTTGAGTAAGACCTGTGAATACAGAAAAAATTATAGACACGGTGCAATGCACCCCTGAGCAAAGTTGTCTTTGTAGGAGACGGCTGTGAACGGCGGACACAGTGTAGGAGTTTCACCATCCACAGCGTGTAATTTAGGTCTCATATGTAATTTTAAGTTGGATTCTCTTCATCAGTTTTACCTAGATATAGTGAAGAAGCTCATTGGTATGTGGGTAAGAAATCGAAGGCCAAAGACGAGTAATTCAGTGTACCCTCATGGACTGCCGTCCTGTGCAGTACATGAAGTGATTTGAAATTTTCTGTCGCTGAATACATACCTGCCAGCTGAAGTTTTACAGTGTGACAGGATTTTATTCGAATTTTCTTCCTGGAAGGGTGCTGAATTTCGTCAGATTCTTCTCCTCGTATTTTTAAATGATACATTTCCTGTTAGTTACTGGAAAAAAGTGTAATTATTTGTATTTACTGTTGTGCGATATTTAGCTTGTTCTCAGCTATGTCTAAGCATCATTGGTTATGGTAAATAATTACTTGGGCTTTTCGCCCGGAAATTCCAAGTTTTTTACGGGAAGGCGCAGATGGCCCACAATGTGCACAGCGTCACGGGCCTCTAGACGCATTTTCGTCCTTCCCCTTCGAAAGTTACCGTGAAACACTGCGAAAGATGCCGCAGAAGCCATCGCTCGAAGGTTGACCAGGATAGACGTGCAAATATTTGATGCAAAGGAGACACCTAGGCCTAGGCTACTTCTCATGCTTCATCGAAGGTAAATAGCAAAGAGGCTGCGACCCCTGTATAAGGGTGTAAACAATTCAAAGGTCCGAGTAGATAATCCTCTTGCCAACGGATGTAGTGGTCTGGGGGGGAATAGAAAATATGCGTTAAAAATGTTCTTTTAACTGAAGACGCACGTATTCGCACAGTATAAGTTCAGTTCATAGATCTTTCGGATTACTAAGACTATCCGATAAGGTCTTCCTAGGTGCACGTGAATAAAGTCACCATGCGCACAAGTTTCCAGCAAAACGTTCTCTTGTTTCCCCTTCGACGGGTCTTTCATGTTAATATAATTAATTGACTCATGACATAAGGCGACCTCAGATATTTAAAACCACGTTCACCTTCTGTTCCTTCCCATTGGTAGAAATGTGCCTGTGAACTCTACAACCGCATAGCCCACATGACAGTTCGATCGTCGATTTCGACGAGATCCACCGTATATTCCAAACCAGGTGGTGCAGGGACGGTGATTTGCGCGTGAATTAGATTTAAGTGATAGAAGCCTTGCGCTGCAGCTACCGAACTCTCTCCTCCTCCCCCACCTGAGCCCGGTGTCAAGACAGAGTCAAGAAGAGGCGATGAGCATTGGGATATGGTCTCTATGATGGTGGGAGTAATGGAATTGATGCCAGGAGTGGGGAAGTCTGAAGGAGGGTTGGCATAATTTGACGTCGCAGTTGGAATTGTCGGATTGTTGGTGCATTGCGTCCGAAGATGTCCAACCAGGCCGACTCGCGTACGGAAGATGCGTTAACAGCGCAGGCATGCTGGCAGAGCCTGGGCATCGACGATGTTGTTCCGGGGCGCTGGTGACTTTCGTGCCGCTCTTTTGGCCCTGGCGGCGGCGATCCAGTTGGCCTCATAGATTGCTGAACCAGTTTTCACGGATCTTCTCCATGCTGCTATATCCTAGGCGAGGTTCTACCAGGTCGACGGGTTGCTTTGCAGTTGCTTTAGAGATTCCTTCAAAGTGTTCTTGTAGCGTCGTTTTGTCATTTCCATTTGCGAGCACCCGTTGCGCCATCTCCGTAGGAAAGACGTTTTGGTGGTCACTCGTTGTCCATTCTCATTAGGTGGCCACTCCATCGCAGTTGCACTTGCCTCAGCATGGCATGGATGCTGAGGATTCCTGTCCGCTCCGGGACTGCAGTGTCCGGGATCCTGTCTTGCCATCTCAGCTTCAGTATTCTGTAGAGGCAGCTGAGATGGATTTGATTCAGCTCCCCGGCTTGATTCAAGTAGACGGTCCAATCTCCACTCTATAAAGGAGTGTCGTCAAGACGACGGCCTTGTACATCTTCAGTTCGGTCTTCAGGTGAGTACCGTGGCGGTTCCACATGGAGGCCTGCAGTCGACCGAAGGCCTGACTAGCTTTGGAGATCCTATGGGCAACCTCGTCATCGATTGTCATGTTGCGTGACAGCGTGCTTCCTAGATAAGCGAGGGTTTCAAAATTTTTGAGTTGAGCACCGTTGACATTGATTCGGGAAGCATTGTATTCCGCGCTGGGTGGCGGCTGGTGCATGACAACCGTTTTTGCTGTACTGATTGTCAATCCAAAATTGGCGCAGCCTGCGGCGAAAATGTCCATATTCCTTGCATATCCTCCTCCGTCACGGTGTTAAGGGCGCAGTCGACCGCGAAGAGCAGGTCATGGACTCTAGCCGTAGACACGCGAGTTGTGGCCTGCATGCGCCGACTGTTGAGAAGGTGCCCGTCAGTTCTATAGGCGATGATGATCCCAGGCTGCTGATCATGGTAGGCGTCCATCAGCATAGCAGTGAACATGAGACTGAACAGGGTGGAGGCCAGTACGCAGCCCTGCTTCACTCCGTTGGTCACTGAGAATGCTTCGGATACCGCCCCATTGTCAGTGACGCGCGCCGTCATCCCGTCATGAAGCTGACGCACCATGTGCGTGAACCGCTCAGGACAGCTGAATTTCTGCATGACTTGCCACAGTCCGTCGCAATGCATCGTGTCTAATGCTTTCTTTAGATCCACGAAGGTAGTGTTGAGGTGAGTTCGCATCTCCTGGCAATTCTCTGGTAGCTGACGGGCGTCAAAGGTCATGTCGGTTGTTCCGTGGTGTCAGCAGAAGACACATTGGCTTTCCATGAACAGGCCCTGCTCTAGGTGACCGTTCAGACGATTGAGAAGGATACGGGCGAAGATCTTCCCGGCGATGTTGAGCAACGAGATGCCTCTGTGATTATCACAGAGCTGCCAGTTCCCTTCCGCTTATAGAGATGGACGATAGCTGCATCTTTGAAATCCTGAGGAAATTTGTCCTTGGCACCACCTCTCCCGGAGGAGTGTTTTGAGTTCTGCCATCAGCCGGGGCCCACCAAGCTTGTAGACTTCCGGTGGGATTGCATCGGGTCCCGGTGCATTACCGCTGGATGGTTTCTGGTAGAGAAGGCGGCAGATCCAGGTCATTGTTCGTGTCCACTTGAGGGAGCCGGTCAATGGCAGCATCGGAGATGGCTGATGAGCAATTAAGGACACTTCTGAAGTGCTCGGCCCATCGCTTCAGAATTTGCGATTTCTCTGTCAGCAGTGTTGGGCCATCAGAGCTGAGCAGCGGTGCGGTCCCCTTGATACAGGGCCCGTAGGTGGCTTTGAAAATGTTTTTCATTTCATTGCGGCCCGCATACCCCTCTATTTCCTCAGCGTTGCAGATCATCCAGGCGTCCTGCATCTTTCGCAGCCGCTGCTGTACAAGGGCGACGGCATCTGAAGAAGGCTGCTTTGGTGACGTCAGTCTGAAGGCCCGTGTAGGATTTGTGTAGTCCATTCTATTCCGCGATTGAGCTGCTGATGTCGGCGTCATTGTCGTCAAACCAGTCCTGTTGTACACGGCGTGCGCGTCCGAGGACTTCGAAGGTGGTGGACTGGATGACATTATGCAGTTAACACCATCGTGTCTCCACGGTGGCGTTATTATCTGGAGCATGCAGATGCTCCAGTTTCTTGGATATTTGGTTGCTGAAATCGAAACAGTGAGCAGGCAAATTTAATAAAAGAGTATTTAACTTACCTGACGGTCACATGCTTTTGGCACTTCGTCGGGGTTGCAGTCGGAGCCTCATCTGGGTAATGACGAGGCGGTGATCCGTCCAACCATCGACATCGCGGATTACCTTGGTTACAAGCACGTCCTTTCGATCTCGCCTCACAACGAAAACATAGTCCAGCAGCTGCCAGCGCCGTGACCGACGGTGCATCCACGTGGCCTTCTCCCGCGTCGGAAGTCGGAAAAGGGTGTTGGTCAACACGAGACGGTGTTCCACACAGGTTCGCAGAAGAATGAGACCATTATCGTTACAGCTACCGAGACCGTGGGGACCCAGCACACCTTACCAGACAGCGTGGTCCATCCCGACGCCGGCGTTGGAGTCACCAAGGACAATTAACTTGTCCACCTTCGGCACAGTCGCCAGTAGGGCATGCAGGTCCTCGTAGAATTTGTCCTTCGACGCATCAGAGCTCGTCATTGGGGGATCGTAGGCGCTGATGATTGTGGCGAAATTTTTTCCCTGAAGAGGCAGGCGGAGGCTCATCAGGGGATCATTTATACCCTGCGGCAGACAGGGCAGACGTCCCACGATGTCGTTCCGGATGGCAAAGGCAACAACAGCGTCGCGTAGCTCTGAATTTGGCCGGCCGCTCCAGAAGGTATAGCCGGAACCCACCTCCTCCAACTGACCCTTTTCAGCGAATCGGGTCTCGCTGAGAGCAGCAATGTCCACCTTGTAGCGTGCCAGTTCCCGGGCAACAAGCGCTGTCCTCCATTCTGGCTGGTTGTTCCTCGGATTGTCTAAAAGGTAACGAACATTTCAGGCTGCTATTGTGAGCGGACTCACCCGAGCAGCCTGGAGGGTATGGCGTGGGAGATTGTCACAGAGAGTACTGTTATTTGTTTGAGTTTTACGACCGCGTATTTTGCGATCTGCGAGCCACGACCGGCTGCAGAAGACGTGAGACCCAGCATTTGTTTAGGGCACCTTTTATAGCCCCTTCCTCTGCCAGGAGGCAAGCAGTGCTATCCCTAAATAGGGCTGCTCGGACACCCCAGATGGCTGCCGAACTCCACTATGGGTCACGGTTTTGTTTTAGTGGATGAACGACCCGAGTTAGCCTGGGCCGCCTACGGGGTTGCTGTCGCCCCCACCGTAGGACTTTTTGAGAGGGGGGAGGTGGGAAGTTCGGGAGTCAGACATAGTGGGTGTGGAGGCACACACAATACCGGAGACCCTCACCTGGGTTAGCCCGCCAGTCGTGACGGTTGCCCGGGGTGTGGCCGCTGGGAAGAAACCAACTTCGAAGAGCCAAAGGTGAGAGTTGGGTACCAGTTAGAGGCGGCCACAGGAGCATTCACCGCCTGTACGAGACAAATGGAGCTACCAAATGCTATCTGTGTGGTGCTACCCATAACTAGTACCCGTATACCCAATATATATATTCACACCCAAAGAACTCAATTGCTTAGTTTCGTTGCGAATGCGTCTAAACGCTAGGACCAAGACAAATGAAATGGCCAATCTTGTGAAATCACGACAGGTCGCTTAAAGCTACTTTCATGTCCCATTGCTGACTCCTGTTGGCTGCTGCTGGATAGTGAACATCTAAGTTGAAGTTGTACAAATTCAGACTCAGACTTAAATGCCTCGATGGCCCAGGTATCATAGACTGATTATGGCTACTAAGTCAGAAGTACCGATTTCTCTGTCCATTTTCATTGTTGGTATTACTTACTGACTAAACATATGTGATTTCCCCTGGCTGCAACAGGAAAAGGCAAGGATAATAACGTCACCATCTCTTACCGGAAGACCCATCTGTGCCATAAACCTTTACCGTGTGCAGTTACGCCTATCGGAATACATACTTTATAAGACCAATGACAACTTGTGTCTTATAAAGGTACAGAAGCAAACGGACATTACAAAGAAATTGTCTTTTAGCAGGCTAGCGGTTGCCAATTATTAAAAGGCCACGTGCGTAACCCAAATAAATGAACTATATGCATCCACTATTTCTTTTATTGGAAACAGATGGTCTTTAATTCAAAAGCTTCGTTGCGTTATGGCCTAGGAAGCAAAACCGAAAAGCCGCATTAATTTCCACGGTCATAATCGACCGATGAATGTCAATTTGACCACCGAGGACGAAAATGTCCAACCTGTGTCCCACAGCATGTCGGATGCGGGGAGTGGTGAGTTGCGTGAAATTCATTTATGGTGATAGCGGAATTGCGCAGCACATTCTTCACACTCTCTTCCTAAATTGACTGGGTTCGGTGGTATGACATAGTCAGGATGTCCGAAGGTCGGCAACAAACGGCTTCGCGTGTCACGCATGCCTGGTTTCCGCACACTAGACCAGGTTTCCACAGAAGCAGCCAAGGGGTGGCTCGGACCCCAACCGCGTGGTTGTGCCCTAGATGTCACGTCACGAACGGACCTGAGTCTCTGGGTCCTGAGAGAGGGACCAAGCTATCCTGTGAGTTGGCAGTTTTCCAACTAACTGCTTTTGGCGCACCGTGATACAGTCAGGTGCGTCAGATTGCTTACGGGGAGGAATATGCTCTGAGTGCTTTGTTCCAGAGTGGAGCTCACTCACTCTTCCCTCTCCCGTGCATCAACCGAGCGTCCGAGGTGGTCAACCGACTGATGCCGAGATAGAGCAAAATGGTTGACAGGCGTAACTAGCTCGCCTATGCGTGCCAAATATTACCTGCCCCCAACAGCACACATCCGCTTTTCACAGGAAGATTCGTGAATTCTTTTCCAGGGTCAGATTTTCCACTGTAGATTTTGCACATAGGTTCTCCTGCAAATCTGAATTTGCGGCAACTGCCAACTGTCAACTAAGGCAGAAAACTTCCCCTTATAAGGCAGTATTTCAGAAAAAAACGAAATCGCGATCTTTAGGGTTCAGGGTAGGGTAAGGTTAGTGTAAGGGCTAAGACAGGAAAGTATTTACCCTTCCTGGAATTTAGCACAGGGTCACCTTTCTCGCTTGGGAGGAATGGTTATTCTACTTCCGCGTGTTTGCAAGTCACGGGGATTTCAACACAGGTCTCTTCTACTATTTCAAACCTAGGTGTTCTTCCGCAACGCTAAATTTCCAGTCTGAAACACCCAAAAGAGAGCTCAATCTTCGAGGAAATTCGGGAAACCTCTGACTCGCTTTTATAAAGTGTCACTTAGTTGCGTAGGAATCCGCTCCCCTTCCAAAACGAACTCTGAACTGAACCGAGGAGGGTAGGTATTAAGGTTTAATTGGAAGCTAAAATTATTGACGATGCACTTAATCAAGTCTAACATCCTTCAATCTTTGGTTGCTTTGAGCAAAACAATGGGGACGGAAATCGCCTGCTATTCTCCTGCCAGTTGGTGAAGTTCTTAGTGGAAATTAGAGGTAAGTTACTCTCTTCCACGTATCGGGCTAGTGCAATAAAGCCCAAAACGGCTGCCTATGCTTCCTTCCTTTCCTCGCTGGTTTTGAATAACTGTGGGAGCCAAAAAAGGGGCAATTTGTGGAGGGGAATGGGAGGAACTTATTCTATCTTCATTCAACCAATAATAAGTCTGATCACTACTCATGACCAGAAACACGAACCCGCTCGTGCGCACGAGGTAGATGATCCACAGACGGGCTCTGGTAGATGAGTCCTAAGCTAGTAATCGAACCGAAGTTCATCAGTGCCTCGGCCCTTGTCATTGTCCGTCGCTGCAGATCAGGTATTTATTCAAACAGGAAAGGGCGCAAACAGATCTATTGGCTTCTCGAAGCAAACAAACTCCGCATGACTGGCAAAGATCCTGAACCCTGGATCAGTAAGGGGGACTGACAGATGGCGACACAATGATGAGGTTTGGTTTGAGGAAGGGCACATGTCCCACCTGTTCGACCCCGTCTGCGGACAATTTGTGTTTCCCGTCCCAGCTAGTAGTCAGGGTTATGACTGGCTGAGTGAATGCAGAATAAGCCCGAAACAATTTTACCTCACTTTATCCACTTTAACTGTTGCCGCTCACTCTGCCCTCATAACTTCGCCGAGTTTGGCCTGCCACCGATACGCAGCGCTTTTGTCTCGGGAAACCTATAGATCGGCTTGTACCCATTTGTACCTTCAGTTTACTCCAAGTTTTGAATGAGATATTGTCAAGTCAACTCTTCTGATGTTTTGCTTTGAAGGGATTTAAATCATCCAAGCTGCATGGACACCGAAGCATGCGCAAGAGAGGAGCTACGGTAGATGGAAAATAACCGCCGGCCACTTGCAGATGGCAACTTCGAACCCACAGATATTTCTATAAACAGGGGTCAACTAAGAAGTCTGTTCCCCGACGGGAAAATAACCGCAAAGTTGTAGACTCAAAACTTCTGTGAGCCGCACTTGTGCGAGGTTAGGGCAGTAGAGCGCAGAGCGGATGTGCCTCATTTAACTTAGATGCAAAGTTCTGTGGTATGCAGAAGACAAAAGGGTCGTACGTTCGAACTAGAAAGCTATATTAAAATGCGCAATAAGTGGTCTGTCCCATGAAATGTAACCGAAATTCTGATACACGTGTTCAGTTAGAAATAATTATTTAGGTGGGGAGGTATTATTGATTCAAGCAAAATAACATTTCCGAAAAAAACAAGGGAGACTGGAATGGCCATTTCTGGCTTATTAGCCGTCATCAGTCAGCCATACCCACCCCCAGGTGCTGCGGCGCCCGAGGCTCGAACTCGCAACCTGTTGGTAAGAAGTCCAACGCTCTACCCACTGCGCCACAAGCCCGTTGTTTTGCCGGTTTCAATCAGGAATATAAACTATGGTAAGAAAACGCAGTCGGTTAAGCGTTGGACTTCAGACCAATAGATCACGAGTTCGAGTTTTGCGTGGTGCACCACCTGTGGTTGGGTCTGACTGGCTGACGACGACTAATAAGCCAGAAATAACCATTCCAGTGTCCCTTGTCTTTGTCGGTCATGTTATTCTGCCTATATTCTTAGCTGCCTTACGGCTGCTGGCGGGGCTTGAGAGTTAGCCTCAAGGCACAATGGGACGAGTGAGTCCTGTAACCGATCGGTGAGCGCCCAATTACCATTGTTAATATTCCCGATCAAAAATCGGCAAGACAACGAGATCCTGGCGCAGTGGGTAGAGCGTTAAACTTGTGCCCAACAAGGTCGCGAGTTCGAGCCCCGGGCCGCGCAGCACCTGGGGTTGGGTATGGCTGGCTGATGACGGCTAATAAGCCAGAAATGGCCATTACAGTGTCCCTTGTCTTTGTGGCTCATTTTTATCTGCCTATATCGTTAACCACCGTGCGGCTGCTGGCGGGACTCGAGGTTGAGCCCCAAGGCACAACGGGATGAGCGAATCCTGTGACCAATCGGTGAATGCCTACTTGCCATAGTACTATTGATTATCATAAGGCATAATCATACATGATACATGAATCACGACAGGATGCCACCTTTTGAATGAGCTTCTTTTCCATCGACTGCAGAAACGTACGTAGTATGCTTATTCGAATAAATTTTCGAGGCCAATATAAGTTCAAATAGATGCTGTAGAAAAGTTACAAAAAAATTCTTTCACGTACACATTTGGTAGCAGATTGCATATTCCTTAAAAGTTATACTCGAAGAAGGGGTAACATTCAGTTTTAAAAACTTTTCAATTCGCAGTTTATTTTGAACGCCATCTTCAGTTCCACTTACCTCATTCTTCATGCAACTTTAATCCTAATCCAACTTTTTAGTAGAAACGGTACTGTAACTGACCATATAGAAGATGTTACCTGCTCAGTTATGCTGTAATACACTCAGATGCGAATTCCTAGTCATCTACCTTATTGCCAGGCCCTTCGATAATTCAGAGTCTTCGCCGACCACATTCGTCCCGTATTTTCGATCTATGCTCTCACTCAGCAAAGCTGAACTTCCGGGGAATACACTAACTTGGCTAGATTTCTTAATTTGCTGATTTTTAATGGAATGAGTTGGCTGCTGCATTCTCTGAGCCCAAAATCTCCCATCGTCAGCTCACTCAGGGTATCGACCTCAACGTAGGGGTTGATGAAGATTGCCCTTGCCCCTCCAGCGGCGAGGATGTCACTGGCTTCCCAATCCAGGACGTCCCATTTCCTATTAGTCATGGCCCCACCGTTTGCAATGTCGTTTAAGATCTTATAGGTGTACCCTTAGTTGTTATTACCATAAGATGCCTGCTTTTTTGATTTAATTTGTATTAGGGTTACGTTTCTGCCTGAGCTTAGGGAAATGCTAAAGGTATAGGTAAACGTTGAAGTCAGACTTGAGGTCGAGGCCAGTGTTAGGGTCAATTTGCCTACCACAGGCCGTGGTACCCAATCAGAAATTATTTAACCAACAATCTTGGATTTCATGTTTTCCGCCCGCTTAAATGTCAGTGATTTGCATATTTAATATTGCGTGTCTGTTCTAGCAAGTCATTGGAATAATGAAAAAACCTGTGCTAGAAATGTGAGTATCCTCAATGCCTTCTACAGACTCCGTTAATTGCCTGACTCATCTGCCATAATGATACAAGGAATATCATCCCCTTCCGGTGTTATAGGAGTCTCTGTGCTCTAGTTTCTCTATAGACTTACACATTATATCTTCGTCGCGATGTCTTAAATTTCTTAATTTCGCTGTTGAAACCTCTTTTCTCCACCAAAATGGTGGTGGGCCGGCTAGTGGCCGACGAGTTCGTCTTTCTCAGTATAAAGAGGGCTCTCAAAGCAAAGAAATGATCTTGTCCTGGATGCCAGCGGAGAAAGCTCTAACCACACAACAAGGACCCAACCGGCACCTTTTAAAAGTCCTGACGTTAGATGAATTCCTTTTAAATTGCATCTCCCAGACCGCTTCACCAGGCGGCCATAGGGTATATCCGAATGTGGGAAAGAACAGTGCTCAAGGATTTTCTCAGTGAACTATGCCACCATGACGGACCGTGGAGCCCAGTTTGGGTCTCATTTCTTTCCGTTACTTTTTACATTTTTCAAGCGGATCAGGACGACAGTCCACCAACCGGCTGCTAAAGGGTTGCCACAGGAGGAACGCCGCCACAGTCTGAATGTCTATTGAGACGCGAAGAAGGAGACATGATGTTTCGGACACGCAATTTAACCCATCATCAGAGATGTTTTCACCAAACTATTGTGGTGCAAACAACAATTCTGTTCCGCCAATTTTTGTAGACACGATCTCTGATTTCCCAATAGGCACGAGTCTTTTAATCCTATATATATATATTTTGGTGCATTTTTCATATAAAATACATATGAATTTATAGGGACAGTGAAATCAGTAGGGAAAATGCGTACTAATTATGTAGCCATTTTCAAAGAATATACTTTGTGCAGTTGATCAGGAAGAGGTTTATTTAAAAGTCAGAATCCTACACTGACTGAAATACCTTGGAATAAGTTTTTAAGATAGTCCATATAACCACCTCACTTAAGTAATTTGTTCGAATCTAAAACGCAGAATTCCAGTTGACATTTAATGAGATAGGGAATCGACTGTATATTTGGAAGCATCCTTTCTGTGCCAAATTAAAGGATTATTTTTTTTATCATAACCAGAGCTCAGTCAAATGCAGCTCAGAGAGAAGTAATAAAGAGAGTGCTGGGCTCGAGTGAGTTATTAGAAAACGATGAAAATTGCTTGACATAAAATCGCCTTCCTTCCTTAATTTGATCTGTATATGTGAAAAATCAACGTAAAAAGAAATTTAAGCAGAAATATAAAAATTTCTTTAAGAAAGAATCCAAGTTATTGCATCACTTTTTGAGACTGTTTTTCCAACTCTTTGTCCGACTACTGGGTCAAGTAAAACAAACAGTTAACTATTTAACTATGCCGAACAAACGAATCTGTGGTTGGCCGAATCCTGCGCCGATATGCGTTAATTTTACGTCGTCATCCGGTCGGCATTGACTATACTCGTTTCCACTTGACCTCGGGGAAAGTTGAATGTCGCCTCTAAACCGGGATGCTTATTGACGTTTGCCTCATCTAAGTGCCTTGCCTCTCGTATCTCCTGACATTTCCTCATTGGACAGGTGCCAACGATGCGTATTCTTTCATGTGTGCCTAGTTTCAAGTTTGCGCCTGGCTATTTAGGATAGGTGGTCTCGTCTCCGCACCGCTAGCTCATGTTAACGGGGTGTAAAAACTCTGTGCGTACGATTGTTGCCCGTCAGTGTGCTACGTGTATCTGGTGCTTTTAAGCTGTCTTGAGAAAAGCTCCGATAGGTTGCTCAACCATGAGAGAGTTCGTCAAGTGGTTACTTTTGGTGCCTGGACTAACCATGGCCTTGGAAAGACCTTTCATCGTGAATTGTTGGTGCTTCATGCACTGACTTATAAAGTCAAGTGGTAGCTGTTTTTGGGAAATGGGTTGCAAAGGTACTACCGTTTCATTCGTTGATGAACGCCCACCGATTTCTAACGAACTCACTCGTTCCACTCTGCCTTGAGGCTCATTCTCGGGCGCCGCCAGCAGCCACAAAATGGCTAGTATTAAAATAGGCAGATAATATTGTTAACAGAGACAAGGGAAACTGGAATTGGCCATTGCTGGTTTATTAGCCGTCTTCAGCCAGCCAGCTGCCTATTCTACTACTAGCCGCTGTGTGGCTGCTGGCGGGGCTCCAGAGTGAGCATCAAAACAGAGCGGAACGAATGAGTTCCGTTAGCGATCGGTGAGCGTTCATAAACGAATGCAAGTAAATATTCCCGATCTAAACCGGCGAGACAACGAGCTCGTGTCTCAATCGTTAGAGCGTTGGACTTCTGCTCAACAGGTCGTGGGTTTGATCCTTGGGTGCTGCACCACCTGGGGTTGGGTATGACTGGCTGATGATGGCTAATAAACCAGAAATAGCCATTTTAGTCTCTCTTGTCTTTGCTGGCAATATTTATCTCCCTAAGGTACTGCATGTACGTTTCACAAACTTCTGCATCGGAACATTGGGTTTTTGCCTGATTTAGCAAGCTGTTAACCCAGCCAGGTTTGTGGAAGATCAGATGGCAGATCTCAAACCTTAAAATGACATCAGATTATGTATCTTTACGATAAACTGCAGTTTGCAGTAATCCATCAATATTTGTGTGCACGGTTTCATCTAGTAATGGGAGTGTCCAGCTACTTCTATTTCGAATGGGACTTCAATTTCTGGAAAAAATAAGATAGGGTTGTTGTGAAGAACTTGGAACGGAAATTTTTTGACAATATGGATGTATCATCTACATAGCACAGTGACATATTCGTGTTAACTGTGGGGAGAACTGTATCTGCCAAGTGCTTGCCGAATAGCTATCAGGCAAACATTGGAAGCTACGCTACGTAAATGACACATTCGGTATTACGAAAAAGATCAGTTGAAACTACTCCAATACAAACTTTGCTCAATGTTTTCCCGGAATTAAAATATCCCTTTGAAATAGATGTCCCCGTGTCCACATATACTGATGGATTACGGCAAACGTCAGTTTATCGTAAAGATGCATACTCCGAAAGCATCTTAAGCTTTGGGATCTGCCATCCAATCTCTCACAAACGTGGCTGGATTAGCAGCTTACTAAATCAGGTTAAAACACTGTTCAAACTAAAACGTTTGTCAAACGTAAATACAATAACTTTTCAAACTATTTCCCAAAAATAGCAACCCGCTTGAATTCGTGCATTGATCTAATAGGTGCTGTCCCATGTATCAGTTGTCTATTGTGGTTTGACAGACAAAATCTTGCTCGACCCGCATGCATGAGCATCAGCTAACGGTGAGCAGACGATAAAACCTTTCCCAACTGGCCATACACACACTGGAAACCGGACACAATGTTGCATGCGAGCACTCGCATCGTTGGCGTCCGTCCAATATGCAAAGACCGTGAATTCCTAGAAGCAATGAACACAGCTCAAGAATACATCGAGAGGAATATGGATTTAGATGCCACATCCAAATTTCCCGAAGTCAAGGGGAAAAGAACCTAGTCCCTGCCGACCGTATGAACACTGACGATTGACAAGTAATAGCGCAGGATTCGGCCGGTCAGAAATTCATTTTTCGGACACGGCTAAATAGTAAGCATTATTTAAAATTGATCCATAAGTCTGACGACGAGATGGACAACCAGTCCCAAAATACCCGCAGTAAATCTGCTTCGATCCTAAGAGATATATATATATATATGATAAAGTGAAACCGACAAAGACAAGGGTGACCGGAATGGCCATTTTTGGCTTATTAGCCGTCATCAGCTAGTCATACCCAATCCCAAGTGTGGCATACCTGGGCTTCGAACCCACGAACTTTGGTAATTGAGTCGAACTCTCTACCATTGAGCCACGGGCTCGTTGTTTTGTCGGTTGCGATCGGGTATATGACGATAGAATGTGGAGCTCACCGATATGCTTACGGAACATTTATGTTCCGTTGTGCCCTGGAACTCAGACTAGAGCCCTCACAGGCGGTCGCATAGCGACGTGTAGCATATGTTGCAAATGTGGAACCGAAAAAGACAAGGGAGACCGGAATGGCCATTTCTGGCTTATAAGCCATCATCAGCCAGTCATACCAAATCCCAAGTGTGGAACACCTGGGATTCAAACCCGCGACCTTGGGTTACTGAGTCAAACGCTCTACCATTGAGCCACGGGCTCGTTGTTTTGTCGGTTGCGATCGGGTATATGATGATAGTGTGTAGCTCACCGATCTGCTTAAGGAACATTTATGTTCCGTTGTGCCCTGGAACTCAGACTAGAGCCCTCACAGGCGGTCGCTTATCGACGTGTAGCATATGTTGCAAATGTGGAACCGAAAAAGACAAGGGAGACCGGAATGGCCATTTCTGGCTTATAAGCCGTCATCAGCCAGTCATACCAAATCCCAAGTGTGGAACACCTGGGATTCAAACCCGCGACCTTGGGTTACTGAGTCAAAC
Source organism: Schistocephalus solidus (assembly GCA_017591395.1). Lineage (NCBI taxonomy): Eukaryota > Metazoa > Platyhelminthes > Cestoda > Diphyllobothriidea > Diphyllobothriidae > Schistocephalus > Schistocephalus solidus. Next base: position 39,651 of record WEDG01001142.1, on the reverse strand, counting down.
GCTCTACCATTGAGCCACGGGCTCGTTGTTTTGTCGGTTGCGATCGGGTATATGATGATAGTGTGTAGCTCACCGATCTGCTTAAGGAACATTTATGTTCCGTTGTGCCCTGGAACTCAGACTAGAGCCCTCACAGGCGGTCGCTTATCGACGTGTAGCATATGTTGCAAATGTGGAACCGACAAAGACAAGGGAGACCGTAATGGCCATTTCAGTCTTATTAGCCGTCATCAGCCAGTCATACCCACTCCCAGCTGTGAATAACCCGAGATTCAAACCTGCGACCTTTGGTCATTGAGTGTAACACTCTATCGTTGAGCCACGGGCCCGTTGTTTTGTCGGTTTGTCATCAGAACTATGAACTATGACAGTGAGGTGTTCACCAATCTGGCTAAGGAACATGGATGTTCCGTTGTGCCCTGGAGCTTACTTGAGAGCTCTCGCAGTTTCCACCTTATCATAATATTCCCCAAGTTGCTATGCGACTGCCTGCGAGGGTTCTAAAACGCACAACCGAACATCCATGTTCCTTAGCCAGATTGGTGAACACCTCACTATCAATATATATATATATATATATATATATATATATATATATATATATATATAAGGGTATGACTTGTTGATGACGTCTAATAAACCAGAAATGGAGGGTGCTCTCTGGGATCAGTTGTTTATTCCTCCCACGTTTTGAACTCACCCGTGAGCACCCCCTGATGATAGGTTCGCTTTAGTGGCCAAACTGTTGGTAAAATGAACAGTTACGGCGAGCGATTTTGGACACGGAAGTGGGCAGGAAGTAGGCTGAATGGAGGGACGGAGGGTAGGCAGCAGGAGTTTGAGAATGTGGAAGTCAGCGCAAGTTGGCCTTGAGGTAGGTCCGACTAGTTCACGGTGACAACAGCCTTGACCCGATCGACGCTGAAAACATCCTTGTTTAGGGGAGAGTATCGCCATATATGTGGTGAATTATAACCTAATTTTTAGGTTACCATGACAAAAAATGAGCAATATCTGATCGAGTATAGAGGTCGCGTACCGTGAATGCTTGGATTTATGGTTGAGACAAAACAAGGTGCTTGAACGCTGGCACATAGGTCGTTTTGAAAAAAGTAAGGACTAATTATTTGGCCCCCTCAACAGGACACCGGAATAGTAAAAACCAGCCAAATTAATAGAGGTGGTCCAGGAAGTGTAAATGTTCAAATGTCTTAACTACAATACTTGCCCTAGCGTGAACCTACACCGTAGCCCTATTCTTAACGCTAACCCTACTCTAAGCCCACAATTCACATTATCCCTAAGCTTGATCTTAACTTGCTCTAATAATAACCTTAAAATCTTATACTAAAATTAACCCTAACAATAAACCTTGCCATGTTTTCCGTGAAATTGGACGAATTGACACCTGAACTGCGGGTGGTTCTTGGGCTCATATACTCTTTGCTGGGCCATATAAATCATCCTTGCCATAAAAAAGGCCAAAACATATTTCCGAAATTGGGCTGACGCCAGTGATTAAAGATTAAAATCAAACACATTATAAACATGCCCACGTTAGAAAATCGTGGGAAGCTGTTTGCGTAGGAGGGATATTTGTCACTCAAAATGTTGTCGTTTGCACTGCAAACAATTTGCATTGGCCACCACGTTGAAGTCCGGACCCCACACACGCCTTTAATTTTGCCCCCACTGACAGGCTGCAATTAGGCCCTATGACATGATCAGCAGGTTCCCCATTAACAAAAACGAGTGCACATTCTGCTTGCTGTTTGCTTCGTATGATTTATCGTCAAAGACACAAATATTTGTAACACTTGACAGACAATCTAACAATGAGGTAGCCTACATGATGAACTGCATTTGCCCAACGGATTTTGAGCCAATTTCCACAAAAATTTTGAGTTACCCATAAGTTCATGCAGGCGTAAGGTATTCCAGATTTTATCATGCTATATTATGCATGATATTTTCATGTCATAATGGAAATATATTGTGTTTACCATAAGTTCGCGTAGTTTTTAATTGTTCAAGACTTTATCATGTTATTTTTGTTTGCGGTATGCGTATTATGTAAAAAACTGTTCATTTAGTAAAGCGTCTTAAGGATTTGTTCATAATTTTTTTAATTTGAATCAATTTTTCAGTATTTGCAGCTCAAAGAACATTAAGTGTCAGGTCAACAAAGACGAACAATTCCAACATCTTTTATTTGAGTTTAACAGAGAAGTCAAAGCAGTGGAGACAACCAGAAATATTTTTTTTTATTGTTTATGGGGAAGATCTAATAGCTGAAGGAACAGCTACGAAATAGTTTACCCATTTCAAGGAAGGCAAGTTCAGTACGGTGGATGCTTCGCGCTTTGGATGGAATTAAGGCCCTCACCTCAACGCTTTTATCCACGCAGCTCCCCGTTAAACACTTCGGAAATTGGCCTGAGAGATGGGATGCGACAAACGAACAATAGCTTGGCATCTGCACTCGACGAGAAAGGTCTTGGGTTCCGTGCGTTTTGAGTGAGGACAACAAGATTTCGTGTGCAAATGTTTCTACCTCATTAATGGCCCATTATTGCCTCTCTAGTTAACTACTTTTAAGCTGAGGAGTACTAGCAAGGACAAATAGGGCTTGTACGTGCATATGAATCAAAGGAAAGAATGATCAAGGTGCAACAAGCAAACATAACCTTGAAGTTAACCTGGTTTTCCCTCTCACAAAACGATACTGTGTACCTGATGTGATATTGATGGAGTTAGGAAGTATGAATGGCTTGGAACGTACCAGAGCATTAAAGCAGAAATTTTCAGCCAACAGATTCCCCATCTGGATAGGGCAATGGAAAAAAACGCCCAAATTGTCGAAAGATTGTCCGTTTGCAGCATGACAACGCCGGGCCCCACGCCGCCAAATGCACCAAAAAATTAATTAAAGTGCTTGGCTGTGAGGTTTTTCGCAAGCACCATATTCACTGGACCTTGCTCCATCGGAATTCTATTTTTTTAGTCATTCAAAAACAATTTGACCGGCATATTCTCAAATAATAACGCAGATATTCGAAATTGGATTGATGACTACAGTGCGTCAAAACCCGCAGACTTATTCAAGCATGGGATTGGAAAACTGCCTGAAAGCTGGGGGTGGGAGGTTGTGAATAACAAATGAGAATATTCAAAATACAATTTGGTGAGTATGCGTTAGCTTTCGATAAATTCTTCTCAGGCTTTTACATTTATATCACTATCCATCACGTATGCTCACCAAACTGTCTTTTGATTTTTTTTATGGGAATTTTCACTTTTCTAAAATGAGACTATATACTTGATTAATGCTGCGGATTAAATATAATAATAGGATAAAATTTGGAATAATTGAACACCGCATGAACTTATTGGGTGACCCAATACATCATATGGTCTTTGCTTAAGCTGAGAGGGCTTTTGCGGCTCGCAAAACGAAATTTCTACCTACAGCCATAGATGGACTAAAAGAACCTTTGGCACAGACTTAGTGTTCAAGAAACTGTCAAAGCTGCATCCAGCATCTCGCCCAAAGAGTTTGAAAGGACCACTGGCCTAGAACTAGATTAGTACTTCCTAAGTAAACTTGCTCAGGGAGGCCGCGTTCACTTATCGCACCTAGGCTAGGAACATCAGATTCACCCCAAAGCTCCCAACCTGAAACATGCCGGCTGCCATGCACAGCAGGCTAAGCAAATAAACGACACGTTACATCCTAACGAGAAGTCGGGTGAAGTGTATCCTATTCCCTGCATAAACTGTTTTTGCAATTACACCGGTCAGACTGAACACCTGCTTTGATAGCATAAACATATGACGGCGTGACAAGTAATTAAAAGTGGCAGTCCATACCTCCGAAAGTGATCAAATGTTTAGATTCGCAGCCACGAAGATAATTGCACACGCCAGACCGCGAATTGATTGAAGCCTGGGTTCCGATGAGGACTTAGTCCATCGTGTATCGATCCGGCGCAGACACGCAGAACACGGCGCAGTCTCCTCCAGACATGCGTCACCGATGTTTAATTGGCGAATACCCCTTAAAACTGACGTTTGTTTAGTTACCAATTTTAGCTCCGACGATAGACTCCTACACAAATTCTAAATCCTAGAATAAAAAAATCAATTATTCCAGTGCTCGCTTAGCCATCTTCTTCTTCTTCTTCTTTTTATTTTCATTCTTCTTCCTTTTTCATGCCCATACACACACCTGCCATTTCAGCACTCATCTACATTCGGGAAACACAGTTCCTATTAGCAAACTGCCAAGTGCACCTTCAGTCTTGAAATGTGGTCAAGTAAGCACATCGGCAAGTTACTACCCGTGCAAACACTGTCCGAAAAAATATTAATTTTGAATTCTGAATGCAACCCAATTGTTTCTCTAAACACAACTTAACAAAGGAGGTCATATGAGAATTTGCGTAAACGGTAGATGAAGGCTGTGCACAGGGCTGCCAATGTAGATGGTTAAAGCACTCGAAAATGAGTAGAGTACGTCAAGAGGATGGAACTTGCACAGAGGACTAGAATAAAGGATGCATGTCGAACCATTGTCACATCATGCTCAGGAGATCCCAAACTATTGCTCTGCCATCTCATTACTTTGCATCTGCATTTTTCACTGTAGTAGAAATCAGCCACAGGATTTCAGACGATTAACACGAGTGAGTTATTGTCACCCACTCATTTATTTTTAACAATAAGAGAGACTTTTGGCAGCCAACTGAACAGTGCTCAACAATGTTTTCCAGTCATTATCAAATCCTAAGAAATGCGGGTTGGTTCTTGCTTACTTTACAGTAGAATAGCTAGTGTTAAACTTTCTAAACGCTATTGAGAGACCTGACGTAATCGACAAATAGCAGCGTCAAACGAAACTGTCAAAAGAAACCTGAGGTCGTGATAGTAGGTCGAATGTCAAAACCATTTTCTGAAATATAATGAGGGCAAACGGTTTAAATGGAAAGACACGCGAGCCCTCGGAAGAGCTCCGAGGGATTTTAAAAAAGTACCCTCAAATGGGGCCAAAACTCGGAGAGGTGTATTTGGGACTTGACGCCCCAGGGAGCAAAATCGGCGAGATTGAGTAGCTGCGTGCTAAGTCCATGTTATAGGACCTGCGTCCTGCAGACGAAGATGTGACCACTGGAAGAAAATTATTCGCCTGAGGTTTCGGATTCTGACCCAGACCCATTATCAGAGACAGTCCGGGAAAAGGACGAGGACGATACAAAACTGATTTATCAGAGGACGGTCCAAACGAATCCGCAGCCAGAGAGCGATTCAAGAGACATCACTGGAGAAAAAAGTGCGCATGCTGCCTGGTCCAATGTCCTCCACAAACGAAAAATTGGTTCACCACCAATCCTCAAAAGGTCTGACAGAGGAACAAATGCAGGTGCTAAGGCACTAGGCCTCATTTAGCACAACTGATGCCAAACCCCCCAGCGTGATTGCAGCAGTGGCGGCATTCTTCAATCAGGCGTTGGAGACAGACAGAACTAAAACGCCATTCTTGGCGATTAGAAGGCTTTCATGGTCTACCAATTCCAATGCAACTACAAGGAAGTTAACTACGCTGGCGAAACCGGTTTCTGCCTGCGGACAAACACTTGATGTCAAAGAGCGGCTGTGATCAGTAGGTTTATTGAAGTGAGGAAAGTCACTGGAGATTCGTCAGAGGAAGAACTTACTGGCATATTTTCGATTGGTGCGAAAGGGTTACCAATGCAGCCAGTAAGTGGCAAGCCGTTAGAGGACGTGAGAAACACCCTCGGTCTAGTAAATTTTGCGTGGTTATTCCCTTGGCCTCCCGAAACCTCTTAAGCATCCTCATTATGTCACTCGGAGTTATTCAAAAAAGCTGGATTTATGACACGCACGGATATCAGTAGACTATTTAAAGGGTCAATTTACTTACAACAGAACATCGCAGTGGTAGGTGATTCGATTCGGCGAGGTTGTAGAGCAGAGTTAGGTTACGTACTGCACTCAGGTGGTGAGTGATTGAAAGGCAAGCATCCACGAGATCATTTGGAGGCGAGAGGGGGGGGGGGGGGGGGCGAAGCACAGGAAGTTGATCCAAACGGTAAATTCTGGGCACTGGAAGTCACCATCCTCCGAGGAATATAAATGTTCTATTAACGGTACGATATAATCGTCAATTGAAAACTCGGCAAGGATATGGTTTGCAGTCGGGGTCAGCACGCAGGCCCCTTAACCTAACCCTAACATTAACCCAAACTTAAACCTTAAAACTAAACATAATCTTAAATTTAACCTCACCCTCAAACCTAAACCGAGGAAGAACTTAACCAACCAAAGCCCGCTCAACTAAGGTAGTAGCTATTCTTGCATATTAAACCCACCTCGACTTCATACCATATCCTTACATACAACTAATCAGACTTAAAAATGGAGCAACAATCAAAACTCTTATAAGTTTCTGGCTGCTCATGCGCGAACTTACCGATTAACTGAATTTAAACATTTAAATAACCTGCGTTATGGGTGTATGGTGCCGATATTTTTAAAAAACAGGTTTTTGAAACTACACGCTATCCAAAGCATATTTTTCATCAAAAGAAGACAGTTTCGTCCACGCGTTTATTTTCCCAGAGGACACAGAGAAGAACCAAGCCTTAAAATGTTGCCACAAATCGGAGCAATATCTCTACTCAAAAATAGGCTTTTGGGTTCTTCTTTACTCTGGAGTGCTTTTAAGAAAACAGCCCACGAATGGTTCAAGGAAATTCTTAGGATTCTTCTCACACCGTATTCCCTCATAAATTATCCAATGCCGAAATTTCTCGCCTATTTTGGATTAAAATCTTAGAATTGAGTATTAAAAGTGGATAAGTGGAGAGCCCCTTCCACTTTCGCGTGTGTATGGATGGGTGTCTGACAGTGTCGAACAGAATCGCAAAATCGAGACTGCGACTCTCGAACTAATTTACTTGCACTTTAATATAATCCAAAAAAATAACTTTTTTCATGTTTGCGAATAAATTATGTCAAAGATCATTCCTCAGTTTCGTGGCCAAATATGTTATAAAATCCAACAGAAATGTCAAAATTTAAAATAATAAAGAAGAAAACGGCTGCTTGCCCGCCGGAATCGCGTCTTTATTAATATGAACTTGCAAACTCTTACTGGAGTTCACCATCAGAGATAAAAGTGGCAACACAAAAAACTGTCGTAAGAGGTAATGGCCAATCAGACCCTCAGTATGGTGAATGTGAAGAGCTCTGTATGTCGGCACCAGATCGATAAATCGATTGCCTGATTTCTCATCGGAGGCCCAGGCTTCAATCAATCCGCGGCCTGTTGTGTTTCCGGCATGCGCGCTTATTTTCGTGTCTGTGAAATTAAACATCAGTCCGGCGCTCAAACAGCCTTCATTTTCTTGTACGCACATCTGGAATGCGAACATTCACCTCAATTCGCAGTCAACGTGGTCCAATTTTACTCAGTTTATGTCCTTGTGAAAGGAGTATCCCGAATATGAGGAAAACTTCCCAAACGTAACAAAGCCGTAAGTGTATGTGAACTCTCTTTCTAAAAGTTCTCCCCATGGAATAGCTTTGGTGCCACAATAGATAGCTGCAATAATTATTCGTTTCTGGCTCATCAGGCCTATTTCAAGAACGGTAAGGCCGAGAGATTAGGCTCAAAAAATCGTAGCTGTAATGTTAAAGTGTACTTTGCTAACTTCTTTCAGGCGCATAAAGGTGGATTTCGGTCCAGAAATTACCTACTTAAAGACGCAAGATTAGAATTGCCGTTTAAAAAATAAACATAATTAGTGTAAAAGATATTTACGAACGTACATTTTTAGGCCAGTATCGTTTAATTGTTTTTTTTCTGCCTCGCAAAAAACTGCAGGTCTCCTCTCTCATCATGCTGACCGCTTCGGAGCTCGTCGAATGCCTGGATAACGTCACTGTAAGTTCAGCAGTGAGGATGTCCTTGGCGCCATTGAGAAGCTTGTCCCCACCACTGATGCCGTCTGCGGCTATGTAGAACAGCACCGGGATGCTGAGGGCCTTCTCGACCCTAGCATTGTCACTACCTACCTTGGTACCCTTCACTAGATTTTCATAATACAAATTTTGCCCTTCAGTAAAAAAGCTATAGCATTTTCCAGCGCCAGGGCCCATGAGCATGATGATATTGGATCTGGTTCAGTTGCGTACAAAGCACCTACTTCGGAGAAACCGAAAGACTGCTTCGAACGTGAAATGCCGGACACGTGGCAGCAGGGCGGCAAAATGACGTCAAGTCTCAAGTCGTAGCTCATTCGGCAAGAACCAGCCAAAAATTCAAGTTCGATGAATTCAAACTTCTCGCAAGAGGTGATAATCGCGTGAGCCACGAGTTGCATGAATCATGGTTTACAGGCCCTCAGTATATAAACAGGTGTAGGGCGTACTAGATAGGGTTAGCACCACACAGATAGCATTTGGTCGCTCCATTTGTCTTGTACAGGTGGTGAATGTTCCTGTGGCCGCCCCTAACTGGTACCAAACTCTCACCTGTGGCTCCTCGAAGTTGGGTTCTTCCCAGCGGCCACACCCCGGGCAACCGTCCTCGAAAGTTTACTTTTTAAGTTCGACTGCCTGATAGTACATCATTCAGCCAAACACCCAGACGTATATCCTTTACACGAGCTTCCTGAAGTGTATTGAAAATTACATCGTGTTTTGCATTGGAGAATCCCTTAGGATGCTTTTTTACTTTCAGTCCCTGACGTGCGATCCAGTTTTGAGCGCTTTAGAAATAGCTTTAATTACAAATTCACTGTTTAAAATTCCACAGGGACTGTGTTTTTGAACAGATAAACATAACCGATTAGAATGCCCATTTTTGGTTTATTACTCGTCATCATCCAACCCGAGGCTCGAACCCGTGGCCTGTTGATTTGAGGTCCAACGCTCTACCATTGAGCCACGGGCTCGTTGTCTTGCCGGTTTTAATCGGGAATAGTAATCATGGTGGATGGGCTACCTCCGATCTGTTACGGGACCCACTCGTCCCGCTATCACTTTCGAGCCCCGCCAGCAGCCACATAGCCGCTCTCATTATAGAAAGATAGACATTAGCGACAAAGCCAAGGGAGACGGGAGTGGCGATTTCTGGTTTATTTACCGTCATAAGCCAGCCATACCCAACCTTAGATGTTGCACCACCCGCGACCTTTTGATTAGAAGTTCAACGCTCTAAACATTAAGCCACGGGCCGGCTGTAGCTGCTAACCTCAATTCAGTTTGTTAACACTTTGTTTCCGAGCCTCTCGGAGAGAAATACCTCTGCAGAATGAATCAATGAACAAATAAAAAGGCTGGTGGAGCACCGGAACAATTTGATTATGACAAACTCTGCCAAACATTAAGGACGTCTCAGAAGTGAACGGGCGCATTTACCCTGGACCAGGTGCTGGGCTTGCGCATCGTTCAAAAGTTACCATGCGTAGCAGAGTGATGAAAATCGATGACACACTAAATTTCAAGGAGCAATTTGGTGCAGTGCATTGCATCCCATGCTGAAGATGTCCCTGTAACTACATAGGTCAGACGGAACTCATACTCTGATCACACATACATGAACATAAGCTAGCTTTGGTTGTCCAATTCTACAAAATGGGATATAAATTCAACTTTGCAGCCGTCAAGGTAATTGACCATGCTGGAAACAAGACGAGCCGGGATGGATTGAAGTATGGTCCTCGGACGGCAACCCAATCGATATACCAATCTGACGCCAGGATACAGAGGTCAACATAATCACCTTCAGAGGTGTGTCGTTGCTCACCCATTGGCTTGTAACCTCCTATAGGTGTGATCTTTTTCTTTTGCTGCTGCCGTGTCAAATGATGGACCCCTGCGTGTTTCCTTGCCTTGTTCTAGTTTCTGTTGATTAGTTCGAAGAGATTTCCTATAAGAGTTATGTCCGGAATGTTGGCAGAAACAAAAATGCTTCGGAGGCCGCAGACAGAAAGGCTAGCCGTTTTTTAAAAATATTAGATTATAGGCGTAAGCTAAATTAGATTAGTACCTCCTTTGATCAGTGAACAGGGACATTATCTTGCACCATTATAGTGTCCATTCGGGGTCAATGAATACCGTTATAAACGAAGGAATCTTTAAAGATCTGGATGAAAACCTTGCTGTTTATGGTCTCTTTCGTCGACCGCCAGATTGGTCGCCCTCCTAATTTTGATGGCCATTCAAACCATCAGTTATCAACAGTTCTTGAAATTTGCCGTCGATTTAGTAATCTCTCAGGGAGGGTCTTTCCATATATGACTACCTGCGCCGACTTTTGGGGCCTATCTAAAACAGGACTCCTTCACAAAAGCAAATGCTTTTCCAAAGGAAAGTCTGTTCTTAATTTATCCCTGAGCTGATAAAAACTTTCTCTTATTAGTTTCCTACTAAAAATGGCTTTATCATTGCAGTCTGCTGATGAAGGCTGAATTCCCTCATCATGTTTCTAATTAGGTGCAGAGAGAACGTTCACAAATGTTCCCTCCGAAGAATCCTAAGGAGCATATAAAGGTATCGTTTTAGTGAACGACGAATAAAACCGTCGTCCTATTTGCTTGTAGACCGTTTTGGTCTACCTTGCTTAATTCTAGACACTGTTCTATAGTTAGTAATTCTCGAAAGTGTGGCATGGCCGATATCGAAAACACTAACCGGTGTCTCGTGCGGCAGCCCTTTGGCTACTCACTTGCGTATGCGCTCTAAATCAGCATCGTACAGGCAATGCTTTAAAATTGTAATGGCACGGAGTGGCACAGAAAATTGAAAGCATGTCACCTCAAGCATGAACCTCAAGTATTGAATGTCACTGCCAAAAACTTTGACGTTCACGACGAAGGACCATAATGAGTGTGCTATTGAGTAAATAAGTGGGAAGCTCTAGTTATTATCTTCTCTTCTTTTTCTATGGCATTTGGCGAATAAATGTTTGTCTCCGTAATCATTTTGTCCAAAAAGTCATAAAATGGAAATCTTTTCACTCACTCACGTACCTTCTTAATTTCTGCTGAGGTATTTTGTTTAAAAGGGGAAAAATCGGCTGAAAAAATTGCATCAGAACTGTTAATTCTACCATATTCTTCACTAGAAAACGATCATAGAAAAGTTCGACTATTTTTTTCAAAGATAAATAAGGCAATATCAGTTGTTTTCCTAGATTACAAATTAGGTAAAAGTTCAGGGCACAGTAACGTCCTATGTTTCACATGAAAGCTAAATTTACCTGCCTAAATAAGAACGGCCCCGTTACTTCTAAGACATTTACTTATGCCCCGAAATTACGGGTCCAGCAAAAGACAAAATTACCTGTTGGCAGTATTCAACTGGTTGGGATAAAATTGACACAACTTTACAACTCAGATGTGGGGAGGGGGGCTGATTTTTTTCGAAATACACCCATCCTAGGTCGTTTAGGAAGGTTTTCTGCAACAATGCGAGCTTAGATTCCCCAACACTCTATAAGTCTACCTTTTTTTCTAAACGAAAGGTGAAGGGTTAGAGTCATCTGTGCTATATTTGAGTGTCCACGGTGCTGTTTTATAGCCGATATACGGCTACAAAACGATGAGAGGGTTTATGCACAAGGAATACTTCGGAGAGCACACGAGAGGCTAACTATCCTGTGGCAGTAGGGGGTTGATTGGTTCAGTGGTCTAAAGTCCATTGCCATAAGGGAAGTATGGCAGATTCCCTATCTCAAGAAGTGTGAATAGATATTTTTAAATGTGTTTTCCATTCTAAAAATTACTTAAGTAGGATGCAATATCGATTAACGTACAGTCTTATCCCAAGATATTTCAGCTACGTTACGATTCCGGCTTCTGAGCAAGCAGAAAGCGTACTCCATAAAAAATGCTTACTTTGTTTTATACATTTTTCTCAGTGACTTTCGATGCTCCTATAATTTCGACTATATTATATAGGAAATATATCCGAAAAAGTCTTCCTTGTACTACTAATACTACTACTACTACTACTACTACTACTACTACTACTACTACTACTACTACTACTACTACTACTACTACTACTACTACTACTACTACTACTACTACTACTACTACTACTACTACTAATACTACTACTACTACTACAACTACTATTACTGCTACTACTAATACTATTAATACTACTACTACTACTACTTCAAAGTTTATCCTAAAAGAAAGGGGCTCTTTCGGTTATAGATCCGTCTAACTTGTCGAAAAAATTTGAACTTTACCGGTCGTTGTATTTGAAAATCCCAATTTGATCTATGATACGAGAAAGTGATCCCATAGTTCTCAGGAAATTTTGCAATCGAAGTTGATCATGTTGTATACTTTGTAGGCAACATTAATAACTTTATGGATACAACTTAGTATGAATGAGCATTTAACAGTCTTATAAAATCTCATAATTATAAACCATTTCAACATGAAAGATACTATTTCTTCAAGTATAGAACTTGAAGGTGTGAGTTGCTCTGAATAGAGTACATCAAAGGACCTTTTTGTGTATTTTTTTTTCTATAGGCTTTATTGGAATTTATAACGGTATAGAAAATCATATAGGAAAACTTAGTACTATTTAGGTATTCCTTCCTTACAGAGTGTAGTTCTTTCAAGCCGCCTGAGGCCTGAGAGACAACACCTATTCCCAGTCTACCCCCTCCCTTGACAACTGAATGAAGGGTTGTGTGGGTGTAAGAGGCTTTGCTGATTGAACACATGACAAAATGCAACGCCTGTCACTGTGGGAGTTCTGCAGGCAGAACGACCCGCTGCGTCAGAGAGACTGGTATCGTCACCGCAACTGCGCACCTGTCAAGTTTAAATTACAGCTGTCTCTAGTGCTTAGAGTGTTTTAAAGGGTTTCCTTCTTTTGTTTTCTGCGCATAAGTTCCAAGTCAATAGTTACAGACCAATTGGCCTCACCTCAATTTGCTGCAAAATCACGGAAAAAATAATAAACGAGAACTAATGCAATTCTTAGAGCAGCATAAATTATTATCCGATGCGCAGCATGGATTCCGAAGTGACAGGCCTTGCGTAACGATATTACTCTATTGTTTTGAACACTGGACTCGAGCAGTTGACGTAGGAATTGCTCTGCAAGTAGTCTATATTGACTTAAAGAAGGCATTTGGTATTGTCCCACATCAGCGACTCCTGCACAAACTCAACCGAACAGGCATTAGGGGTAATCTCCTGAAATTGATCCAAAGCTTCTTTCTTGGCCTCTCTCAAACGGGCCATATCGATAACCAACAGTCGATGGAGGTTGTGGTTGAATGTGGTGTTCCCCAGGGCTCCGTTCTTGGCCCTACTCTGTTCAGTACGTACCTCAACGACTGCATCAGTGAACCCAATGGTGATTTTATCATGCTTGCGGATGATATTCAGCTAGGAAATGCCGTCTGAACTGCAGCTGACACAAAAAATTTGCATGCGAACCTACAGCGACTTCAACCGTGGTCGAAGAGCCGGATTTTGTCGTTCAATGGGAACAATTTCACTGTAACAAGATTCGGCAGACCCACTATTCCGAACCTCATGGATTACTGCTTGAATGGTATACCACTGCAAGAAGTGGACACGCAGAAAGACTTGGAATGTGGACCTTGTTCAAACACTTGCTGCATTAAGCAAAGGTATCCAAGTCTGTGATTTCAGTTCTCTACCTTGTCAAGCGGGCTTTATCTGCCTTTGATGAAGACCGCTTTGCCAAAGTCTCGAACTTTTGTGCGGCCTCACTCACGAGATTCTTGTTAACCACAATAATATGTACGTATACTACTCATCATATGTGAGTACAAGTTTATGTTTACTCCTTTCGATTAACCAACGGCCGCTTATTTTCCGTACGCTTCTATGTAAACCCCTTTTTTAATTTTCCTGATGTATCAGTGCCTTTTTAGCCAACCTGTAACCAAGTGTGAATTAAAAGGCATTTTTCTATCTTTCCCTTAATAAATTGAACTGAAAAAAGCTAGAAACGAAGCTGTGGCTTACCTTACAGAAGTCAGAATATGGAGGAGGAGGAGGAGGAGGAGGAGGAGAAATATGTGCGCATTCATAAGGATCTTCCTCAGTGGCAGCGGTTGCTATTAGCGACACTTACTACGCCAACCTGAAACCCCCCACACCAATGCGTTTCGCGAGTCCATAAGAAGTCATAGAAGCCTTCTAAATGTTCAGTTCCGTAAAAATAAGATGAGTAGTTTTTCTACACTTTCCCGAACCTCAGTGTAATATGGACGCATTTCGAGGTTCCAAGACTACTGAGGTTGCTGTCGTTGTTCACTCTACTCTGAGATTTGCAGTGCGTACACATGAGCATTTCTTGACCACTCCTTTGTCTTCAGTACTCTTGCGTAACAAAACCTCAGCGCACGGCTCTCCCGACTGAGCTGTCTCTCTTAAATTCCTCACCAAATTCTTCCAATCCGGAAATCTGAAATCTACGGTCTTATCCCCTCAGTTCTTCTCCGTCTACACTGATGAGCTGAAATCACCAAATGACTGACTGTATGTCAAATGTGCCGAAAATGGGGGTTTTGGTCAACCCCTGAGAAATCCTACTCATCTTCACTTTCTGGAGTATAGCTTGGATCACGTCTAAGAATGGACATTGGAAAATCGTCTCTAAACGGAAATCAGTCCATTGTGCTTTTTTTAACTCTGAGCTGCTCCAACCCCTTAATCCTTGCACATAATTCCCAAGCTGTATCCTCGCTCTGGTACCTTGGCGTTAAGCTGACATCGAAGCTCTCCCTTTCCTCTCACATTGAAATCCTCTTCACTAAAATTCCTTAACTTCTTTATTATATTTGTCGTTTACGTTCCTGTCACACACCTCAGCACCTAATCTGAAGATTTATCGATGACTACATCCTCCTTCTCATTCTCTATTTGTCACCTGTTATTTTTAACGCTTTGTTTACAAAAGAGTTGCTGATTTTAAGACATGCTCTTTGAATGTTCTCCCCTACTGCTGGAGTTGCTTGAGTCCTTTAAATTGCTATCATACTACAGTGAAATTTCAAAACAGTCCATTAATTCGCTGATCGAATTCTGGATGCTGACGCCCATCCTCTTCATTCTGAACTTACTGCCTCGAAGTCCTTCTGCCCCATGTGCCGAGGCTACCGACCTTTATCGTGCCGTACATCGGCCTATCCGCGTTCCGTGTTGCCATTTGTGGCACAATAAATGGTGTGAAAAAGATAGGAATGCAACGAACTGTAATAGATATCCATTTTTATGTAAAGCTATTGACTCTTGCGTTATTTGTTGATATTCCGTCTGCTCATAGTGAATGGAGACGGAGTCTGTTGGCTACGACATCTGGAATCAGGTTACTCAAACCGGTCCTGTGCGCCCAAAAGAACTCCATACAAGTGCCGTAATTACCATGACCGAAAGCCACCAATTCAGCCGCCCGTGGAATAAATTAAATTTCCAGGCAGATGACTGACCGCAATTTGCATTCCTGCTCCGCCCCTCCCCTCTGAAAACCGCACGTTTTTTTCTACTTGCCTGACGAGAATTTATCCCAAACAAAACTATACTCACCAAATTGTCTTTCGGAGCCACTGTTGTCTCTAATTTTTTTCTCTCTCATTGTGGGTTTTGTTCTCTAGTTCCAGTGAACTGGGAAGTGAGGATGAATAAGCAGTTCCGCAGTTACGTGTGTTATGCATTTTTAAAATATGAATACTGTTTAATCACTGTTTGGTCCTTAGCAGATATCAAATGGAAAGGAGGAAAGAGAATGTGGGTAAATTGATACAGTAAAGTTTCAGAATTATTCTGACTCCATTTAAGCAATCAACATTTTTAGTTAGCATTATATTAATCTACCAGTATGCTCTGTCCTCCTCCCGACTTTGGCCTGGTAGTTGGTTGCGGTTGGTAAAATTCGCCACAAATACGAACCTTATTTTCGTTGGAAGCTAACAGCTCGGTTTGCGCTCATTCCTGATTTTCAGACATCACACGCACAAACCTCAGGAGTTACATTGTCTTCAGTTAGTTTGCGGCAAGCAAAGGACTGAAGATTGGCTGCAGCATTGCTTCAGCAATCGCACCTAGCCACCACCATGCACTTAGAGAGAAGGACCTAAAAGGTGGAAGATAAAACTGAGGGAGTGTGTTGAGACTGATGGTTTGGTAGAATTGAAAGCAGACTGCTAATTGTGAGAAAAATGGCCGAGGATTTCGTACATGTCCTTCCCCGTCTGGCAGGACTCGGAAAGGAGAATAACCCCCTCGCGTTATACGGGTGATCTCGTTCTAAGTTCCGGGAAGGGTACATGTTTCCGTGTCCTAACGGCCACTTAACCCTAACCCAAACATAAAACTAGCACGAAGCCACCTGCATTACTGGGCATTCACATTCCAGCTTCGCACAGTGTGTCACATGACTAATTCATGTCTAAACCTGCACAGATTTTCCTATAAGTAGTCAGCGAATTCGGGATTTTCGGTCTTTTATTAAAGCAGGCATCCATTCCGTTCTTTGGTTACCATCAGGCACTCCGGTTACCGAGGCGAAAATTGAAACTAACGTACTCTTGAAAACAGGCTGCATTTTAGACCTTCAGCACTAGTTAAAAAGAGCTACTCTTAAAAGTTGCAAAAAATATTTAAAAAATGGTCCGAGTGCTTCAATTCTAAAGGCAACTAAGCACACTCAAAAGGGCCCGTGATGGCAGAGGTCGTAATCATAAAATGGAATTATTAATAACTGCTCCGAACTTGTAAGGGCTTGCAGCAAGCTATACTGGAACAAGCAAAAGTCAACCCTCAGGTCGGCTCACGGTAGTTTTGAATTAATCCTTTTGATGATAATCAAACCTGTGCGCTAAAAGCGAATTTTATGCTTCAGGTGCTCAAGATTTCCTACAGGAATTCATCGCCAAAAATAGAACAAAAAATGCTCCGATGCCGTAAGCTTGGCGAATAGCAATTCAGACATGGCGAGTCAGGTAATTAATGTGTCATTTTCGACTACTTTTCGATGACTGTGTACACGCCTAATTCACAAAGGCACGTTTTCTGACAACCTGACGCAGTATATCCGGCGTATGTTTTTCCTTCACAGTATTTACCCATTTATGCCGTTGAGTAGACGTACGTCTGAAAGCGAAGTGCAAGGCGAATAAAACGGAATTTCTGGCAGTCGAGTTTTTCTCGTCTAGGCTGCACTTTGAAACCTGTCATTTTTATATTCCGCTATCCATCCTTCTTTACATCTCCTCCCTCTCTCTGTCGTTTTGTTTTCTAAAATATTCTTCCAAAGGAGATAAAAAATTTATCAAAACCACATTTGAATAAAATGCAACTTTGGACATTCGAGTCGTATGGTGACGTCCATAGCAAAAGATCTTAAATCGTTTATATGTGCCCATCGTGTAATATATTATTTGGATCCCAATCCCGTTTCCGCTTCTCTGCAGCTTTTACAGTCTTCAACCCCGGATATTGATACTCGGTAGATCAAGTTTATTCTCCAAATTACTTGAGTTCATTCACAACTTTGATCATAAAATATATAAAATTCCATGGTTTTATTAACAGATCCCGATCAGGTGCAACAAACTGAGTATACCGCCTAATCGAATCACCACCGGTCCTATAAATGTCTTATTTCGAAGAGATTCCATCACCGAAATATGCCGGAGGACTCCTCTTATTCACGGCTCATTCTGATTGGTTGGTGAACTTTCCTAAAGCAGTGCACACAGCTCCACCATCTCGCGTATATATAAGCCTCCCGCCTTCGTCCAGTAGCTAAAAGAGGTCATGTTTCCAATGAATAGAGTGATGGGAACCACTTTGGAAGCCCTGCTAGTGACTTGCCTAGCGTGGATTTCTATGGGTTACGGGATACATCGACTCCCGATCTCTGCCACGGGGACCGAAGTTGACGTACAGGATAATCTTTACGGGTCAGGCGACCTCTTGCGCGAACAACGCAACTACGCTCTGTCTCCGCTGGGCTACCCGGATCGACCAAAAAAATTCGAAAGTAGGAAGGAGAAGGAGAACTACGTCGCAGCTCTCAATACCTACTTTATGCTGTTTGGGAGACCAAGGTTTGTGCCAACTATGGGTTTAACTGCCGCTTAAGTACACCTTAAGTGCACATTTTGCAGAAAAGTTCATATGGAAACCCGAAAGGGACTTTACTTGTGAAAACCAGATTACAATGTGAAATTGGAGTTCTTGTGAATTATATTAGCCTAGTAGCCAATTATATTTATTTTCAAAGAGATTTTCACTAACCTGTTCCTGAAAAGCCGTAGGCCATTAAAAAAACGGCAAATATTCAGAGCACTTGAATTTAAAAAATCTGTACAGGACTCGGTTCGTCTTTCAGATTTAACAGAAAGAAATTTCTATTACTCGAAAATTTATCTACTAATTTAAAACGTCAGCGAAATCAAAAAACGCTTTCACAGAACGAACTATTTTACGATAAATCAGAACTCTTTATTATAACGTTGCAATAGTATTAAATACAGTTGAAAAACGTTGTCTTGGCATGAAGGTGACTGATACCTTGAAAATAGTCTAGTCCAAACTCCATTCGGATTTAGGTCTCTTTTTACATTTTATTATTTCGAATCAAATTTCGAATCTGAATTTACTTCTCGAATGGCCAAAACGGGTAATACAGAAATGGTTTCGAGTAGAGCACATATTTTTTGTGGCACATGACTGCTGTGATCCAGGTAGCGGCAGTTATCCCATCCGTACGTAAGATAGTTACTCATGTGTATAACGACCGGTTTGCGTGTTTCGTATTTCGCGGAGATAATATAGGCGGTTTTTCGATAGAAGTGTGCACGTTTGTTCATAGTTCATTCTAATACTTACGATATAATTCAGGACAATGCACGTCACCATGTTACTGTTTGTAGGCAAACTATAAACTAGTCTTACAGATTATCTTGATTAGATGACTAAAATTCCCTAATATTATTTAACAATGGGATGAATGCATTCACAGTGGAAAGTACTTCGGCGCTGCCAAACCGAGAATACTTCTTGCCTGGTTGCATGTAGAAACTAGGTTAGTTCTTCTTTCTTAACAGTGTTTAACATACGATATGACCAAGAAAATCTCAGTTGCTTTCTATAGTTGTACGGAAAATGTTGTCTTCCGGAAGTAACCTACTTTACAGAAAGTAATATGAAAAGTGTAAAAAATTAAATATTACAAGACTTGATACTTTAACGTTAGCAAAATTGTGGAAATCATTAAATTAAAGTTGATCTAAGGTTGCAACCTTTCTTTGAATGATAGAAATTTGTTTGGATGGACTTAAGGATTCTATACTTTTCACTTCAGGTTATTCTGAGCCACCTTTGTCTCCTCACAGAAAGTGTTGATTTAATACAAATTTTTGCAGGGTTTTAAAAATTATTTTTCTAAAAGACGCACCATCTCAGTATTTCCTGATACGTGCGCCTCGTTAGACGTATATAATAGTGTCTGCTGGTCTAAAAAGGCATAGATACAGATCAGCTTTACCTGCTCGACAAAGTGACTGAAATATGGCGATAGACAACAGGATCCTTTGTTCAAAGCCAGTTGATTCCTTTTATTCGGATCATAATATAATTTAGATAGCAAAAGAATATTGTGTAAAACTCCTAGCGAGTATCTTATACTTAATATGAACTAGCACTCACTTTCTATTCACCTTATACTTCGATTCTTTAAAACGGTAAGAAATATTAAGTAAAATATATATATATAGGAAAATAAATAAAGGAATATATATATATATATATATATATATATATATATATATATATATATAGGAAAAATATGTAAAACAAAAACACCTGCATCATGGGCAGTTCCTATTCCCAAGTTCTGCAGGGGAGACCATATTAGTGATTACTATCCGAAATATCTGGAGGAATGGTTCAGCTGTTCACGTAATTTATTGATGATTTTCGTAGATGGGTAACTATGTAATACACGAGCCTGTCGTATGTCTGCTCGTGGTTCCTTTGCCAATTCTGCAGTCAGGTTCACCTCAGCACTCCTCGACCTATTCCATTTCCTTTCTGAGAGAATCACACTTGAACTCGTACGCGCCATCTCAAGCGTCCCATAATAAAATAAGTCAAATAGAAATAGTATAAAACTTAACGGACTGTTTATTGGCCCTACATCAGACACTATAAAATGGGGTGTAGCTGGATACTGCCACCGGGGAAGGGGATCCAGTGATGGAGGGTGGAGCTGGAGACGGCCACCAGGGCGGGAGATCACAATATCCTGTGCACACTGCAAGGGCACCGATCACTCCATCGTCACTACACTCATAATAACTGCCCTTACCTATTCGAACAAGGACCCCTATGCAGTCCGGAGGGTCTACTAAAAGTATATGAGTGTGGTGGACTGTTGCAGTTCTTACTAAGATATAAAATATAAATCACAAGGGCTAACAAACTAATGTATATTACAGTCAATCGGATCAACCACTTAAGAGGAGGATGGGAATAATTTGTGTAAGAGCAAAAATGCATGCGAAAAAATACGCCCATTTTAGCCTTTTTTTTATGGGAACACAACCCGAATAGTGCCTGCCGCACCCTGATTTAGCTGCCATATTGTTCCAGCGCGTCTACGAAGCGGCCCGTTTCGAGGACATGTGTGCCTACTGTGCATAAAGCTATGATCATACCTGCGATAGAGCAGCAAGATCAAATCTATAGCGAACTTAAGGGAACAACCCGAAAAGGTGATCGAAAAGGGAAGAACTCAATCCTCCAGGAAGACCTCTGTCACTAGTTCACCATTGCACATGTCCTACCACGAGAAGGCGAATGGGCTCACCTAGCTTAAATACTGAATCGTGTGAATTACCAGACAGCAAATAGCTGACTGCCTCAATAGAAAATCGGGAAAAATGGAAGATAGAAATGCTACGCGACGGGAAGGACAACTGTGAGACTGCTGACGTCGAACACGGGAAATTAGTAAGTCCTCGAACATTTTCCGTAATTTTAATGCGATGAAAAAGAGCGCTTTATCGTACCACTCCAAAATAAACCTCTCATCCATATGCACGTAACACTGTGGAGTTCGGTAAAAAATTGGTTCGCGTAATTATTCTGTGTTGTTCGTACATGCCCGGAAACGAGAGAGTGAGTTTTTGTCGGCAGCTTCTGAGCGTCTGCTGGCGGGGCTCAAGTTTGAGCCCCAAGGCACCGTGGGGATGACTGTGTTCCGCAGCGCGATTGATAAGCGCCCTAGAACCGCTGTTAATATTCATGATCAAAACCGGCAGGACAATGGGTCCGAGGCTCAAGTTTAGGACATTGAACATTTAACCGCCAGGTCGCGGGTTCGAGCCTCCGGCGGTGCACAACCCCGGGTTGGGCGTGGATGGCTGATGACGGCCCATAAGACAGGAATGCCCATTCAGTCATCCTCGTTTTTGTCGGTAAGTTATTGCGGTCTACGATTGAAAGAATTAGTTCAAAATTTGCCTAATCGTTAGGCCTGGGAGTTTCAAGGAGCTTCTGCTTGACAGCATGCTCTTTGTGTATTTACTAACAAGGTGACTTGGAGTATTTTATGAAATTATTCTTTATTCGCGATTTATAGATAAAAGGGAAGTGAAATCGACTGAAGCTACCTATGGAAAACTGTATTTGAATGGGTTAAAAATATTCAAGCAGAATTTTGTTCCCTTAATGCAACAACAGTAATTTTGCTTTGGAATACGGTAATGATAAAAACAAAGTAGAGAAACTGTCTACTATATCTGTAAAGTACATTTCCTGAAACCGTCTGTCAAAATTTGGCGCCGAAGCCCGCGAAATTAATTCAGGTTTGGCTGTTCTACAAAACGGAGATTTTTCTGCTATTATTTCTGGAACAATAATGAGGCAAAAGGTCAAGATACCCCTCAAAAATATTTTGACATGCTGTTTCTAGTTCACCACATCTCAATGAACATGGTGGTTGTGTGGATTGAAGCCTTCAGGAAAGCGCAGAGAATTCATTAACAAATAAAATTCATTAAAATTCATTAAAATTCATTAAAATTCATTAAAAATAAGGAACAGAAGAGGATTGAGGAGCTGACCAAGATGTGTACAAAATGTTGTTTGCTTGCGACCTGAAAGTAGAACGCTTCAAATTGTACTCGATATCTTTCCCCAACATGAGTTACAATAAAGTTAAATGTATGTCTAATAGTACATTAACCATATTTTTATGTTTTATTTGCATAAACTTCTGCGTCCTTAGTCGTTTTAATATTGGTGGTCTTTTATATTTCAGTAAGAACTTATTTTTATGCTTTCTTAAACCTTCTACTGTCGGCTTGACATCAAAAGTTATTGACAATCTGGCTACTTTTATAGGCTAAGGATAGTTGGGCTAGCCGTTAAAGCCAGTGGTAATCATTTAGAAAATCGTGCAATACGTCAAAGCATTTATTTAATAACTGAACAAATTAATTTATTATAATTTGAAATTCCGCAGTCTCCGAGGCGGTCGAATTATAGTTAATATAGGACTTTGAAGTTCCAGTTCGCGTTTTCGTAAGGAATACAGTCTACGGGCCATGAAAACTGTTCCATGTGCATAACGTGTCATTATCTTTTGACTTGAAATGTTGAAGACACAAAGGCGAATACAACTAGCCGGTTGAACTTGTCGCAGATCCACTGTGGGCGAATCCCTAAAACTTGGGACGAATTCAGCATTCCCCGAGAATTGCTTTGATCGATTTTTTTAACTGTGCTGGAATATTATTTTCAAGCTATTGATATTCAGCAGAAGATGGAATTGAGCAACATTATTAAGATATTTTTGGGCAACTACCATATACATGGATATGTCTAAGACATTTTGACCTTATCACAATGAGTCTGGCTGATCTAGTCTGATCCACAGTCTTGTTATAGGTATTCGTTCGCATTTATGAAAAGTACCTACGCATACAATTTTACTCCTTTGGAGTTTCTGTTCTCTGACCGGGCTTCAACAATTACTGCTCCCTTCTGATATAGCCACCAAAACGTATCTAAAAAAAACTTGCAACGCTTTCATGCAGGTTAACTGTTTTTTCTGATTCTACTGAGTATAATATTTTGAGGGAAATTCTCATTATCACACAATCTGAATTAACCTTACAGACGTTGTTAGCAACATAAGAATATGATAAGCATCTGCGTACAAAAGTGCTTTGACAGGACTAACTAGTTTCATATCATCCAATACTAGGCAAACCTGTTGGAATCTCATACGACAATAGTATTCTGTAGATCAGATTGCTTGAGATTTTTAAACAACCAGGTTATTGTGGAGCTCTAATGTGCATTCAGTAGGTGCTTAAGAATCTTAATTAAAAAGTATTTAGAGGCTTTTAGAGAGGAGCCTACGGAAGTCAGTTGTGATTTCGCATCACATGTCATCACGCTGGTGAATGGTTCAAAAGAAAACCTTGTTAACTGATGCGCACAATACGTGCAGCAGATCAATGTAAGAAGTTTTTTTATTCAAGTCGCTTATTAACAGTGCCAATGGATGCAGGTCGCTTGGCAGCCTTTATAGTAGTGACTACAGTGTGTCAATATTTTTCTCAATATATTCGTCAGCCTGAACATCCAAAATTAGGACGTCTACCGTGCGCCTCGAAAAATGGTGGGTGCAATGACGGCGACTTTCCCAACCACTGCCTCACCCCCTCCTCCATCATCATCGTTCAGTCGGTAACAGAAGAGATTCAGAACAACTAGAAGCAGGGATCAGACTTAGAGGGCAAACAAACCGTCTACGTGTGCCACACATACACCTAGTGCACACAAGATGGATCAGGATCTCACATAAACAACAAAAGAGTGGCTCGGATTCCACTCAACTAGGAATACCATGGGGACCAGATTAGGAAGGATCCACTAAAGTCTGACTCTCAGTTCTATTAGGAGAACTGACAGTTGAAACCTTCCAAGCCACTACCTTAAGCACACCGTATTAGTTCATCAGTCCACTATCCGAGCCGGGCTTATATATGTATATGTGTGCAGCAGAAAATTACCAAAAAAGACTAGGGGACATTCAAATGGCTATTTCCGGCTTATTAACCATTATCAAGCAACCATACCCAACCCCAGGTGATGTACCACCATAGGTTTGAACCCGCGATCTCTTGCTTAGAATTACCCAAACATTAAGCCAAGGGCTTTTTTTACTGTTGGTTTCACTCGGAGCAACAGGATATCAAGCCCATGGATCAAGGATTAGAGCATTGGACTTCTAAGCAAGAGGTCGCGTGTTCGCGCCTATGGTAGTGCACAACCTGGGGTTGGGTATGGCTGGCTGATGACGGCCAATGAGTCAGAAATGGCCCTTCCAGTATACATTGTCTTGTTGGCACTTATATTCTATGTTGCCTATAATATATTAGCCGCTGTGCGGGCTGCTAGTGGAGCTTGAGAGTGAGCCGAAAGTCAGAAACGGGTGAATTCGGTCCGTAACCGATCGGTCGGCGCCCCACTATTATGTGTGCATCTACACATATGCGAGTTTGATTTGCTTTCTCTTCATTATCCTAAAGCACCAGTTAACTTATGGGTCTACATAAGAGCGCTAATGGAAATCTTTTCGTTAAAATGCACTTACTGGTAGATAAATTACGGAAAAGCCACCATATGCTGATTTAAAAGATCAGGCCTAAATTTAAGTGCCTTATATTGAATTACCTGAAAAATCTTCGTTTAAAGCTACCAGGTTGCAAAAAAATTCACAGTTTGGTATGAAACGGTTTTATGATGTCTGAAATAAACTGCTTGAAAACAAGTCACAGTAATGGAAAATGCTGATGTCTTGATACCAGTATTATATTACGATCCTTACAATCGTTCTACTGTCGTTAAAACCGACGAGAACATTGAACAGGATAATTTCGTATTTAACTTAAGTGTGCCTCATTTTCGGTCAAATTTACGTACCCCAAGCATCTGATGGTTAAAATGAAAAAAACTTATAATCGACATCTCTCGTCATAGCGTGGTGCAGCTTGGAACTCGTTTGTAGAAGGAGTTATCTAATAATGTGGGAAGATGTGTCTTCTTTTAGAGCTTTAACCGGGTAGAAACAGATAGAAAAAAAAACTTTTTGAAAAATAAACTCCATGATTAAGAAACCTAATCACAGGGCTTGAAATTGATCATTTTTGGTAGTAAACTAAAGACAGGAACTTTTACAGGGCTGAACCGCTATATTTTCTCAAATTCCGCATAAATTAGAACATAGACACAATCTTTCCTTCCATGTGCAATATGTAGGCTACGCTAAAAAGAGCTAGAGTGTATTCTACGGTTTTTGTCATCCGCCTTTTTACGAAGTCTTAGACGCAGGGAAAGACTTTCAGAACAATTGATAAGAGAGCGGAATGCGTAATTACATATGCCAACTGACGAACCTTCTGCTCTTATTATAATACTCTAATTGATATGGCCTTATGCGAAAGCAGAGGTGAATATTTGCGTCATTCCAACAATTCCTGATGATATTTTATCAAAGCAAGTAATCGGAAAACCTAAATCGTAACTGGCTCCCTCTTAATGTACACTTCATAACACTCCCACTCAGATGGCATCCAAGCAGACCAGTTTTGACATAATAACATAACCGACAAAGTCAAGGGAGAATGGAATGGCCATTTCTGGTTTATTAACCATCATCAGCCGACCCTACCCAACTCCAGGTGGTGCAATACCCGAGTATCAAACCCGCGACCTGTTGATCAGAAGGCAAACGCACTAACCACTGAGCCATGGGCTCGTTGTATGGCCGGTTTCGATTGCGAATATTAACAATGGTAGATCGACACTCACCGCTCGGTTGCGGGCCTCATTTGGTCCGTTGTGCCTTAGGGCTCTCTCTAAAACCCCGCCAGCATCTGCACAGCAGCTAGTGATAAACCTAGAGTCACGTTACTGATCGGTGATCACCCATCTACCGTTGCTAATATTCTCGATCGAAACCGACAAGAAAATGAGTCCATGGTGCATTGCGTTAGAACTTTGAACTTCTAAACAACAGGTCTCGAGTTCGAGCCTCAGATGCCGCAACACTTGGGGTTGGGTATGGCTAGCTGTTGATGGTTAATAAGCCAGAAATGGCCATTCTCCTTTCCATATGTCTTTGCCGGTCATATCCTTCGATTTATACCACTAGCTGCCTTCCGGCTTCTGTTGAGACTATGGAGTGAGCCCCAAGGCACAATGGGACGAGTGAGTCCTGTAAACAATCGGTGAGCCTACATCTACCGGATCAATTTTGCTTGCCTGTAATTCGGGTGCACAATTCACGGACCAGACGTGCATGGCACGCGTAAATGGGCTGCGGCTGAGCCCGGCTATGGTCTTCCTGACGCAGCCCTGCCTCCAGGTCCAAGGGGAGAGGAAAGAGAATGAGGAGTGCGAAAAATGCTGCATAAGTCTATGATCACGGTAAACTAAGTCACTCGCAAGTCAAGATCTCTAGACCAACCATTCTGTAGGGCGCATTGTGAACACGGTCGGCAATAACGACTGCAATGTCATGTGTTATCCGCATAGTATTGCTAAACGTAAAACCTGCTGGCCACTTCCAGGAAAAAAGCCGCATGCAAGCGAAGCACTACAGTGTTGAATACGGATACTGGCAATACCGTGAACACGACTCTTTAACGAATGGTTGTCGTAGGTCTGTTGGAGGACGCTGATGTGTATACCCAGTGGGAAAAAAACGCGGCGCCATCAATGCTCACGCTTCAGATGTTTCCAGACGAGAAATTCGGCAACCACTCTCCAAGAGGAAGAAGCCACAAACGAACAAAAAACCGACAGCACAGCCAACCTCAATAGAAATTCCCGAAGATGTTAACTGCTTAGCTTACTCTAAGACGGACGAAAGATAACGATAAAGATAATACGCGGGAATAATAGGTTTCTTCGCTGTTATCAAGACTGTTTATACCCTTCTCCTCCAGCATGTACGAACTGCGCCACTGTACAGGTCTAACAAAACAATCCTTTTGATGGAAAAGCCACAAATTTTAGGATGGTCGGTCAAGCGTCTCCAGGGCATCCTACGTCTTCTATCCAAAGGCTCCGACGGAGTCGTCAACAGCCCTTCCCCGACAGTTTGCCCGTCATAATCCGACGATATCCACCATATGCTCTACAGCAGGGTGGTGCAGTGACGGTGACTTACGCTGGATGATAGTGAGAGCAGACTTGCGCTGCACCTGCCTCGCTTTTCGTTTCACTCCCGAATCTGGGCCTGGTGTCAAGACCGGAAGTGGGAGTGGGCGCAGCCCCCCATAAATAAAAACTAAAACATACCTGAACCATCGGATGTCACTGTAGGAGGCCATCAAAGCTTCAAAACGGAAACCCCTGATATGCACCAGGCACGAAATCAATTTGAGCTGCAACTTTGGAGGCCGTAGACTGACAAAGAAGTTTGTCTCGTCATTCTAGGATATACGGAGCCCAGGAAAATCCCCTCAGGATTTCAAGGATGTAAAAACACTGTCGATTCAGCCATATTTGCAGCAGTATCTCACTTCTCAGCATTATAAGCCAAACCTTTGTTAACTAAACTCAGCCACCAGAAAGTGAATATGGAGTTGCATTTCTTCCCAAAATTTAGCGTGGTTTCCCAAGGTAATTCGGAACTACCCATTTGACCATCACAAAAAGTGCTAAGCAATGCGGACCATGGATACAACAGAGGTATTTGACTGATTCAATCGCAAGAGATTCTAGAAGAAATGGGCTAAATTAAAGCGCATAGAATGCTTCGCACACAAGGTTAGACGTCAATACAGCGAGACGATAACGCCTATCACTGAAAAAGATTAATCTGGGTAGGATTTCAGTTTACAAACAGGCTGAAACCGGCTTCTTGTTTCCATAAAAGCTAATGGTAGCCTATTAGAAAGAGCAGCCAAGAAGCAACATAAGCTACCTTAGCGCCAAATAATCACTCGCGATTTGACGTACACCGTAAATTATGTGAGCGTCCAAGACCGGGGCTCGGGACCTCTTGTTCGTTGATGCCTGCGTGCTGAACACCACGAAGGAGGAGGGCATGTACTGGAGTCTGGAGAAGATGTGCTGTCTCATGAAATGTCAACAGACTTCCAAAATGCGGTTTCGTTTAGAACGGATTGCTTGAGTATTATTGTAATAACAACTAGCCTGCAACATAATCTTCAGGTATTTTAGTCGCACCAGGATGCAAGCTTTTGAATGGGCTATTTTCCTACCGTCCACATAAATGACACTGAAAATGGCCGTCATTATTGGTATGACTTTGCTCCATTGATATTTGATGTCCTTATAAATAAAAATGTACTGCATAGGAATTCAAGGAGATTTTACAGAATATACATTTTTGCACTCATGTGGTAGGAAATCACGTCTTGTTCAAATTTGACTCTTGAAGGAAGGGTACCTTTCGCTTTTAAAAATCATTCAATTTTCGAATAATTTTTAACCCGAATTTCTCTTACATTTTCATTTGAGGTCTTCATGCATCAAAAATCATTTATTTTATTTTCTACTAAGAAGACATCATAAAAATGCATGCAATTCAATGAAATTGGACCATTTTATGTACCTTAAAAGCAACATTAAGAAATGAACAGATGCAATGTTTCATGAACTGATATTTCAGTGTGTTAAAAAATATCATAATTTGAAAATTTCCCAACCCCAAAACCCCTTCAAGTATAACAATGGAAGTAAACTCAATTTGAGATCAAATGATTAAAAAAGAATATTATCTTGATGTAGGTTTTCTATCACATATGTTTGAATTTGCAAAGGTATCAAAAATTAATGGGAAACAAGTTGTACTATTTGTACGGCAACGTTTCTATAAAAGGTAGTTTTTGCAGGTGACTGGAAAAAAGTTCGTCCGAAAGCCACCATTCTGAGGGAGTAGGCCACACGATCACTTATATGACCACCTCACTGAAGTAGTATTTTGAAGCAAAAACACATTTCAATGTTTGAGTTGTAATTTTTGCATTTGCCCTGAACGCCAGCTGGTACCAGACACACAAACATGCGCACACAAATGCCGAAGAAATCCAACACTGGGTCTAGCAGATGGGTCATAAGCACTTCATTGAACCGAAGTTAATCAGAATCTTGTCGGTGATCGGGTAATCACGAGATGTATTCATTCCGCTAGACTTTGTTGTTCAATCTAGAACCATCACACGCAACTGAATCGAGAGAGAAAGAGGCGGAGCAAAAAAAGCGGAAAACTTGGATGGTCATGTCTGGTTGGTCAGCCGTAGTCGGTCAGTCCTACCTAATGCCAGGTTTACAGGAACTTAGATTCGAATCCAAGCTCGATTATTCATCAAGCGTTATCAAGTCAAACGCTCCTAGATTGATCGAAAATATTAAGCAAGGTAGTGTGTGGGGAGCGTCACCGATCGGGTTACGCGGTGTGCTCGAACCATCACGCCTTTGGATTCCATCTAGAGCCCTCGTGAACGGAAATGTCCCGTAACATGATTGGTGAATGTTATTCCGATTGTAATAAGTACAGTGGAGGTGCTTTCTCATTAAATTTCAACCATTATTCTCAAATATGGTTTCCACTACAATATATTACTTATGTAGGGTTTCAGTATTAATTATCATGAAGCCCAACCTCTATATACATCGGTTGCGCTAGAATTCCGGTTTATTATACATGAGCTTTTTCCGTTCACCAGCCAAACCTACACAATAAACAAAGCCTGCTTAAATAGAATGACTTTTCCAATTGCTTGTGACCCCCTTATAAATTTACGAAAATATTCTTTCTTATATTCATGTGGTAGAAAATTAAGTCTCCTTCAAATTTCATACTTAACGGAAGGGAACCTTTCGATTTAAAAAAAGTAACTAACTAAGAGATTTATGAAGATCGTGAAATGTGTATTTTTAAGGCATTATATTTGTTCATTTATAAATACAGCATTTAAAGTATATCAAATGGTGCACATCTGCTGCAAAATGATATAAGCCCAATATATATTTTTCGTACTAGCCTGTAGAAATATTTAACTTGCCTTACAGCGGGAAACAGACAGCTTGTAGTTTGGAAACCCGGACTGCATGCATGAAAGCACGTCTGGTTCAAAATTAGTCGGAAATTGAAAAGTCTCTTGCAAATAAAAGATACCACTTTGCAAGTAAATACATTGAAATAGACATAGCTTGCTACCAAATTCGTATACGAGAAAATATTTGTGTAAATGCTATCCATAACATATATTTAAGTCTAAAAAGACATTAAAAACCAGTAAGAAAATTCATGTTATGCAAGAAGTCGTTTTTACCACACGTAGGATTTTCAGATGGCCTGAAATAATTTGATTCAAAATCCTGCAATTTAAAATGACTGAAATATCTAAGGATTATTCTGCACTGTAATATTACAACCCTACCTAAGTAATCTGTTCTAATGGAAACCACATTTCAGAATTCCGGTTAACCTTTCATGAGATAGCATATATAATGTATATACTTATATTGTAAAAAACGCAAGAAACCACCTCCGAATATTTCTTCTACTCTTGATGGTTTAATATTTTCAGCATCAAACTAGCTCTTTATAATGCACTAAATGGCAGGTACAATGGACCTTTGACGCCATGATAGAACCTTGTGCTTTATAACGCTCGATGACCAGAGAACCAGTGTTTGAATCTCAGGTCCTGCCAACCTGGGGCTGTGTTTGTCTGACAGAAGACGGCTGATAAATAATTAATGGTCATTCCGTTCTCTCTTGGTACCCAATTTTTCGTCTTAATAAAATTTTTTTATTAAGTTTTAAGTTCAAAAGTGTTTAAATTAACAAAACGGGGCTCCAAACGAAGAGATAGAATAAAAAGTGAAAGCGTAAAATCACTTTCCACTTTTGTCATGTTTACTTTCCAAGTAAATTTACGTGCGAAGCTCTAAGATTTTAGTAAGTGTCTCTGCTGTTGGTACAGCAAGTAATTACGTAGTGTACACTACTACTGCCTGGGAATATTGCATGGTTCCTCCACAGTAGCTAATGGATTTCAGTCAAATATTCATAGAAACTTTCAGAAAGAGCCCGAAATGGTTGCCCCGAAGGATTTATTTAAAGTTCGCAAATGAGTCTCTTCAAAATTTAAACAAGGAAGTATGACAACTGGATTTTATCTACCAGAAACCACACAGGGAACGATGGGTACCAATCGATGAGCCGAATCCCTCGTGGCTCTGTCACTCAGCGGCACAAGTTCAGCAAAACACGCATGTATGAACTTTTAGCTAGTACCTGCGCTGTCAAATTGGTAAATAATTACGTAGTTCACCTTCCTTTACGTTCTATTGCAGACCACTTTTAACCTCATAACCTTTTCAAAACTTCTCGAATCGACCAGCACATGTGACGATATCCCCACATGCCCCACAGAGATGGCGCAGTATCAGCAGGAGAGACTTGCACTGCTTCCAGCACACTGTGCCTTCCATTTTCTATCTTGTTCTGGTGACGGATCAAATTCAAGACGGCCGGACGTGGCCGAGGGTATAATGACTGATAAAAATAAAATCCCCGTCTACGCTTACTACACAATGATTTGAACCTGCTTCATACGTACCGGGTCACACTTAATATGTGGTAGGTGAGAATGGCACGAAGACCGCATTATGAAAATACTAGTTTAACCTGAGCCTTACTCACTAGAAGAAATGACAATCTTCGAGTCACGTGGTAGATGCAGATGCGTCGGAGTTTGTATGGGTAAGTATGTGGAGGAACCTTCAATCTCCCCTTCATCCGTCAACTGCCCGAGCTTGAAAAATGACCGGTGTACCTTGGAATTTGAACTTCAACAAATGAATTGAAGAAGCAAATACGTGCCCATCAGTACTATCTCCAAAATAAATATTCCCTAAGTGCACAAGAGAGGCACAATGAAAGTAACCTAAACAGAGTTAATTACCCTCATCCAAAATCAACGTCTTTATTTTCCATATTGGACAGTAACCGGTAGAAGAATGTAAAGTTGTTGGTTTCCTACAATCGTATAGTTCTAGACAGAGCCAGTACAGACGGGCTGGGCAGAACTCATTCTCACTCAGTAGCAGTCGCATTTTTATTTCCATAAATACGCTCTATCATTCTGAAAAAAAGCCCTAAAGGCACAGTTAGTCATTTTTGCCTTCACCACTCAGCTAAGGTGAATTTCAGCACCTGACATTCAAAGAACGTCTCAACACTCTCTTCCCGGACCTACAATTTACGATAGAGAAGGAAGAAAACAGACAGCTGGCCTTCCTGGATGTCCTCGTTTTCCGCAAAGATCGTGGTGGTCCAAAAACCAAAGTGTTCAGGAAAGCAAAAAATACGACGCAAGTACTGAACTTCAACAACTACCAGGCAATCGGTCACAAACGCAGCTGCGTAAGGGCACTTTACTGGCGCGTCGAGATGCAGTGCAGTGAAGTGGAAGACAAGGTTGTTGAGGTGCAATATCTTCGACGGGTACTGAGAGCGAATGTCTACCCACGCAACTTTGTCAACCAATGCACAAGCAAACAACAAGAGAGACCAAACCCAACCGGCTCTAAATTCTGGTGAGCTCCTCCATGCGTGAGGAAGGTCTCGGAAGGCGTCAGCCCCCCTTCTCACTCCACTTGCAGTTGGGGTGGCACACAGACCAGAAGTAACCATCAGGCACCGAGGTATGAGGGTGAACGACCCAGTGCCAAGGCAGGAAACGTCTGGCGTCGTTTACCGGATCTGGTGCAGTTGTGGACAAAGCAACTACGTTGGATAAACCGGGAGATTACCCTGGACGCGAATGGCAGAGCACGCGGCTGCGGTGAGGAGGAAAGACGCTGGCTCTCAGGTTGCAGCTCACTCGACGGGATCCGGCCATATTTTCAAGTTTGACGAGACTGAAATCCTCACAAGAGGTGATAACCACGTGAGCCGCGAGCTGCTTAAGTCATAGTTCTCAGGCCCACAGTCTATCAACAGGCGCAATGAACTCCCGTTTCCATATTCCGTATTGAGGCCTCGGCTGAGCAGGGAAAATGGGTGACGTGGGAGGGCGTGGGCGACCGACCTTTCCCATGAAATGAGCCTAACTGCTGGGTCATTATCACGCCCGCATCCAACATAGATGATGAAATTACGGCAATTAACGGCTCGGACGCGTACAGCCCAGCTATTGTCGCACCAATTACGACCCCCAGCCGTGATCGCGATAGCTGCTAATTGTAGTACGCATGTGACCGCGTGGCCGCTACGTACTCTACATACTGTTCACCTTGTGCATCTACCACCCTTTCTGCTACCGTGTCCAATGATGGGTTCGAGAGAGAATCAGAAACGTCAGGCCATTAAAACCCACGTTCCAGTGATCCCTTCTTTTTTCTTCTTCCTAGAACTCACCTGTTTGCTTTTATCAGCAATTGGTCATTTGTATTATAATTAGGGTTGAGTGATAGACCCTAAAGTTGATACGAACTTTCGGTCTGCGCCGTAAGAGCATAGTCTGAACTGACCTACTCCAACTTAACGATTAATTTCTGAGAAAATAAAAAGCAACAGTTTTTTAAAAGAGAGGGAGTTTGAAAGATTTTAATAATTTCATTGACTCCTTTGGAAAAACTATTGGCAGCCAACGCTCTAGCCATCTGAGCTAGGAGGCCCCACTAGGCCTAGAGGACCCAACTTCTATTATTTACTTGTGTCTGATAGTCTTCTGGCGGATTATAGATTGATTGCTTTCGAAAATCCTACTTGGGCCGTCAGCTTAATGTTTGAGACTCGGTGGAATTCATAGGTTGCAGTAGGCTGAGCGATGAGGTGACCCAAGTGTGATTAAACCCTTGGCTCCCGGTGGGACATCGTAGCTCAGTTGGCTAGACTGTACTAAAGCCTTCCCATTGTTGTCAAGGGCTCGAATCCCACTGAAACCGCCGAGCTTTTCACAACTGGGTCAAAAGAATCATTATGAGAGGCATTTTAACCATGCCTAAAAATACTAGGGAGACTGGTCTTTGTCAGCATTTTTGAATCTGCTTCTAATACTATTACTACTAATCGTCGTGCGGCTGCTGGTGGAGCTCCAAAATGAGCTCTAAAGCAGAACGGGATGAGTGAGTCTCATTAACGATGGACGAGCGTTCATCAATGAATATTATTCTTAGCCGTTCTCTCGCTCCCTCTCTCTCATTCACACCCTTCTCTCTTTACAGATTCGGACGTAGACGATGACTGAGAAGGCGGGACTTCGGACATCGAAGAGTTTACTTTTTTCTTCCTTTCGGAATGCCGATTCCAAAATTAGGACCTAACTTGTAAACAATGCATCAACACATCATCCCAAATAAATGTTAAGTGATAAACGCTATAATTATACAGGTATACACAGTAGAAACGCTGGAGCACCAAGGCGGCCAGATTAGGGAATGGCATGTGTTAGTGGGAAGGCGCAAACTTTAAGCAATGTCCCGTCTTTGGTGGAGCGCTTAGGTGCAGGCCTGTTATTCACGTTGTACTCAAGAACGAGCAGCCTACCATCTTACATGCACTAAGTAAGAATGGCAGTACAAAAGACCAGGAGTTGAACAAATGTACTACTGAAGAAGCCCAATGGACTTGAAATGCACCTGGGGTTGTCCTACAGCATTGCATCCATTACGTTAAAATAAACCACACAGTCTATGAAAAGGGATTACATTGCTAAGGGTTAGTTAGTCTGGCATCCCAACACAGAACCCCCCCCCGAGACCAGATGGCGATTTAAAACAACACCGAAGGATATATATTATTCTAAAAGAAATTGGTAAATAAGTAACGAGGGAAGTGAACGTGACGTCTACTGATAAGGATATTAACAGGAGAGACATTAAGAGAGGGCTGAGTGCGTACTGCGGTGTACAATGGGATAGAGGAGTTGAAGTAGAAGGAGGAGGAGGCCGAGACAGGAGTTTGACGTTGTGGACATGGATGAAGAAAAAAGTAGACAGGGACGGAGGAACTGAGGGTAGGGAAGAGGAAGGAAATAGGGAAGGTGCAGGAGCATGAGGTACAGGGTTAGCACATTTTTGTCCTTGAGACAGATTCGGTGGCTTCCTCGCTACGGTAGTCTTGACCAGGCCGATGCTAACCACGTCATCCTTGGCAACACGAAGGATTCGGCAGGCATGGATATAGCATGAAAGCACACAGAACGGTCCTTGGTAAATTGGTCCCAGCCGCATGTGAACATGGTCTTATCTAACGAAAATGTGAGTCCAGTTGTATAAGACTTTTTCACCATAAGCCGCGCTCAAGGGATGTTTTGGACGGAACCGGGGAAAGCGAGGACATTAATTGCCGCTGACAGTGCACGCAACTTCCAGGATACCCCTCTTGCCTGGCAGTCTGAGCGCTGTGTCGAAAAGTGATTCAGTTGCAGTACCGTCCAGATCCGACTTTAGTGCCGCACTAATGTCTGGGAGTGCAAGTAGCCAGATGCCATACCAGTTCCCAAAGTCATCTGTGGCACGCAGGGCCATCTTTAGCTGGCAGTAGAAAAGCTAAATCATGCTGTTGACAGTTTTATGGTAGGCCATCGCTCGAATGCGCGTGTAGCTAATAAGGTTGAGGATGGCCTGGCAGGTTTGAACTGGATTCCGCGCTCAGACGTAACCGTAGATGAGGCACCAAAAATTGCGATCCAGCTACGGACTAAAGCCTTCACAATGGTGCCCACCTATATAGTTGGCAAAGGGCTGGTTTCAGCCCAGCAGGATTACCGATCAACGCACGCAAGGAGTGAAATATAGTCATCAAATGGAGCCAGGGTGCTTACAACATCCAGATGAGCATGACCGAATCGTGTCTCAGGGTTGAGGACATTGCCTGGTGGAGACATGTTGCGGCGCTACATTAAGACATGACCTTGCACAAGATTTGACCTCTTGCTTAATTCCAAGCCACAGGAACTCTTTCCACGTGGGGTCTTTGCGAGGCTCGGATCTCTGGGCGGGGAAATCCGTGGGAAACAAAGCTCGAAGCATCGAGAAAGACACGAGAAAAGCGACGAAACGGCATCAACGCATCACAAAGGTTTGTGTCAATACCACATGAAAAGGGAACATCTGCTAGCTGGAGATCACCAACTGACTCGTCACCAAGAAAACAGACACGCCGTTGTTCAGCCGCTGTAGCACCAACGTCGACCCCGTTTAAAAGCTGGAATGCAGAGAGTGAAAGTCTACACAGCATGTCAGTCGCCGCATTCTTCCTGCCATCAGTGTGACGGATGTCAGTGGTAAATTGGGAAATGAAGCTCAGGTGGGAAATCCCCCTCGGGACTCCGTTCTCACGGCGCTGGACGTGTGCCCCTTCGGCTGCCAACCTATACCAAGGTTTTCGACTGGCGTCCCACTTTTTCTTCTTTTCCTGTTCGGAGCCGGACCTGAAGGTCGTAATGGCTTCGGCAGCCGCGATAGGCTCACGCCAGCCACCTACGCCCGATCCCACTGCCGGTTAATCGGACTCAGGTGGTGATCGAGGAGCGAGTGCAGTAGATGCCGCGCAAGTGCGCCATCAGTATAAACTAATTCACATGGAAGTCACCATCCCTGCTTTCACTATGCTGCGGGTCAAACGGTGGACGTTGCCAGGAGCGGCAGTCGAAAGTTATGAACTAATTTGACAGTCGAGGTGTCAGTTTGACCCAGTCAAAAATACCGAGTTTAAAATAGCAAATGAAACATGCACCGGTTGGTCTTTAAGTTGAGATGGGTGAGACGGCCGGCATTACCGTCTTGAAGTTGTCTTATTTAGGGGATGTCCTCACAGAACTCCAGACTTCCAGATCATTTAATACTTTTGCGCTTTCAAAGGTATTATTCGTTACGCTTGAGGTGTTTACATTCGCAGCCATGGTGATAAAATGTAGACGTCACGCAAAAATTGGACTAAATCAGTTGTATTTATCCTCAGTAACAACTAAAGTTACATGCGGGTTCAGGTGGGAGTTTTTATCCTCCACAAGTCCCTCCGATAGCATTATCTTGGGTCCGTGGAGGAAGGTGAAGTTCTGCAGCAGTCTAAGTAGCTTGTATAGGTTTCTGTTCAATATTACATTCAGTGCTTGTTTGACAATGCTTGTCTGCTATAAGCACACACTTATACACTGCGCTAAACAATTTCGAACACATTAGCACTTGGCTGATCAAAATGTTTGCTGCAGCAGTAAGTCACCCCTTGTAGCTGAGCGCACCACTTTACTAGCCGAGAGCGGCCGTCGCAAATTTGGGCCACGTAAATTATGTGAATGCTTCGTCAGTTTTTTGTCAGTTAAGATCAGGCGACATGTGTGGTGCATTTCATGCGAACGTCGCTGCGTCTATTCAGCGCTGTCAGCGAGCAGGACAGCCGGGAGGGTTGCTGTTTGGACAGCTACGAGCTAATATTTGGGTGAGAAGTGTTCACTTTAAGTCAATGTTACTGTCTGTGTCTAGGATTTTTTTGGAAAGAGGCAAACTTAAAGAGCGAGAGTAAAATAACCTGTGTCTAGAAAAAATTGTTTTAAATGAACGTGCACACGATGGCTTTTTCGAGCACATGGCACGTACACGGCGCCATATTCAGAAACAAAACGAAATGCTTGATTTGGAACAATCCAGAACCGCAACGCATAGTTACTCATTCAGAGAAGAAGTACCTGCAGTGAAAACGGAAACTTTGACCGTTATTGGGAGCAATGAGGAATTTGTTAGTTTTCTCAGAAGGAGTACATCGGGACAAAAAGTCCTCGTGCGCAGTCCAAAAGTTTATATTAGTTTCAACGCGATAATCGCGTAATATTCACAAGCCGCCAGAAGACAGTCGGTAGTATGCAATGGGTAAATGATTCACCGTAGCGATAAAAACAAGTACTAGCTAAAAGTCTAGACACACATTTTGGGTTGTTTCATTGTGTTTGTGAATTGAGTTGGAGGTGGAAAGTTATTTAGTAAAGAAAAGTTCATTCTTAAATCTGTTTTATGAAGCTAAAACAAGCCATGATCGGGTGCAAAGTCAACGTTTATTAATATCTTGGTAATTTCCCAGGTTAGTGAAATTCACACGTCGTAACGCCTTGTACAAATAATCAGACATTAACATACGCAGTAAAAGGTTTTGATACATCCCCACTGGAAATTAAAAATTGGGATTTGTCTTCGCGAACATAAGATAGAGACAGGTATGAGAAATCACATTGTTTTCGGGAGAAAAAAGAAGGATTTCAGTTTAAAAATCCATTTTTAATTTTGTGACTTTTTATACCCTAAAAGTTCAATAATAAACTGCTGTTACTGTAGTTTTTTAACAAACCGATAAGTGGGACTGTTAAAAAATATACATTGAGGAACTGCGACACGTGGTCACTTTTCTCTGTCACGTCGTAAGGTAAATATGTCCAAACAGTTTCTATTTGTAGTCGACTACGAACGGAAACGGAAAGTAACACTGGAAAGATTGTCAGATGAGTCATCAGACATTATTTTCAATAATATTAAGGTCATTCGTTGATGAATGTACACTGACAGCGGGGCTCAAGAGTGAGCCCCAATAACAACGGGACGAGTGAGGCCCATAA
The DNA here is from genome assembly GCA_017591395.1 of Schistocephalus solidus. Classification (NCBI taxonomy): domain Eukaryota; kingdom Metazoa; phylum Platyhelminthes; class Cestoda; order Diphyllobothriidea; family Diphyllobothriidae; genus Schistocephalus; species Schistocephalus solidus. The sequence goes on along the minus strand of WEDG01001142.1, from coordinate 935 downwards.
CCGATCGGTGAGTGCCCATCTAGCATTGTTAACATTCCGGATCTAAAACGACAAGAAAACGAGTTTGTCACACAGTTGGTTCGAAGGTTGGACTTCTAAGCAATAGGTCATAAGTTGGAGCCTCGGATGTCACAACACTTGAATTGCGTATGGCTGTCTGGTGACGGCTAATGACCCAGAAATGGCCATTCCCGTCTTCGTTGTCTTTGTTGGTCATTATATTCTGCCTATATCCATAGCCGCAGTACGACTGCTGGCGAGCCTCTTAAGTGAGCCCCAAGGCAGAACGGGATGAGTGAGCCCCGTAACCGATCGGTGAGCGTCCATCCAACACGGTTCTCGTCTGGCCCGATCTCCGCACAGAGGCAGCATGTGCCTCTGGGGAGATGTAGTCATTCCAGTGCTTTTGCGGAGCGAAATGCATTGGTTGACCAGGTCAGCGGAAAGAGGCACTGCGCCCATGTGACCGAGCACGCGGTGGGTGAGCTGGGCCCCGCCTAGGAGCAGGTTGACCCAAACTTTACTCCAGTCGTCTTGATTCAATCCTGACAGAGGGCTCAGGTGGGTGAGGGAGAAGAAAGGACGGTAGATGCAGGAAAAGTCCAACAACACTTTATACTAATTCGAACGCACGTTAGCGTCCAGAGTCCCATCATGGTGTGGGCCTACAGTGGACATCGTCGGTAACAACAAGCAAACGCATGGTAAGCACTACAGATGTCCTTCCTTGCCCCAGGTAATAGGTTCTCACCAACAAACTAAGAAAAAGGTACAATATGGATCAGATTGTACAGTGTTAAATGCTATTGGAACTCAACTGCTAGACGATGGGTTACCCAATAGCCCAGCTACTGGCTACCCGGTGCGTCCGCATGTGGCGGATAGTGGAACGGCCTTCAGTGAAGGTTAGCTGCGAAATAAGCAGGATCTCGGTT